>JAWNLC010000235.1:2750000-3212500 GCA_035041535.1 Drosophila cognata
TGGGCCACGCACCGCTTAGCTAAATGGCTTTCAGGCCATTTGGCATTTCACTAAATACCCTGTAACTGATGTTTATTAATGGGTATTTGGTATTTATCATACGCAAACTATTAAACTAGCTTTTTTTTACAAGCTAAAATCTAGCATCTAGTTCAGATTTTTTCATTACTTTATAGATGTATGTCTTTATGTCGCTGTCAAGTTGATATTTCGGGCGTGGCAGCTGCCTTCTCTCTCTCTCTCTCTCTATATATATATATATATATTTATAGGGTATCGCTTAGTTGTGCACTCGTTTATTCAGTTCTTTCGCTACTTCTAAGCTCGTTCAAAACCCAGCCAAACGCGCGTTAAAGGAGATGAGGGCAAGAAAGCTTGTTAGAGCGAGAGAGAGAGAGAGAGAGAGAGACGCATACAGAGAAAGAGTGGGAGAGTGAGATCGTAAACGTCGCGACGATTGGCGATGGCGTCATTAGCGACGCGTCGCCGTGGCACAGTTTTTGTTTTTCATTCTTTTTTTTTTGTTGTTGTTGTTTTTGTTGTTGCTTTTGTTTTTAGGCAAAGTGCAGCTGTCGCTTTGTTACCGTTGTTTAATTCTTTTTCTGTTTTTGTGCTTCGATTTGGTTTATGGATCAAACGGCGCTGGCAGCGCCACCTGTCGGCACGAAGAAAGTTCAATGCGCTGTTTGCGGCTAGTTTTGCGGCTGCACTGCGAGCCAAAGAAAGGATGGGGCAGGCTAGAAAGTGAAACAACTTGCAAAAAAAAAAAAAAAAGAATTCGGAACTCAAAAGAGAGACACAAAACACTTTGCTGTTGTTGTTGTTGTTGTTGTTGTTGTTGTCGTATTTTCTATTTTCAAGTATCGGCCACAGCAGCTGCCACCTCGACCTCCTCCCGTCTTCCTCGTCGCAAATGTTGCCCAGCAACTTTCTATGAAAAAATTCACTTTTTCCTCAAGTGTGTGTTTTGGTGGGGACGTCGTCGTCGTCGTTGTTGTCGTCGGCGACGCAACGTTTGTCTCAGTTCCAATCAGGCCTTATAGTCACACTCACTCCCTACCCGCATCTGCCCCATCACTCCCTCTCAAGCCCCTTTTCTTCCGCGTTGCTGCCACAGCTTGTTGTTGCTGTTGTTGTTGTTGTTGTTTTTGGCAAACGTCAAACGTCGACATGGATGAACACGTTGCCGCCACGTCTGCGTCTCAGGTTTTTCCAATGCCCCAATAACAACGATAACAACAACAACGACTACAACAACAACGACTACAACAACAACAACAACAACAACAACATCAACGACAAGAAACCAACATTAAGAAATATAAAGAAAAAAGGAAATTTGCAAAACCTGTTGATCGCATGAAATTATAGCCACCATATGCCAAACGAGATAGACTTAGAGATTAACAGTATTGCAGAGGGGCATTTGTTAACTTGGCTAAAAGGAGGTTGCTGTGAGGGAGGCAGTTGGGGCAGGGGGAGTATCATATAGTGATCCAAGTAATACGAGTAATGCATAATATCACATTTGCTGATCAATTCAAAACTGAAAGTCAAACAACAACAAAAAAAGCGTAATTTTCAGCCGTATTTTAATCGGACGTATTTTTTTTTTTTTTACTCATTTACATACAAACCAAGGAATTTCAATTGTGGCTATTACAGGCAATTATAAATTCTTTTTTATATAGAAATGTTCTTATAGAAATACAAATTATACGCAAACTATAATGTTATTTACTAGATCTGCATAAGAGGAAGAAGAAGAAGAAGTAGAAGAAGAAGCAGAGGCAAAACTTGATCAACTGGAAATCCTTGGGGGGTGTTACTATTATCACTATTAACCACTATCGATTTATGTGTGCCAAATGCTAGTTTCTCTGTTCCCATCTGAATCAACTCAAATTTAGAGCTATTATAAATATGTGTATACATATGTGTGTCAAACGTTAATTCATTTAAATGGATGTTGTCGTACATTATGATCTCATCCAACAGGTTCTTGGCTGCCTTTTTTTCTGCCAAATTATTTGTATGTGTTCATGTATGTAATAATAATAATAAGAAGAAGAAGCAGCAGCCGCATCTGTACCAAGTTTCAGCAATGTATTCGAAATTGAAAGCCTAGAACAGAGAACAAGTAAGAATGCTCGAGTCGAGATAGCTCGACTACTTGAGATACCCTAAAGGTAACTACCACATAGGCAAAAGAAGGAAGCTGAAAAATCCCTGAAATATTTTTGAATTTTGCCTACAGAATAATTATGAAAAAGTAACTCGAGTTTTGCAAATGATTGGATAGATAAATAATCAAAATTTTTGTATTTTTTTTGTTGCTATTTCTCGAATGGAGTGAATCTCCCCTCACCTCACTCTCATTGCCTCTGAGCACGACTTGCTTATCGACTAGCCTGTTGCTGCTGATCAAAATATAAGTCTATATATGTTCTGGGATCCGATATGTTTATATCTGCCTGCACAACTTTGTTATAACTTTTTTTCCCTCAATTTAATCTGCTCTGGGGATAAAAATCAACTTATCTTTCCATTGGATAAATGAAGGAGTAATTTGTAGATTTTTAAGATTTTATTTTTGTAAGCAGACTAATAAAATCGTTTCCTATAATTGGCGCTTGACAAAAATGTAGAATGTTGCGAATCCGATGCCAAATTTCAAACAATTTTTGGTTAGACAAATAAAAAATTCAAATCAGCTTTTCCTGAGATTTGCGCAATTTTGAATTACTTTGCGTCTCAGTCGCTAATACTCGACAATTTGCTCAAGATCTTGACTGCTATATCATCATACAAGTTCAGGGAATTATTTAATTAAACGTCAATTAAAAATTGATTCAAAAAGAAAGGGAATAATAGTTTTGGGCAAGAGAATCTAATTATCAAACGAAAGCATTTCCATGATATCCAGACAAACTGACTTGACGGAAGTTTCATATTGTTTCGAATATGCAGACACAAAATTATAAACATCGGACTAGCATATCATAAACCAACATACATATATCGGCAGACTGACGCCCGTCTGCGGAGTTTTGCCTTTGTTTCGTTGAGCGGGTGGCAGCCATCTGAAACTATGCCGTCAAATTGCAAAATTGGCACAAATCGTGATCTCTGATCATATGCGTAATATGAGTTGCCAATAACAATTCATTTTATGCATATGTTTCACACACACACACACACACACACACACACACACACGCGCACACCAAATTCGCGTGTCTTCTAGGAAATATTACAAAATTGCGTTGCGTATACGCCCCGAAAACACAGAAGAATCAGAAGAAGAAGCTGAAGAAAAACTCAAACGCCGTTCGTTATTATGTGTGCAGAGTTGAATTTCGCAATCGTTAAGATACAAAAAAATATATATAAAAAAAATGCCTCGACTATAAGATGCCCTGTGCCAAATATTTTTTAATTACTTAAGCTCAAGTTTTGATTTTTTTTCTAAACGAGAAATAATCGTTTGACACGTTTTTTACAGCTGGTTTGAGTTGGTTGAGCCAAAAAAAAGTTTCATCTGCTTTTTGGAATCGGTTTACAAAACTCGATTTTCTTTTCGAGTTTTTGCTAAGCCATTTGAAATCCTCTCAGATGGTGTACAGGGTACAAAGAAAAACAAAAAAAAAATACACAAAAATGCAGACTGCAGAAGCAGCGAGAAGCAGGCAGACAGAGAGTGAGAGTGAGAGGGGGGCGAAAAAAACAATCTGTAAATGAATTGACAAATAAAAATGCGGCGCGACTCGGTTCAGTTTCGGGCTTTGAGCTGATTACATGATGCGAAATTCAAGTTATGCTATAATTCTGCATTGTTTGTTTAAAAAGAGTGGCGGGAGGGGGAGGGGGAGGGGGAGGGGCAGCAAGACAGGGTGGGGCTTGTCAACAAGCAATCGAAACAGAGCGAGAGCAAGAGCGAGAGAGACAGAGCGAGAGCGAGAGCGAGTGCGAGTGCGAGAGACATCGGCTCCGCTTTTGTTTGTTTGTTTGTTTGTTTGTTTTTTTTTTTTTTGTGTTCAGTATTTGCTCTGATTTTTTTTATATCTGTTTTTTTCCAACATTACGTTTCGCATATTTCCCATAAACCAAATTAAGAGCTGTCGTTGTTGTTGTTATTGTTGTTATTGTTGTTGTTGTTGTTGTTGTTGTTGCATTTACGCAACTATTTGTGTTAGATTGCATGTTTATATGTGCGCAGAGACGGCCAAAGGGTTGGTGGTGCGGTGTTGTGGTGGTATGGTGGTTCAGTGGATCCAGACATACACATGTTTGTACTTATGGGCTTCTGCTTTCTGGCTGCTGTGTGCTGTGTGCTCTACGCATATTATGGCCCAAATCCAAAAATGCACATCTATAAACTTTAGATGCCACAACCGCCAACAAATAACCCCCCACCTACCCCCTGCACCTAGTATCATGCCCCCACCCTAACTACACCCACTGCTGCTGCTGCTGCTGTTGTTCGTCTGTCAGTTCTTCACCCACACACACACACACACATATGAGAAGGTTGTGGAGGGGGTGTGGGGTTGGGGGTGTGCTCAGGTTTGGTGTTTGTTTTTGTTGTTTTGTGTGGGAAGTGGGGTGGTGGGAGGTGCTGCATTGTGTGGCACAGCTGCTGTGCGTATGCGGAAGTAGCAGCGTCTTAGCTTTCATTGTTGTCGCCCAGCGTCTTTTGGTTGTTGCCTCTCATCTTGGCGCCTGCCACCACAAAATAAAACACACATTTTTGATGCCCTACATGCTTGTCGAGGGTATTCTAATTTTGGCAATTATACTGCATATATATATATATATGTATATGTATATGTATATGTATATGTATATGCATATGTATATGTATATGTATATGTATGTGTGTGTAGCTGTTTATATTGGGCTCGCTGATCGACCCATCGATTGATTTCAATAATAATATATCTGCAGTTGCAACTTAATTGATATTTATATATATGTATATATATATATATATATATATATATATATATAAAACTTGTTCTTTTGCAGTTTCCCGGCTTTTTCCTTTTGGAATGAAAACAGCAGAATAGCTGCGAAAACAGACAAAACACAAACTGAGCTGAAGGGAAACTGAGCAGAGACAAACTTGTTGCGTCGATCGTCACTTCGCATTCCTCCACCCCTGTACCAACACCTACCCCGCTCAACCGCAACATATGTAAACTCATCCACAACCTCCCACACACACGCACACACACACACACACGCACATGACGCATCGCATAAATTATTTTAAATTACTTTTAATTGGCAAAGTTTTTGTTTTTGTTTTTTTTTTATTTATTTATTTTTTTTTTTGGGTGCTTGATAATTTAATTGTGTTCTTCTTCTTGCGTTTTGTTAATGTGGCTGTAAACATAATTTGGGTGAAGTGTAGTTTGACACTAGGACCCCAACCAATAATTGAGTTTCAATTTCAATTTGTCTAAAAGATTTACAAAGAAAAACATGATTTTTCTCATCGATCAATTAAATATAAAAGTTTTCTGAATGACTTTTTATCGGATCGTTTAATGCAAACATCTTTTCTCAGATACATTTTGGTTTATGTATTAACAGTTTCAGAAATTAAGATCTTTGGGCAAAATAAAAATAACAAGAAAGAACAACACCGAAGATTATATAGCCTTGCAGACGGGGAATCAAACGGCCGACGTCTAAATGTCACCATTAATCGAAAATCTACCGATTATTTCATATGGCAGGTATTTGATTTTCGTCAGATTTTAACGATTTTCAGTTCAAATGTTATGGGCCTAAGAAATGCCTAACTAGTGAGTTTGATCGGATATCTTAGCAAACCCCAAAAAAACCAACGATTCAATAAAAACTCGAAATTCGTTCTGCAAATATTTATCAAGTTTAATCAAGATAGCTTCAAGATTGCGGGACTAGTTCGATGGTAAGCTGACCGATATGGCTATATCGACTATATATATATATACCCTATGGCCGTCTCCATCTTCACGACAAAATTAGACTACCCTCTGCAAAGTGGATATAAATAAAAATAACCACAAGTGGATCTCTGCAACATACATGTAGCCGCAAGTTAGATATGAAAGATTTGGAAAATGCAATATTCATGATAAACTGAGGCAAACACTCAGCGAAACATAAATCTTCGACTTATTTCTTTTTATAAATTAAGCTAATTTATTGAATTGTCGCTAGTCAATTTAGTGTTTTATATTTTGTGAATTTGTTTTATACTCGTATAATGCTTTGTTCCCCATATTTTGATTCGAATTCAAGCCAAGAACCGCCGTCATTCAAGTAGAAATCAAATCAGAAATGGAACTCGCCTCGCCACTTGTATTTCTCTGAATATTATTGCTGAGCAATATTTATGGCCAACTTGGCCAATGCTGATCAATAAAGATTCTTCTTGCTACTTGATCGGAATCATCTTTATGTCTATATATGTCATGTGGCATATAGAGTTTATTCTGCTTCTGCTTTTGGTACTCCACTTTTAAATATCTTTTGGGAGATATGCATGCCCCACCTGCCACCATCGCCACACGACAAGAACGCTTCAGAAGAATGGTTTAGCTGGAAGCACGGTTCTCAAATTGTTGAAATTCTCACGAAGTTGTGCAGTTATCTCGGCAGCTGTGATTAGCCGCACACACCAGTGTTGGAAAATGTGCGAATGCACGCTAATCGATAATTGATCGATAACAAAAACTGCAACAACAAACTGATGCTTATGCAGTGTGTGACGTAACCACAAAAAAAAAAAAACAGCTGTTCTCTAAACAGTGACCAGTGACTGGAACGCTGCCGCTTGGCAGGTGGGCAAACTAAATGGCACGCCTGCTGTGCCCCCCTCCGTCCGCTGCTGCCCTTGAGCGGAGGCCAGTGCAAAAGCTCTCTGTTGCTGCTGCTGCTGCTGCTGAAAAGCGCCTCAGCAAGTGCATTGAACTCGAAAGCGAGAAATTCTTATGCAAAAAGCAGCAGAAAAAAAATCATGAAGAAAACAAAAAAAAATAAAAAAAAAAAAATGAAAAGAAAAGAAAAGAAAAAGAAACACAGCCAACAACGAACGTTTCAAAATTAACGCAAAGTTGCTGAGCAACGCTGACGTCGACGTTGACGCCGATGCCGACACCGACGCCGACTTCAACTTGAGCTTCAGTTGTGGTCTTCACACAATTCCATACAATATTATTATTTATTACTATTATTATTATTCTTGTTACTTGTTACTTGTTACTTGTTACTTGTGTTAAGTGTGGCCAGACAGGCGCCGTAATTCGAATGTCGACTCGCCGTTGTGTCGTGTTGTATGTGAAAATGTGATGGATGCCACAAGAGCTGACAAAGCTGCCTTTCCATACCCTCCCCCACCACCACCTCCCACCCCACAGTCCGCAACCCTCTTCAGCAATAGCCCCCTTTTTTTCCCATAAGCATGTACTAAGCACATGCTCTCCCCCCACGCACTGAAACTCTACTTTGGGTTAGAGTTGGTTATTTTACTACACCCTCACAGAAGGGCATTTCAATTTGTTCATTCAGTCTGTGTGTGTTACTGTAATGAACATAATAATATAATTCATATAAAAATAAACTAGATCTGCCGATGATTCACTGAACATGACGTAACGAAAAGATTATATTCGTTGTTTTTTTTCATTAAGGAGTTTAGGCGTTCATTTCTTGAAAAGTATTATTTTTTGTACTTTACAATTTGAAAATTGAAGTTGCTTTGTGTTTGAATCGTTTTCTTTGTAAATTGGGGATTAATTTCGTTGGTTGCCTTACATAATCACCTTTCATTGTCATCGTGTTCATTACGCAACAACTTAAAACAAAGTTCAGTTAATTTCAATTTAATATTTTATTTATTCATGTTTTTTTTTATTGATCAAGCATTTCATAAATATTCGACTTTTTCGTGTTTCTGTTTGACAAATGTTTTTGGTAGTTACTTAAGATAACTTTATAGGGTATTGTTTCGTCGGATATTCGACAATAACTCTTCTTTTGGCTTGACTTTTTTCCTCCTTTTGTTTTTTTTTGGTGTCGTGTTGGGTCGTCTCAACTTCACATCTCTATCCCACTCTCCAATTCAAGTCTCTCTTTCTGTCAGTCTCTTCAAATTAAAACAGTTTTCTCTCTCTTTTTTTCTCATTTTTATTATTTATCTTGTTGTTGTTGTTACATTGTTATCGCATTCGCCGTCAAGAACGTGGAGGAAGCGAAGTGAAACGAACTTTGTAATTTTTGCAGGGCCGCGCAACAAGTTGTTGATGGGGGGGGGGGGGGCTGGGGGGGCGTGCGCGCGAACATAGGCAAGGGGTGGCGTAAATGCGATGAGATTAAATTATTGAATCTGATGCGGGCAAGGCAAATGGGAGTTGTTGACGCGGTGATGGTGGGTGGGGGTAGGGGGGGATAAGCAGTTACTTAGTTAAACTTGGTTGCCCATTGTCTGTTGCACTTGTTGTTGTAATTCTTTTCTTTCTTTTTTACTACCAATGCATACAGTTTTTCACAATTTTTCACAATTTTCCGCACACAGCCAGCAGACAAACGGCATTTGACGCAGTTGCAGATGCATTTCTAATTTGTTAGTACCGCTGTCTTATTAGCAACACGCATGCGTGCAACACCAGCAGCAGCCAGCGGCAACAAACAAATAATTGTTGGGTTCGTCAAGGGGTACAGCTGTGCTGGTGGGTTGCGGAGGAGTGCTCTCGTCTTCTGTTTTTGCTTTTGTCATTTTCTTGTGCTTTCTCGCTGCGCGCGCATACACAATGGTATTTTTTGCTTTTTTGGCGCCGCCTGAAAGCAGGCAATATTTTCCCCTCATTTTAGCTCATGGTAAAATAAATTTCGCCGTTGGTTGCTAGATGGCGCCACCGCGTATGCAGAAAATATTGACTTGGGCAAAGGCAATGTATTGACTACCACCAACTGGTGATGACTCTTTGTTTATCATTTGTGTACAAATGGTGCATTCAAGAACACCTGTATCTGCATCTGCATCTGTATCTGTATCTCTGCTCACCTAATTATTTTTGTCTTGTCACTGTCTTACATAGTTATCCAACATATGTTTATGTCTTTCGTCTCTCTCTCTCTCTCTCGCTCCTTTGCAGAAACGGAGGGCGAACTGACACGCCTAATAAAAACGCTGCCCTGGGGACCGCTGTACTGCGTGCTGCAGCAGGACGATCAAACATTTACCGCCTACTGCAGCGAGGAGATTTCGGTGAGTAGCGAGTTGCAAGTCACACAATAAGAGAGTGCTGGCGAACGAGTTGCGTGCTGCGCTTATAAATATATATCTAACGGGTTATTAACGAATAACAAATAACTTTTAGATGTGAATCGCAAATAGCCAGCGACAAGAAACATGTTGCTAGTAACGACCAGCAAGTAACGATAAGCGTGTAGCGAGTGATGAGTAACTAAATACGACTAGCAAGACAGTAGCAACTGACGAATAGCGAATTTAAAATTACTATAAGCTTGCTTACAAATAACGAATACTGATCGATTAGCAACAATTTACCACGGCTTACGAAAATGTAGATGCGAATAAGAAATATTACTTACTAACTTCCTTAATCAGTAACGAGTAACAATAGAATATTGTGAATTTACAATTCGTCGAGTAATAAGTGACGATGAACCAGCAAGTAACGAGTAGAATTTGTCGAGTGCAACATTGTGTCTGTTAGCTACATACATTAACTTGACATACCACACACTACATATACATCTATGTACATATATACATGTATTCTATCGCTCATCGTATATGTATGTTGCGCATCTCTTTTGTATCTCTTTTCCCACACTCTCTTGCACCCACTAACATGGACCATAAAACGCTACTAACTTGTAGATATTCCCGGCTACGCCCAAAAAGGAGCTAGAGGTGGGTAATGCTCAAACATACTAACTTACATATCAACTTACAATACTAACTAAAATTTCACAAATTTCGTTGCTTCTTGAAGTAAGATAAACTATATTCTATATTCTATTTATATATATATTTTTTATTTTTTTCTCGCTGCAATAGCTGGGCGATGTGTGCTATGAGGATATACCGCGAGTGCGACTCGATCGCGTCCGACGTCCAGCCAAGGCGCTGTGGGACGGTCCACCCACACTGGCCGAGGAGAATGAGGACTCAGACTCGTGCCTCGGCTCCGGAATCAACGGCCTCAACGACATCGTGCTGAACACAACGCTCTACAATGATCTAGGTAAGTGCCAATTACAGTCAACAAAAGAGAAAAGATCAAACACTTTTGCACTTTGTACTCAAATCAAAGTACAATCTGAAAGTTTTATGCCCAAATATGCTCGAAATGTGCTTCATTTATTGCAAATATCATTAAACAAAAGAAATGTACAAAAAAGATGCATTAATTTTTTTTACTTAAAGTATTTGCTACAAAATTACAACATCAACTGTACCTTTGCTCTAAGTGTGGGCTTATGTGATTGGGGGAAGTTGACACCTTTTTGGGCTGCCCTTTTTGCGGTGTTAACTCCAACTCCTACCCACCCATCCACCCCTTCCGTTAGCTGTTGCGGTCAAGCGGCGCCTTAATTGCATTGACCTACGACTTGGCCGCATCGGTAATTGCGTGTTTTGTTGCTGTTCATGATGTTGCTTTTGTTGTTTTCGTTGGTTGAGTCTCTGTTACCGATCATAGCATAACCCCTCACTGCACTCCTGCCGCATCAACTGTCTGTGTGTGAGAAGGAACTCAGGAAATTTGTTTGTAGCGTCGTCCGTCACGCATGCCAGCACATTGAGCACAATAGCAACACAGAGAGACAGAGAGAGAGAGAGACAGAGAGCCACAGACAAAGTGAGTAATGGAGCGCAGGGGTGTGTGGGAGCTGTGTTCACCCGACACACGGCAACAATGCCGAACTCGCTAATGATGACAACTCACGCGCGATTGAGCAAAGCAGCGCTGTCCAGGCGACAAAAATTGGTTGATTTTTAGAGCCAGTCTGGCTTTAAAAACTGTTTGGTTTACATCTCTGTCTCTGTCTCTATCTCTGTCTCTGTCTCTATCTCTGTCTATCTATATTCGCATTAATTTTTGCGAATTGGCTAAGCGGAATGTTTGGAATTTGAAACATTTGCATATATTTGAATTTGTAATGCAAATCAAGTGAACACATAGAGAGGAACTGGGAGAGGGGCTGGGAGATATATACTTAATATGGCATTGGGAAGTAGGCTTAAATGATCTAAATGTAATGTTTAGTTTGCTTAAGCTTAAGCGAAGAAACTAAAGCTTTCGCAATCGCAATCGCTATTATATATAATCGTTATCGGTTATCGTTTCATGTTATTTGGCAATTGATTATTATTTTCATTTCCTTAAGCGTTGCACATTTCATCCATTCATTCATTCATTTGCTCAATTGTTGGTCACTCATTGATTATTGTTGTTGTTGTTTGTTGCTAATGTTGTTAATGGCTGCGTATCAAGGCTGTTGCTGTTGCTGCTGCTGTTGCTGCTGCTGTTGCTGCTGCTGCTGCTGCTTGGCCAATTCAAATCTAAATAGCCACTGAAGCGGAGACTGCGCAGGCGTCGCTGCTCGACACCAAAACTGAAATGCAATTAAAACTGCGATTAGCTCAGCTTGCGTTTTGCTGCTGCTGCTTCTTCTTGCGTTTACCTGCTTCTTCTTCTTCTTATAGTACTACTTTTTCTTGCTGCAAATGTAAACAAAGTACACAACAGCAACAAGAACATGGAAAACACTTGCAACGCTTTGTGCGTTTGCAACTTTGATTCAGATGCCAAACCGTTCCATCAATGAACCGAGAACACTGACCGAGAGCGAGTGAGGAGAGACAGAGAGAGAGAGAGAGAGAGAGTGCAAATAGCAGGCAGAGAGTCAGTACGAGCACACGAACGTGTCTCATTTCCGTTGCGTTTCATTTCATTGCAAGTCAATGCACAGTGGGTCGAATGTGCTTTATATGTGCGTCAACTGTCAACTGTAGTTTGTTGTTTATTTACTTAATGAAATAAATTCTTAGTATGAGCATGATTGATATACAGCTAAATGATAGATAAATTGCAATAGACTATGGCTTTGCTGAGTTCCTCATTCAGATTCTTAAATTGTTATTTATACATTTTCACTTATAAGAAAGATGACTACAAAAATGATTCAACTCCGACTTGAATTTTATTGTATGCTTTTCTGAGCAGCGTTCCACTGTGCCTAGATTATGGCCAGCTTTGGCGCTGCTGTGTTGCTGTTGCTGCGTTTCGGTTCGGTTCGATTCGTTTCAGTCCACTTTAAGCTTCCGGCGCAGGCGGTTGGGTTCGTTACTCGTTCGTCAGAACTCGCTTCGGTGTGTGTGTTTTTTTTTTGTGTGTTTTGAGCACTTGCTGTTTAGTTTTTAGTGTTTTTTGTTTTTGTTTTTGTTTTTATTTATTTTTTTCTTTCTTTCTTTCTTTCTCTGTTGCGCTCGATTTACAGCTGAGCGGCGGCTGTTTTGTTTTTTTTATTTTTTTTATTAGTGTTGGTTTTATTTCATTTTTTTACTACCAGTCTAAACAAATTTCCATAATACATATTTTTTCAATTTTGTTATTGTGGGTGAATGATAAATTGCTGAGCGAAAAATATTTGTATTCCGTTGGAAAATATTTTGTAAAACTATGCGCGCTGCGGCGCGTTGCGAATTCGAAATGAAATGTTCTAAAAATAAAATGCAAACAACAAACAAACACACAACTAAAACCAAAACAACCAAAACAAAAACAAATCAACTTACGAGGCGAGGCGAGGCGTACAGCCCCCGAAAAACTGAGCGAAAAATCGCCAGTTCAAAACTGGGCAACAACAAAAACAACACGCACAAACACACATGCACAAACACACACACACACACGCACACATGCACACACACACACACACAGCTCATCATCTTCAACCTCATCATCTGGGCTATAAATTTAGCAAAAGCAACGGAACCAAATTGTTCTACAAAGGAAAACGTATCAAAAACTAAAGAAAAGGAAAAAAAAAACGCCCACAAACGCACGCGGCGCGATTTTTGTGCGCGTTTTCTCAAAATCGTCAAGTGAAAGAAACTGCAAAATGAAAGACAAAAGAAAGAGAAAAATAACAGAATAAAACTTGTGTGTGTAAAATGTAAAACTGAATTAGGGAAATGAGCGCTTGACACCAATACACCAATACACCAAGCAATGCAGGCATTGCGACGGCAATGGGTGAAGGTGTTGCTAGAGGGGGCGGGGCGGGGGCGGGGGCATGCTAAAGGCGGGGCAGCTGAGCGCAGCGCCCAAAAAGGCGGCCAAATGACACACCGGAAAGTCAATGTCTGCTTTTGTTGTTGTTGGTTGCTGTTAGTGTTAGTGTTAACCGTTTATAACAGCTAGAAGCGCATCCGGATAAACAATTTGTGACAAGACAAGTTTTGTTGAAAAAAAAGGGGGCCAGTGTGATGGGGTGAGGGGGTGTGGCGGGTGTTTGTCGGCTGCCTATACGCCTATGCAAATCAGAGTGCCAACTATGTCAGACGCATTTGGCCAAGTTAACAACACACATCAGACAAAAACCGCTTAAAAGAAAGCGAAAAAAAAGAGAATTGGTGTAAAAGCAAAAGCTTAAAAATCGCACAAATTGACACCAATTAATTAATTTGATGCACATGACCCACATTTTATTTATAACAACAACTGCAAATCTAAATATAAAAATGAAAAAAAACAACAACAAACGAAAACTGCATAAATACGCATTTTATGCATTTGGCCATTGTTGTTGTTGTTGTTGTTGTTGTTGTTGAGGCTTGGCAAAACTTTCTTTTCATTTTTTTTTTCTTTTTTTTTTTTTTTGTTTAGTTGTGCGCATAGAAATAATTGAAAATACGTGTGTATCTTAAATGCATTAATCAAATGCACTAGTGCAACACCACACACACACACACAGCCGCCCCTTCTTGCCCCTGCCCCTGCCCCATAGCCACACAGACCCCAAGTTGGCTTTTTTTTCCCCCCCCTTGGCTATGCTGCGTGAGAGCTGCAAGATTGTCCCAAAGACAACAGACAACAGGCAACAATTGCAACCACAGCACAAAATTCAAGTTTTAACTAGACAAGTGAGATTGATTCTTCGGAATTAATCAGCCAACTTAATTTTACAGTTCCGATCAGAAATACAAGGAATTTTCTGCCTCTTTCTCTTCAAACTTGTAGTTCAAATTATGCTATCCATAATCCCTTTAGAATACTGTGTTCAAATTATAATACGTTTTCTCCATTAATAAGTTGTGCTTCCTCCTTTTCATTTATTAAAACAGCTATCTTATCCTACCTTTCTCTCAATTCGCGATCTTCGTAACCGCGCGTTATGCGGCGCACCCCTCGGTCGGTTGGGTGGGAGGTGGGTTGCAGTTTTGCTTGGGTCCGTGCGTTAACAAGCCCGTGCTTGGTATCGTTGGGCCACTTGAAAGTGCTGCTCGTTAGTACTTCAACGTCCAAATAAATAAAAAATAAAAAAGTCAACACTCTCTCTCTCTCTCTCTCTCTATCTCTCTCTCTCTCTCTCACTCTCTATCTCTCTCACTCTCTCTCTCTCTTTTTGATTGAACTCTTTTTTAATATGTTAACATTATAATATCAAATAGGAACTTATTGCCAAAGACTTGAAACGATTTGAATCGGATAATATTCAAAATGAAACTGTTCCCAAACTGTTCCCAAACTGTTATTTTGCTTGTCTTTTGTAAAATCCTCGAAACTATATAATTGAGAATCGCTAACTAAACTCGTCTGAGAACGATTTCGTCAAGTTCATATATATTAGCTCATTAGCGATTACCAAAACGAATTTTTTACCCTTTTTTTTTGTTATACATAAATATATATAGAAATATCTGGCAAATTGGTAATATCATATCTTCGGAAGCTAGTCTTTAAGACTGACTGTCAAATGTGTTCTTTAGCACATTTTTTTTTCCTCTAAATATATTTTGTTTTGCAACATAAATTTAGTTAACCATATTTTCGTCAGTTTTTTCACGATATTCTATTTGAAATATTTCTCGTGTTGTGCAACATCTAGTTAATAGATAGCTCATATTGCTGTTGTTCTAAACTATATACTAACTGTACTATAATCCAACTTTGCTTAAATTTGTTCAGTAATAAAGCGATTCGAATTTCGGCACAGGTTTTGAGTTTCAATCGGTTAATTTCGGTTTGATTTCCTTGGCACGACAAATGGGAATGTCGAATTCTGGTTCTAAATTGCAATCGGTTTCGGGTTCCAGTTCCGGTTCCGGTTCC
This sequence comes from Drosophila cognata, assembly GCA_035041535.1. NCBI lineage: Eukaryota > Metazoa > Arthropoda > Insecta > Diptera > Drosophilidae > Drosophila > Drosophila cognata. The sequence goes on from JAWNLC010000235.1 coordinate 2,765,363, forward strand.
GCTTCCGCTTTCATGTGACGTCACGCAGCATAGTTTGTTTGGTTTCGAAATCATCTAAAATAATATTTATTCCACAGTATCCGATTACCCATTACCGATTACCGATTACTGTTTAGCCAATCACACCCATATATATGATGCATCCTCAGTTACGCTTTGAGCTCAAGCTACTAACGATCCATTAATTTCTCAATAATTTAATGATATAATTTATTTGCACTTGATGCATGGCTTAGTCGCTCAAAGCCCATCCTGAAAATACTCTAACTCTATATTTTTGTTTTGTTTCTGGTGTTTTCAAAGCGCCAATAGAAACAATGGGCGCTCCCTTTGTTAGGTGAGGTACGGCAAAAAGGGGGGGGTTGGTTGGGTGGATGGGGAGGGGGTAGGGGTAGCTGGGAGCTGCCATTGTCTGACGATGATGAATGCCATTGTCTGACTGCTGCTGCTGCTGTTGTTGTTGTTGTTGTTGTTGTTGATGTCTGAATGACTCTGTTCAGCTGTCGCGTCGCTTGTTGCGGGTGAAATTGGCAATAATAAAAAAAAAAACAGCAGCAAAAAAAAGATACAAATGAAAACCAGCAGCAAGAAGAACGCGGCGTTTGCTGCGCGTTTTGCTAGCGTTTTTTTTTTTTTTTTGCTTTCTGCTGTTATTGTTTGTTGCGCCTCCGCTTTTCAATTCAAAGGGATTGCAATGGATGGGGTTGTGGCTGGGGCATCGCTTGTCTGCTGCACTGCAACTGTGGCCAACTCTAGATTGATGGCAGGTGCTGGCAACAACGCGACAAACGCTCTGCCGCAACTAGATACAAATGTATCTCGATGTGGTGGAGAGTTTCGCAGTTTGCATTTGATTAAATGTGAATTTCGCTGTTTGTATCCGTTACTTTGAAGTTGTTGCTGTTGTTGTTGTTGTTGTTGTTGTTGTTGCTCAATTGAAGCATTTAAGAGGCATTACTAAAAACAACAACAGCAACAATTAACAACGCCGCATATTCAGTAATTCATATGTCATAAATATCTGTCACTCATTCGTTCAGTATATATATATATATATATGTGTGTGTGTGTGCGTGTGAGTGTGTGTGCGTGTGTGTGTGTGTGTTCATGTAAATTGCCCGTTCGCACTTTGCACAAAAACTGCGCGATGTCGTCATCATCATAATGAACAACATCAACAACATCAGCAACATCAACAACATCAACAACAACAACATCATCATCATCATCATCATCATCATCATCGTCGTCATTATAATTATCATCTTTGAGCGTCTTGTGGCCCCGTCGTGCAGTCGATCTACATATGGCAATTGTTTCCACTTCCAATTTGAGCTAGCCAATTATATAATAGACACACACACACACACACACACACACAAACACACACACAGAGCAAGATAAACACATATTTGTTCATACACACTCAAGAGCAGAGCACTTGTGCCTGTGAATTATTTACGAGTATTTTGAGTCTATTTTTAATCAGAGTTAGCCAAGTATTTGCCAGCAAGTGTGAATACTTTTGAATACTTTTGAATACTTTTGAAGATCTCTCTGCTACTCGAAATGCACTCACAGAATGGCCCTGTCTGCTGCCCCAAAGAAAACTTAAATAATAATAATAATATTATATAATAATAACAATAATAATAATAATAACGAAGAAGAAGAAAGAAATTAATGTCAAGAACTCATAAGGGAAAGTGGAGGGAAATATTTCTAATCGATTCCAGTTCGCATTTTTTTTTTTTACGTTTTTCATAACAGTTCCTTTAAGATCGCATTCAAATTCTTCAAAATCCATTAACACTGATTTATGGAAAGTTTTCTTAGCAAAGAATTTTCCTTTTATTATAATTACGATATTTAACTACACTCTGATGATAATAATTACAATATTTAACTGCCAACGGTTAACTTTATTGAGTTTTCTGCTTCTTTCTTCCTGTTCTGCAGAAGCTGACAGTTTTTCTAGAATTGCCACGATCAAACTATAGATCGGCTGTGGCAACAATATGAGTTCTTCTTGACGCGATTCCTCCTCGAACAGTTTGTTGCATCTGTAAACATGTCCAGAGTCGTCTGCTCGTTGTTTACATTACACTGAACTGAATCGCTTGAGCTTGCCACACCCCCTCACAAACACACACACACACGTATAGTATGCATTGGGGGCAAGTTGGGAGGCGATCGCAGTTACTTGTAGCTAAATAGTTGGAGAGAGAAGGCGGGGGCCCAGGGTCATTTTTTGTTCAGATTTGATTTGTTTACACGAATGTTTATCACACCTTGAGATGCGTTTGAAATCATTTCCAAAAATACCAAAATTAAAATTGAACAGTTTCTGCTTTTCCCTTTCTCTCTCTCTCTCTCTCTGCCTCACGCTCTTGCTGTGCCGAGAAATCGGATAAATTTAGCGAAAAAGAAAATAAAAATTTGGAAAAATAATCGCGTAAACAACCAAACTGGGCAACAACTAGCAACAACAATAAGTTCACACAACTCTGCCACTAAAAACAACAAAAGCAAAAAAACATAATGCCCAGCAGCGTAGCTGCCACAAATCGCCCCTCTCCGCCACTCGCCGCCCCTCTGCGCCACTCGTTTCAAGGCAAAAACAAAAAGAGTCGAAGACAGCGTGAGGGAGTCGGGGATGGGAAGCGTTAGACAGAGACAGAGAGAGTGAGAGAGAGAGAGAGCGTGGAAGCATTAAACAGTTAAATTGCTTTATGTGCCGATTTCAACATCTGAGGCCCCGTTGGGCGCTACTTGGCCCCCCCCCCCCAAAAGACACCCTCCTCTGCCCCATTTTGGGCCGTAGTTAGTAGTTTTTTGCCCCTGCAAAATAATTTACATAATATGCAACACATGTTGACACGAATAACAGGCCAAAGTGGGCGGCAAACATACAAAAAAGGGATGGGGCGGGGTAGGAGCGGCAACTGTGCAAGGGCCTGCAAACTTGAGCGGCGCTTTCAACCCAGACTTGAGCTGGCTACCCACCTGATACCTACCCGCAGCTCAGCTCAACTACTTAGAGGCAACAAACTAAACAAAACTATTTTCAAAACTATCTTGAAACCCCTCATTTGCCACAACAACAACAACAACAACAGGAAAATAAACCGCTTGCTGCAGCGTGTGAAAAGTTGCGTTGCCAAGCATTGGGTGAAAAGTGTGTCTCGCTCACAATTATAAAAAATCAGTTAGAATGCTCCAGTTGAAGCAGCTCGCTCGACTAGCAGATACCCTTCAGCTATCAGCTTTTCAATATATACGTTCAATATTCAAATATATAAAACGATTTTTAAGGAACGAGAACAGCTATCGAACAAGCGAAATAAGCTGGATACGCTCACAATTTTAGATTATGCAACAAATCTAGACTAGACAGTTGATGCAGATCAAGAATATATATATATATATATATTCCTTATTATGCCTGTTACTTCATTATGCCCTTTTCCCATAAGGCCATAAGTTGATGCAGATCAAGAATATATATATATTGTGTTGCTGCAACAAGATTGCAAAGATGGGCGAGTCCTAAATAATGTGGACCCTCAAAATATAAAGCCCTATTTATATGATAGTATTCTACGCTCCGAAAGCAAAATCGTGCAAATCTTTTTATTTTTCAAATTCCGAAGTAGCCATATCTAAAATTTACAGACATCCCCTCGCATTTCTGCTTGCAGAATCTAGAAATACTTTCAGGGCCACTTTCTACATGTGTTTTAAGATCAGTTCCCGAATGCACTGGCTAAATATGAACTTCAACTTGATATAGGTACATATATCCATGTGTTGTTCTCGTGATTTTGATTGGATTAACTATCCTATACATATAGAAATTACTCGAAATTACAATATAGCCTGAGTAGATCTTAGACGGCTTTCTTCAGAGTTTTCCACTTTATATTTCTCTGTTTCATAATTCACATTCAACTAATGCGCCACTCTTGGAATCCAACATGTTCCAGTTCTAGTTCGTAATTATAATAATTATTCTGAGTAGCAAATCATCATCATCATCATCATCATCATCATTAACAACTTTGCTCATTTTGTTATTGTTCAGTTTGCATTGATTAAAGAATTTTTTGTACCAAATTAGAGCGACAAAAAATTGTTGCAATTTTGTTTTTTTGTTTTTTTTGTTTAACATATCATGATCATGATCACGGACATGATCGGATAAAATTCCCCCCCCCCCCCCCCCACACACACACACCTAGAATGGTTTCAAGTTATTTGGTATCATTTGAGCCCATTGACATTCATGGCTTGTTTTGTGCTGTTTCGTTTTTCACTTTGCATTGAAAGACAATTGAAGACTTTTTTTTCCACAAAGCGTCTCTCTCGCCATAAATGGGCTGTCCCCAAAAAAAAAAAACTAAAATAAAAAGAACCGCAAAAAAAAAAAAACTTGAAAAAATAGCCGACCGGACGAGCTACAATAAACAACAAATTTTCACTTTTTTTTTTTTTGTCAATTGCTGTCTTGACTGTTGTTGTTAATTAAATTTGACTGCGGCCAACGAGCGATCAACGACCACAGAGTAACAAAAAAATTAACACCCCCCCGCCACCTCCTCCTCCTCCCTCTGTAGTTTGTGTGTTTCAGTTAACGTTTTGTGTGAGTAGATTCTTGTCTCTGTCTGTCTGTCTGTCTGTCTGTCGTTGTCAGTCTTTGCATTGTTCGGAATGAATCACACAAAAGGCAACACGCTTATGGCTAATCCACCCCACACAGCCAATGTTCCCCTTGTTGCCACCCGTTTTAAGCCAGTAGCAACAACACCCCCAACGCGTTGTACTTGTTCAGCACACACACACACACACACACACGCATACACACACACACACACACACACACACACACACACACACACACACACACACACACACACACACACACAAGCAGTACACAAAGCTTTGGCTCTCTGTGTTCTGTCTTTTTTATCTGCCTGCCCGTCTGTCTGTTCATTTGTCTCGTCTCTCTTTCACTCATTGAATTTGCAATTCTTGCGTCTTGTCATTCGTCTTGGTGCGTGTCGTTTGGTTTCTGTGTGTCGAGCGGGTAGTGTAGGGGTGGGGGGGGGGGGGGTCTGTGTGTTTGTGTGTCGCAATTATCGGCGCAATCATCTTGGTCCATTTTGATGATCATTGCTGGCAAAAGTCAATTACTCGACCGTGCAAATAAACTGCCCATAATTCTAGATATGTACATACATACATATACATACATATATGCATCTCTTTCTATTTCTCTCAGTGTGTACATGTGTACACTTGTACACTTGTACTTTTGTACATTGGTACATTTGTACATATGCATATGTATGTAACTCAACATCTTGTCCATCATTCACCAATTCACCAATCTTACAAAGTAATCTTGCCAATGCCAACGACCTTTTTCGCTCTCTCTTTCTCTCTCGCTCTCTCTTCCCCTCTCTCAATTTAGACTGCGCTTGCATAATGCTTCCATCGTATGCTCGACTGACTGCGACGCAGACAGCGACGCAAACTGCGACTGCAAGCAAGGTCTTTTGTTCTATGCGACAATGCGACGATCAAAAGTTTCCCACGTCCTCCACGGCGAAAGAAAGCAGCGAACGACATCCAAATGGCAGTGCCCAATGCCGAGGGCGGCTCCATTCAAATAGCATTCGCATTTTGGCAACCAAAAAAAAATCCAAATCTCAAGCTTAATGATCTGAGTTCGTCTCTTTTTTGTTTTGTTTTTTTATGATCTCCACTTATTCTAATTCCTCATTATAATATAAGTGTACCTTAAGTTTTTCTCACTACCAAATAGAGCCATATAAAAAGAACTACAAAATTTTTGAAATACATAAACATAGGCACATCTAATTATATGTTTTTTGTGTTCCAAGGTTGTCATTATCCCATCCAAGTCCTATTTTAGGACTCATTAATCATTAATCATGATATATTGATAATCACAAGTTAATTCTTAACATTATCAGACACACACGACTTCGCCGAAGTGATCAGTTCTTGTTTTTGAAATCAACTTTAAAATATTTCAACTGTTTCTGCTTTTTACTTGCTTTCTGCCAACAAGTTGCAAAACACACACAATTTGCAATGTTGGTTTTTTTTTTTCCCACAAATTCGTGCGCTTGCCACACTCAATGATCACTTTCCAATTGACAATTGCAATTTAATCATTGTAATTATCTTGATCGTGTACATTATTCCGATAATTTCCTTGATTATTTTACGCTGCATTTGTGTGGTTGATTATTCCATGCGAGTGCTAAAAAATGCTTTTGAATTTCGAATAATTGTTGCGTGTGTCGGCTCTTCTCAGCTGTGTAAACTTGATACTTACCAGCCGTAATTGTGATTCAATTTTTGCTTGCTATTCCATTGAAGGTCATTAACTAAATTCGAATAACGAGCTGCTGTTACGTGTAAAAAGTTCTTGATATTTCCTGAAGTTCTCGCAGCCATTCGAAGCAATCATTTTTTTTTTATACATTATGTTTTTTGCGAATTAGATTTCAGATTAACTTGATTTGCTCATCATTTGCGAAGAAGTTTAGCAGCAACCCTCGTAGAAAAAGATTTTTGTTTGAGACAGCTGCCGACGTTGACGCAGACGTCGCAGCGACGCAGCGGCGCGACGTGCAAAAATGCAGCGCTGCCAAATTATTCATTATGCTGCTGCGGCCCACGCTAGCAAAAAACAATGCTGCGACCCCCCCCCCCCCCACCCCCAACTGCCCATTGTTGTTGTCGAGTGTATGTTGTGTGTGTGTGAGTGTGTGTGTTGCCATATTGCTGCATTAATCAGCATTAAGTTGGCTGCAGCTGAATGCGATGATTGCCGGATCGTCGCATCGCTTCGTTGCTTTATTTGGCGCATCCGCTGCGGTACTTTGTTCTACGCTGTACTTCTTCACACACACACACACACACACACACATGCACATACACACACATATATATATATATATATATACGGTTTGCAGTCATATGTTTTTGTTCGATCCCATGACCATATGCGCACGTATATCAAATTCTGACCATTTCTGGCCATTGGCTCGCACTTCCGTTCAATACACACTTCAGAGTCCTGTGTGTGTGCGTGAGTGTGTGTGTGTGTTGCGCACCTTGTGCAACGCTTACAGGTGCGACGTCGACGTTACGCTTCGCTGTGCTGAGAACAGCTGCTTCTCCCTATCTGTCTCGCTCTGCCATCTCTGTCGCTCTCTGTCTCTTGCCGCTGCACAGAGTGGAGAAAGTGAAGCGGCTGAGACGGCGAAATTTATGTTTATTAACATAACTATAACCATAACTATATATATATATATATACACATATATATCATCTACATATATATGGAGCGACCTCATCCGAGAGCTCTTTTCTTTTTTTCTGTCTTTGCTGTTGTTGTTGTTGTTGCTGTTGTTGTTTTGGGCTCACGCAGCTGAATTAGCTTAGCGGGTAGCGTTGAAGAAGGAGTGGAGAAAAATGATTATGGAAAAGTGTGTTCATGGCAAAACGCACGCAACGCGACCAAAAGGAAAATTCATTAACCACAACGCAGCAGCAGCAGTGGCAACAACAACAACTAACAACATCATTTGTGAAAAACCCGTACAACCAATAGAAAATTTGTGTGTCTGTGTGCGTGTGTGTGTTAGCTACGGCCTAGAATTCAAATTTACTGCGTGAAAGCACACATTTAAATATGCATATTTTGTAAAAAAAAAAAAAATGTATCGATAGCAAGAGCAGCAGACTAGCGCTCAACTATATCTATATAATTTGTGTAACAGACACTTAGTTAACTTTTAATCGATAACCGATAAGCAGCACACTAGATAGATATGTATATATCTTAGGCCTAGCTACCATCTGGCCAGGTGCACATCGTCCGTACTACAGAACAAATGCTTCAATTTTGTTTATCGATATGATTATCGATAAACCGCTAAGAACACTCTCGCGCACAGTAGCAAACAATAAGCATTTCGTTTCATTACCATTCCGTTCCAACTCGTCTCGCTTAGGTCGCGCAACCAAAGAGCGTAAAATTGTACAAGTGAAATGGAAAATATTTTGGCCAGACGACGATGACGATAACATTTTGCTGACAGAAGTTCAGACGCAGACGCAGACGCTGCGCAGTCGCGCGTGTGCAGGCAAAACAAAACAAAAAAAAAAAAACCAAAAAAACATCAAAATTAGTTAACAATTTGCGGGCACAGCAACAACATAAGGTGAACTATGGGCGGCAGGGGTGAAACCAAGACAGCGACAGCGACAGCGACTAGGGCTGGGTTCCGGGCACAGTCAGGGTCAAAACCCTAGGGTCTTAGCCAGCACGCCATAACCATAAATCTTAATTGTCAGCGCAGGCAAGCGAAACCGGCGACGTTGGCGCCGCTGCTCAGCCAGCTGCTGCTGCTGGTGTGTCAGGGTGTCAGCAGAGTTAGTCAGTCAGTGAGTTAGTCAGTTAGTCACGCGGTGCGGCAGTTGTTCCTCTTGCGTCTTGCGTTTACTCGTTACTCGTTGTTAATTATTAACTGACTGTTACTGCTCGTTACTAGTTACCAATCAATCATTGTTCATTGCGCAGCACAAACTCAAAGTGAAAGTTATTGCTCGTTAGTTTTAAGTTATTACTCGTCACTCGCTACCCGCTACCCGCTACTTTAACAGCTAAAGCAACGCGGGTCTCGTTATAAGACAATCAATCAATCGATGAAAATCATTGCTCGTTGCTTGTCACGCGTTACTCGCCACACGTTGCTAATTTGGAAGCACAAAAGCAACGAGTGTTTGCTATTCGTTACTCGTTAAAGCAACGACTGTTTTGAACATAATCTACAGGACAAGTGAAGCAATCAAATCATGCCAGAACAAGGGCAAACAGACTAAGAAAACGCAACAGAAACCAAAAACAAATCAACAAAAACAAAAGACAACTAAAAACAACAATTCAAATACCAAAAAAATACCAAAAAAAACCAGCAGCGAAAAATCTTAAAAAACACAAATAAAAAAAATATTAAGAAAACAACAATAAGAAGAAAATATCATTAACTGAAAATGAATTGCGGCGCACTGCGCTCTGTCAGCGACGACGCGCAGCTGCAGACATCAACGTCTACGCCGCAGCAGAAACAGCAGCAGCAGCGCAGCAAGCAGCGACTGCAGCAGCAGCAGCAGCAGGAACATCAACACCAGCAACAATTTCAGCTTCAGGAATCGCAGCGCAAAATGCACTCAATGCCGCGCACGGGAACGACGACGACGGCACAGTCGCAGTCGCAGCTGCAGTCGACGCCGACGGCGCAGTGTCGCGCTGTTGCCCTGGAGCAGCCGCTACGGCGCAGCACGATGCCTGGCCGTGGGCGGGGCCTCGCCTCCTGTTTGCGCGGCGAACGGGACGATGCCCCAACGCCTCCCATTCATGAGGTGCATTGCGAGCTGCAGCAGCTACAGTTGCAACAACAACAACAACAACATATGCAACAGCAGCAGCAGCAGCAACAACAGCTACAACAGCAGGATCAATTGCAATTATGCAGCGGCAGCGGCAGCATCAGCGGCAGCGCTAGTGGCAGCAACGTTATGCCTGCAACAGCAGCGCTAGAAGCAACCGGCAGGAGTAAGTAGTCCCAGTCCTTGGAGTCCCAGTCTATTTGCAACAGGGGGTGGCAAGTCGTTCGACTTGCATACAAATACCCAAATAAAATAAGCAATTGGAAAATGAGTCACTGTTAAAAGATATATTTCGATTTTTCAGTTGCAAAATAAACAAAGTAGCCAAAACTTTGCTAGAAATCAAAAAAGTTATAAAGCGAATCCATGAAGTAAGAAAACACGAAAGTTTGCGAAAAGATTTTCGTAGATTTTTAATGAACAAAATTTGAATATGTTTAGTTATTTGCTACACTTAACTGTAGATCTTAAGTTTCGAGTAGAATTTGGGGGCAAGCTTGTACTCCATTTGAGGTATACATGGCGATAAAGTCATCAATTCGGTATGCATAAAATAAATAAATGCTTATCGATTCAGCATCGCATCGAATTAATTCCACTATCTGTACAATATTCCCGGGACAAATGACAATCAAAAAAAATAAATAAATCCGCACACAAATATTGTAAAGCAAACGGAAGCAAAGGGGGAAGGGGTAATGAGAAACAGAATGAGAATCAGAATGAGAATGAGAATGGGAATGGGAATGAAAAAGAAGCTCAATGAGAACGTGAACTGGAAAAGTTGACAACGTTGGCTCGTTAATGTAACACTTTTGATGATACGCACTTCATGTGATGCCCAATGACATCATCAATGTATTGCGCAGAGGTGTGTGCAGGAAGAGGGGGAGGGGGGCTGTCGGTGCTTTGATGTCATTAGTGGCAGTCCCACAGAATTTTACAGTTTGTGTGCGAATAAGTGCGAGTGAATAAAAACAAAGCGGAATTGCCGAGATGCGCGCTCAATTCGTAATGCTGATGAGAAGATGCTGCGGCGGCTGTTTTCCCCTCTTCCCCTCGCCCTACCCGATTTGCCCTTGCGTTAATCGTTCTTGGCTAACGGTAGCTGCAATTGCGCTGACCATGCAGCCATAATCCGTTTAAGTGCGAAAACTGTAAAAAAAAACAACCGCTAGACTTAGAGGCGAACAACTAGAGAAAACGAAATGAAATGGAATGAAACGAAACGAAATTAAATGAATGAACCAAGTTGAAATGGAATGAGTTGAGTTTCCTTTGAAATGACATTCAAGACAATTGCAGCAACAACAGCAACAACAACAACAACAGCAACAACGTTATCAACAACAACAGTCGCAAACATTCTGTTGAATTGACGCAGTCAATGGGAATCCACAATTGCTTGCATCATCCAATGATTCTCAACTTTACTTGACTTGTGGTTACTTTGTGTGTGCAACCAGGCAACACTTCCTAATCGCACTTACACTTTACTTTTACATCTCTCTTTCGTTTACCCTGTAAACTTCCATTCCAACATCGGAGAGCAGCTCAAAATCATCAGATATATATATATATATATGGTGTATTGAGATATAACTAGCTTTATTTGAAAATATCCTCCAGATTTTTGGTTAACTTGTATTTCTGTATTTTCACAAAAGACATCACTTAATCAAAATACGATTTAAAAATAATAAAAAAAAAGGCATCAGTTTTATTTTGGTCTGGATTTCAAAATATTATGTTTTTCCACGGCTTTATCAAATTTTATTTATATATCTTCTTCACATATGGAAATGTTAAACTTAAATCTGTCGCAAAAAAAATAATTAAACGGATATATGCCAAGTTTCAAAAAGTTAGCTTTACTGAGGAAGTACAGAGAATTCCAAAAATAATATGCCTATATCGATTCTATATTTATCGACTCGGCTAGTGATTCTGATCAAAAATATATATATATATATATAGCTTATGGGGTCGGCGACATTGCCTTCAACACGATACACACTTCACGGCCAAATTATAATACCCTCTACATGGAAAAATAAATAAAAATTGTACTTTTAAACTCGAAGTCGAGATAATCGATACAAATGCAAAATCGATACAAATGGAATAATCGTTTTCTGCTCCTGCACATACATATGAGTATGTGTGTATGTATGTGTGGGTGTGTATATCTTTTGAACTGAATACAGGATATGAGTCCAGTCGAGTCAGTCTTTACAACTTGACATCATATTTCTATTCTGGAGTTTCTATTCCATTGGAGTGCGGGGGGAGGGAGGCAAAAGCGGTTCTTCCTCTCCCTCCCTCTCTCTCTCTCTCTCTCACGCAGGCCATTCGTGGCTCACCCCTTTGCACCGTTTCGGCACTTTGCCCCTGCTGCTGTTACAGCTACTTTTGTGTGCACGTATCTGTGTCTTCCTATCTCTGGCTGCATCTTTGTATCTGCGGCTGCATCTATATCGGGGCGAGGCGTCTCTCTTTTGCGTGCACAAACATGACTCGCGCTTGGCGCTGAATTGGCGCATTTTGTTGTTGTTGTTGTTGCAGTTGTTGCCGTCTCATTGGGTATTCATATTTTAGATTAATTGAAATGAATTCAAAACAAGTTGCTGCGTCGCCTTGCAATTTGCACCCAATGCGAAAGGTCAAGCCACACATATGTAAATGGGTCGGGTTATTTGTGGGGTGTATTGTTTTTTGAATTGAGTTGCAACTACTGTAGACTAAGACCCGTTATCTGGTCATGCACAATTGATAATACTCTAACCTTCGTTCTCATTCTCTTTCTCTCTCTAATTCTCTCACTCAATCACTCACTCACACTCACTCTCTCTCTCTCTCTCTCTCTCTGTTTCTCTCTCTTGCAGGTGAGTACAAATCGAAGACCCTGCCTCGAATACACTTTGATACGGCACTAAACGATACGTCATTGAATGAAGGTAAACTAATTCTTTGTTGTTTGTGGCTTTTGCATAGATAAAGTTTTACAATTGAAAAAAACACCGACAATCTCTAAAGAGATTAGAAATACGTCTTCATAAGCACAACATATTTATATATACAAAATATAACAACTTTAAGGTTAAGAGTTCCCTCAAAAGCTTTCGATTTTTTCTCTTAAGCACTTTCCAACATTAACAAATAATTTAATAGTTGATAACCCAACTAACTAACAACTGTTTATTATTTGATAGTTAATAGTATTTTTTTACGTGAAATATGAAATTTAATTGGACATGGCTCGCTCTCCAATAGTTTTCCATTTGGTTTTTTCTAGTTTTTCGATAAACTCTTCTTGCTCAATTTTACTCCAATTTCAAAGTCATTAATAATTTTACAGCTCTGTTGTATGCCACATATATGTGTGTGTGTGTGTGTATATAATCATCAAAATCATTTCTGATCGTACGTAAATATAAACTTGATTACAGTGCTCGACATAACTCGGCCTAATCGCTTTAATCACGATCCAAAAGCTAATCTGCAAAAGCGGCATGCGCTATTATTGTAGCATACTTTGCAGCTTTCTAAGTATTTGCATTGCATACTTTGGTGCTGTCCCTAAGAATGTGATTGAAGAGGGGAAGTCAGAGGCAGAGGCAGAGAAATTGCTACATTAGTTTCATTCCCGCATTAACAGTTCATTGCGCTGCTGACATACACAAATGGAAATGCGAATGCGAATGGAAATGCCTTATTCCAAGCTTCATTAATAAGTCGCGCAGTTCCGCAAAAGCTGCTCGATAGAAGCAAAGGGAAAGGGAAAGGGAGAGGAAGGGGAAGAAGCAAGGAGGCAAAACGTGTCGCACACACATAAAACACAAAAGTCACGCACTTCCGTTAAACAACCAATTAATCTGCTGCAGTGGAAGAGAGGGCGAAAGAGAGAAAAATTTACGCCTCTAATTTGGTTATTATAAGTTAACTGCCTGTACTGTGCTCAAGTATCGCCTTATGTTACACACAACACAAATACAAAACATTTACTAAAAGTGTGTATGTGTGTGTGTCTGTGTTTTGTACCTGCTCTCAATTAGATCAATTACGAGCCACATTGCCACTGACGCCCTTACACCGTATGCCTTTTCAGAGTCTCCTTCTTCATTTACATACATACACACACATACTTACTATGCATGTGTGTAAATGTGTACGCTCTTCCACTTGTGCTCTTTCCAGTTACTGTTGCCGTTGTCTTGCCTTCAATTCCTTTACAATGCATGCGCTGCGCTTGAGACAATCGGGCATATTGCTTCTATCCTCGCAGGCAGGTATGGAAATACATATATAATTTGCCCTCCTTATATCGTCAAATATAACATGCTTGTGCATGCATGTTTCATATGTAGGTTGTCACGGACATGTACAGACATGCATGCAAAATCTACCGATATGACGACAAAAGAACACCGGGAATTTGGTTTTTCGTACGCTTTTCTCGCTTTGTCAACTAGTCGTACAATTCTAATTGTTGCCAGTAAACAAACAAATGCCCTGCAATTTCAACAATTGCAATTTGTACGTAACAACTGCAAGACTATGTATAAATTGCAATTGTTGAAATTGCAGGGCATTTGTTTATTTGCAAAGTAGAGTCTTGATTCGTCGCTCTTGCACTCCTTGCACTTTATTTATTGCTGTCTTTTTCGCTAGCTTCTGGCTCTGTGTGTTGGTTTGTCAACGCGCATGGGCAGCACTGTGTCTCTTTGGCAGCGTCGCTTGGCTACACTACGCACTCTCTTTTTGAATAGAACAGGGCTGCGACTTTTGTGAACTCTTAGCTCACAATACATGCGAGTCACTAGTTCGCTGGTGTTCATATTAATAGCTGTTAACGTTTGAAATAATGAAGTTGAAATATCTGACAGCATTGAATGTAAATAAATGAAATCGATTATTGAATTATTTGACTTGAAGTTATACATATTTCTTTTTCAACAATACAAAAAGAACTCCCAATTGGTACATTTTCATCCCTGGTTTTGAGTACAAACAACCCGATCGGGCGCTCTTTCTTTTTTTTCTCTCTCTTTTTCTCTCTATATCTCTCTCGCTGCGCTCTCGCACACTTTTATCGTAGCCATGTTGCTGCTTTGGAAACGTCAGTTGTGAGAAAAGCGCGTCACCGAGAGGTAGCCAAGCGGGAAGACGACAACGGCGCGTTGCAATTTGTTTTTCTGTTATTTTTTTTTTTGGTTTTGTTTGATGTGCTTGTGGTTTCGTTTTCAACATTTAAAAATTTTCAGCCTTACGTTTATCACGTTGTACTGTTAATCTCTCGTTCTTTTTTTTTTTTTTTGAATATTTGTGAAATGTTTCGGTTAAATTTAAACGGAGAAAAGTACGCATAGCTGCATCGAGTGCTGTGGCATGCAGCGAAACGCCATGATAATATAACAACAACAACAACTGGCGACAACGACGCGTGAAAAACTATAATAAAGCAACAGAAAAAAAAACGCGGAAATGCACTTCAGCGCATAATTTTTATAAGTCAACAGCGACAACAAAAACAAAAACAAACCGAGCAAAAAACATAAAGAAAGAAATTACTTGTCAGCAAATTGCAGCAGTAGCCAAAGAAGAAGCAACAACAAACACAGAAAATTCTCTGTGTTCACACATAAATAAATATAAGCAATCTTCATACACACACACAGATATACATATAAAAATACCTTTGCCTGACGCCCGCGTCCCATCTCTTTTGCGCGCGCGCGCGCCTGCGCTTTGTGTCGGTGTGTGTGTGAGAGAGAAAGAGAGAGAGTAATGATGAGCGCGGCGCCTGAGCGCAGCAGCAGCAGCAGCAGGAACAACAATTAAAAAGCAAGCGCGCAAAAATGTTGCAGGCGCATTGTGACGCCAGCAGCACAACAACAACAACAGCAGCCAGAAGAAGCGCGGACAGCGGCGACAGCGTCGCTGCAGCAGCAACGCCAACGCAGGAGGAAAAGACACAGCGTCGACGGTCCACTTTTTATGTACCGCTGCTCATCGAGGACGAGGATAAGGCGGAGAACAAACAGCAGGAAGAGCAACGCCATTTAGCTACACACAGCAGCAGCAGCAGCTCCAGTTTGAGCAGCAACAGTGTGAAAAAGTCGACCAAAATTAAATCGAAGAAAATGTCGCCGCCGTGCGGCTTCAATTGGAGCATTACCGGCAGTGATGTTGCCGCACATTACTCCGACTCGGATGATGAGGAGGAGCAACAGCAGCAACGCCAGCGACAGCAATTGCTTAAAGCGGCGGCAGCAGCAGCAACAACATCAACATCATCAACAACAACGCCCGCTTCCAAGCTGAAGCGTTATGGAATTGTGCTGAATGTAATTAGTCTCAATGGTAGCGGCGGCGTCGTCGTCGAAGAGAACGCTGGCGAACCCTTGCCCGATATGCCGCCAGATGGCGCCAGGTGTGCGCCACGCACTCATTTCAATGAAGATAACGACATTGTGATGGCAACGCCGCCTAAACAGCAGGCGCTCTCTCGCTCACGATCCCCTCCAGCTGACGTTGACGTCGGCGCGGACGTTGACGTTGACGTCGATGACGTCGACGATGAGGATGATGACTCAGAGATAAGCCGCATGCAGACGAACACCTCAACGCCGATTAAACTAATGAAATCGCGTTCGCGCACAAACATTTTGGCAGTGCCACTGCCAACAGTGGAACGCGGTCTGGCAACGACGCCATCAACAACAGCAACGAAAACAACAACAACGCTGATCACGCTGCGCGCCAAGGCGAAAACGCTGCCGCAAAATTTAACGGCTTCAGTTGCATTGCGCGAGGCGGCAGCACTGGACGATAATACAACAACGACAACATCGTCGTCGCACTACAACAACAACAACTCAAACAAACAGCTGCATCAGCTGTTTGGTTCTGGTTCCGGTTCTGGTTCTGGTTCAGTTTGCAGTGGTTCACCATACAAATTGCAGAACAGCATCTCCGCCGCTTCGATCATCATCACGCACAGTTTTCCGCCCAAGAATCTGTTCCTGCTCAAATCGACGCCCAAATTGAGCACAGATGCCACGCACCCTCCGCCCACGCACCCTGCACAACAGACAACAGCAGTTATCACAACGCCGCCAGCCAAGAAATCGCTCAGTTTTATACGACGCGCCCATTCCACAAAATTATCGCGCAGCAATTCGCTGCTGAAGACCATCGGGGGAGGAGGAGGAGGAGGAGGTGTAGGAATAGGAGGAGGTGGATCAGCTGGCATGCCGAATGGTCTGGGCAGCAGCGCAGGGGGAGGTGCTGGGGGTGGATTGCATCAGCATCATCATTATGGCACATCCCTATCGGCTTCGAGCAGCTGCGCCAGCGATGCAGGTGGCAGCTGGGGCAAACATTTCTATCAGAGCTACGATGTCTGTCCGCTGGGACTGGACGAGCTGAGCGCCTACTTTGAGACCGATCACTGCGAGCAGCTCATCTGCGAGCGTTTCATGATTAAGGATCTCAATATGCACTCGACCACGACAACAACAACAAACACGACTTGCATTGCGGCAACAGCAACTGGAGGAGGTACGGAAATAGGAGGGGGAGGGGAAACATCCACATCGGAGCAGCAGGACGATGATGCGGGACATCATTCCGGTAGGTGAAAACGAGCAAAAAAAAAAAGAAAACAATCTATATTTTATAAGGGTAGAAAACCTGCAAACTAGTCAAGTAGAAAGAGAAAGAGAGCGAGAAGGGGTGTACAAGGAGAGGCAGATACTGCTAGGCTTATGCTGTAAGCTCTCTGCTTCTACACCTCGCCCATCTCTTCTCCATCAATTTCTCTCTATCGCTGTGTGTTTGTGTTGTACTCAAACACGTTCGTCACGACTCGTTAGCCTCTCACTTCCTGTTTCTGTTTCTGTTACAGTTACTGTAACTATTACGAACCCTTGATCAATCGATACCCCTACTCTTGCCCATACCCCTGCCCATGCCCCTGTTTGTGCCCATTCCCTTTTCGGTAGTTGAAATGCGTCGTCTGTTTTGTCGTGTCTCCATTGCATGGTTTCCACTATTCGCTTCGTCGTTCCCTTCCACCACCCCCTTCCCCCATTACATTTCCCAATCCCCTTACTATCGATCGTGAGTTTCAGCGAAAAAGAAAAACAAAGCAATGATAAGATAAGCGAACACGATTTCGATTCTACACACGGCAAGTCCAAGCACCCCCTCCCCCAACCTACTTCCCATACACTTTCAAACTCACAGTTTGTTTTATTTTTATATATATATTTTTTATCGATGTACTTCACACGTTCTTTCGTTTTTTTTTTTTTTTATTGTCTCCTACTACCTCCTACCTCTGACGACTCCCTCACTCAGCCAAGCGTCTGTTAAGCCTTCCTGTTCTTTTTCCTATGCTACTCTTTATTTACACTTCTCTCCTTACTGCTGCTCCTTCTGCTGCTGTTATTGGTGTTGTCTTTATTTTTATTCAATGTTCGATCGTGCGTCTTTGCTTTTTGGAATGTACACACATGCACACACACGCACACACACGCACATTTACAAATGTATGTATATACATATTTATGTATTTCTTACACATGTAGTCCAATTGTGGCTCAATTGTTACCCATTCTGGTGGCGCACGTTGGCCCTGAGCAGGCAACGAAGCGTCGCACAATGGGCGTCAACTGGCTGACAGCACTGAAAAAAAAAGAAAAACATTATTTGTAAACTTTTGTGTTAAGTACAATTGTGATTCCCCATTTATTCCACATATGTGTGCATGTGTGCGTGTATGCATGTTATGTGCACAGGTAAATGGCTTGATTATTTTACCATGAACAAATTCCATTGCAATTATGGTGATTATTATGCTTATTACTAACCAACAATTGCGATATAATCACATTTGAATGGCTTGACATAAATTTGTGTGTTGTTGTTTGCATTATTTCATTTCTTATTACAGATTTGTTTATGTAAATGTTATGTTCTGAAATGTTTATCTATTATTTGCTGTAAACAAAACAAACTCAAATATGAATAAAATAAATGTGTTTCTCTCTCTCTTTCTCTCACCCCTTGAATAAATTATTTTTCGCATTCTAAGGAAATTTGCAACTGAAGTTGGAGACGAACAGAAAAAAACAGTTAATGCTGTTATTTAATCTTATGCGTGTGTGCTTGTTCTTCATACACAGTCACACACACACACACGCGCACACTTATGCATGTATTTAGTTCATTCAATTATTTCATTGTCCCGCGTGCAGCATTGGCTGCTTTTTACTGCTGCTGCTTGCTGCCTGCTGCTTGTTTTTCGGTCTCTTTGGCTACAATTTCAATTTCATTGTGCGTCGCTATTGTTGTTTTTATTATTCTTTTTTTCTTGCCGTTTTATTATGATTCACACAAGCGGATAGAGCGACACCCGCACCGAAAACCAGTTTGGGCTGTGGAACAGTGAGAGAGTGAAGTGAGCGCAGCCAGAGCAGAGAGCGAGAAGAGCGAGAGTAAAACGAAAGTGAGGGAGCACTGAGAGAGCAAACGGTCAAACGGCAAACGAGCCGCTTTATTTTCTCAAACTCAAAATTGTTGTGGTTGTTATTATTGTTGGCATTCTTCAGGCATGTTAAGCAATTTTTGTTGTTATGATAATTTTGTGTCGATATTGAGCGTTAAAATAGGGAGCAAGAGAGAGCGAGAAACGGAGAGTTGTTGCACTTGTGAGCAGACAGAGAGATATAGAAACTGCGCACACTGCATTTGAGCGCAGTTGCACTTTATTTGAAATTTGATAAGAGGAGAAAAAAAAGAGAAAAAATTGCTTTGTAACAGCGACTCAGCTGAGCGATTCTCGATAAAGCCGCGCACACACACAAAGAAAACGCTTGATAGAAACACACATGAGCAAACAATTGCTGGAAATGTGTTTTGAAATGCGCTCACACAAACATACACTCACACACACATACATGCTTGTCTGCTAAAAAAATAAATGTTTATTGATTGATCCTCGACTAGCTCCGCTCTTCATATCTATCCCGGCTTGGATCACAATCGCAATCGTATCTGCTGCGTTGACATTTTTCCCCTTCCCTTCCCTGTATTCCTCGTGCAAATATTTCAATTTGGGTATATAAGGCTAACCAGGCATGTCTGTGCTTTCGTTAGATATTGAATATTATCATTATCCCCATTTGCATTTAGATTCGTCTGTAGTATGTATTGTATTGCGAACAAATTTAGTTTGGTTTTTGGATCAAGAAACTCTGCTACAGGGTATCTTCGAGTCAAGCATTTCTAACTGCATCCATTTGTCAATCATGTTTTTCTTTTTTGTTTGTCTTGTGTGCACTTTATCTTGTCTGCGATGCCATTCATTTATCAGCTCGAACTCGAGACGGATCGTGTGAGATGTGCATAGAAAGAAAACACACACATTTGTTTAACGAACTGTTAATTGAGTTGACCTTATCGGCCAGGGCAGGCCGGGCAGGCAAAACGAATCGCTCTATTCGTATTCGAAATAGTATTCGATTTTCAATCCTCCATTCCCATGCGTTTCCAAATGAAATCGGCTTGGCTTGTCTTGTATATCGCTTTCACTACACCCACCCCACCCCCTGCTCCCCTTCTAACCCCCTCCCCCCCTGCTGACTGTTGGTCACTGGCCTTAAACAAATTTAAATCCGTTGTGAAGCGCATACCAAACGTCGACGTCGACGTCAAAGACAAAGACAAGATGAAATCATCTTTCAGCAATAGCAGCAACAGTAACAAACAGTTGATGAACATTACGGAGATCTCTGGAGGTTAACGGCTCATCTTCATCGTCTTGTTTGTCGTTTGACCAAAAGTGTATTACAGCCTGACTCATTTCCCCCACCACCTTCTCACCTCCACCTCCACCTGCACCTCTGTTGCTGTAATAGTCCCTGGCCTCGCCTTATGTGGCATTGATCGCGATCTCCAAAATAGAATTGGCAAATGATGTGGCCACAAAAAAATTAAATAAAAACAGACAAATTAAAACTGTATTTTTGCGTACAGGCGACAAAACTGGCGTAATCGTTGTCGTAACTTATTAGTTGTAGTTTCAAAAGTGTTTCAAATTTTGCATTCGTTTTCTAGCAATTTTTAAATTTTAAAGTGCATTCGGGCAATGGTAAAAAAAAATGTTATCATTATAAGCCATTTGACTTTGAAGTCATTTAACGCGCATCAAAATTAATCGATAATCGTTTGACCTGCAAATATCAGTCTTATATATATTCCATTGATTTGTGTGTTTTATGATTGCTTATGGAAAATGTGGTTATTGAACTCATTTTATTTGAGTGAGGATCATATCAGATACAGAGCCATAAAAATGATAAATAACGGTTGTGGTGTGCTGATAAGAAGCTTGGATGGAGGTCTATTAAGTATAATGGCTAAGAAACGGCTTAAGCGAGTCGTTTTTTTTTCATTTTCCACAGACGAACTGCCATAAATAGCAATTGAAATATGTCAAATGTCAAGTGATGTGTGAGATATGATCTATAAATATATAAATGTACAAACAAACAAACAAACAAACATGTCTCCTCTCTCTATCAATAAAGTTGCAGATAAAGCAAAAATGAGATTAGGAAAAGAAAATAAAGTCAATTTGGAAAATGTGTTTTGAAGAGAATTGAAAGCACGTAGATAAAATGGAATATGACATCAACAGAACCAAACATTATTTGAAAGCTTTTCTTATCTGACTGGAATCTTATACGAATATATTTAATATATATATATATATATATATATATATATATATATATATATATGTTCAATTAAAGTTGTCCACCTATTAATGAAACTTGAAAGATTGTTAAAATCTTACTTTTCGTGATGTTTTATTTTTCTTATCTCTCTTCGCTTGTCAACAATTGAATAATATGATTGAGGCAACACGCACGTAGAAATTACTGATAATAACGATAAGTTTACATCTCGCTAACAACATGCAACCGCCGCAACCGCAACCGCAACAGCAACAGCTTCCTCTGCAATTATGTGCCCCCCCCTCCCCCCTGCCTCCTCACCCCTTGCTGCCACTTCTAGCTGAGATCTATTGCAATCATAATCAACTTGGCTGTAGAGCAGTCAAGAAGAAGTATTCATTAACTTGCTCCCTTGCACCCCCAACCCCTCTTTAAGCTTAGCTATTTGTGCGCTATTGTAGGGTGCGCCGTGTGTGTGTGTCTGTGCGTGTGTGTGTATCTTCTTTATTTATGGTGGCCGACCTCTATTGTGGGCATGGGCGTTGTTGGGTGCGTTATACAAATCATAATCATAATCTGCGCCATTTTTGTAACTGGGCCCATCTATTTTATATTCTATTTTGTCTGTGTGTTCGTCGTTCTACTCTTTGTTGTTGTCGTTGTTGTACTCTCTTTTGCTTCCTCTTTGAGTCTTTTGTTTGTGGGCAGAGCAGCAAGCGCCTATTTGGGGTAGAAGATGTTCCAACGACTTTTCGATCTTTATGTAGAAGTTGTATATAAATAGCAGGCAACAACAATAACAACAACATCAACAAAGCATGACACAATTTCATATAATGTGTATGTGTGTGTGTTGTTGTTGTTGGGGTTGTGTGTTGTGTGTTTTCGTCTCCTTTTGATGACAAATCGCAATGTTTGCATCGCTCTGGGCAGCTGCAAATGAATATGAATCAACATCGCCACCAAAACGAGCGCAGCTCATCAAAAATGTATAAATCTCAAACGCTCTTTGTGCCCCCAAACTCAAAGGAAGGAGCATGTGGCAAGTGGCAAGAGTTTCTGGCTGCATTGGGAGGGAGGAACGTAGGTGGTGAGCTGTTGGAGCTGTTGGCTGTCACAAAATGATGTTTGCCTTGCCTTGGCTGATTGTGACTCAGATATAGAGAGAGAGGCGAGCTAAGAAACAAAAAAGGGCCAAGATGATGCGGCTAATCAACTGCTGGCTGTGTTTTCTGTTGGCTCTTAGCTGCTGGCTGGGTGGGCTGACAAGGTCGTTTCCATGTCTTTAATCTCTTGAGTTGCTTTTTGTTGTCGTTGCTGTTGTTGTTGTTGTAATAGTGAGGGCGGCCACAAGAAACTACAAGAAGCAGAATGTGTGTAGAAACCAGTTTGCCAGCCACAGTCAGTCAGTCAGTCAGTCGTCGAGAACATGTAGACGATGATGAAGATGAAGAGGCCTCGTTTACCTTTTTCGGGGCAGTTTGATGAATCATGAATCAACGACGAGTACCTGCAGTCTCCGCCTCTCGTTGCGGCTGCTGCTGCTGCTGCTGCTGCTGCTAGGGGGCGTGGCAATAACAACCGGGGCAGGTGGTGATGTGCAGCAGCAGCTGCTACGACTTGGGCTCCTTTCCTTTTGTTGTGTGTGTGTAATTGTGTGTGTTGTTGAGTGTGGAATCCAAGTCAACGAGCCAAGCCGAAACCGGTTGCTCTTATGCGGGTTTTACTCGGCCTTTGCATTTTTTTACTTCTTCCTCTCTCTCTCTCCCCTCTCTTAAACTCCCCCTCGCCATGTCTCTTTTGTCTTTGGCTCAAATTGAAATGACCACAAACGAAATTCCTGCAAGCCAATTGCTCAGCAACCTAGGCTGCTAAATATGCCCATAATACCCCTAATCCCTGAGACGCTCCAAACGGTTTTAATGCCTTCCTCTCGACTCGCACTACAATTGCAAAACAGTAAAAATATATATAAAAAAACAATACAAAAAACATCATATCTATTCTAAGAAAGCAAAAAATGATAAACACGATTCAGAGACTGGTTTAGAGACAAGTTTTAAAAATGACGATGATTCAATCAGGAATGCACAAAATACTCTTATAGATAATTAACCGAAGCGAATCAAATTAATGTGTGCATGATTCTTTTGTAACTGTGAATTTTGCATAACTTTCATAGCAAATTATCGATTATATAAATTGATCGATTTACACGAAGATATTCAGTCTGCTTATTGTATCTATTGAAATCAATCAATACTTAATACTTCTCCTTTTGGGTTTTACTGATTAATTTGACTATTTTATCGAACTGCAGTTCTCATTCATTTCGATAACAGTGTTATCGATGGCACTTCGACTCGACTTTGACTAATCACAATCGCATTGCATTCTCTCACTTTCAGATACTTCATATGAGAAGGCCTGTCGTCGCGGCTCGGCGCCCACAACGCCCATCATGGGCAGTAAACAGCATCAGCAGGAGCACAATGCCGCCTCCCGCTTCACCAACTTCTTTTCCAAAAGGTATGTATTATTGGAATTAGTTGCAGCCATAAAAATTGTATTACTAAAACCCACCCATTGTCTTGTCACATTTCCGAATAGATCGAATCCCCTTAAGCGCACCAAGTCGGTGACCAAATTGGAGCGCACCAAGCGCGGATCGGGCGGTCTGCGCGGCTCGCGCTCTCACGAGAGTCTTCTCTCCAGTCATGCGGTAATGTCCACCATCGGTGAGTAATGCACACTACATAGTTACAATAGTATATGTGGCAACAGCAACAGCTGCTTTTGGGGCAGTTAACATTTGTCTGCCGCAAAGGTTTCGCTGAGAATTCGTTGTTGGACTCGTTGGCTCATTCAACTAGAGCACCAACTTGTTGCTATTTGTGTGCACATATTGTCTTTTATTATTACTCAGTTTGCACTTTCTTAACTTTCGCTGTACAAATTTACTCGTTGCTACTTACACACATATTCGGTATTTCTAAAACTTTAACTTCTTCGATAGGCTAACGAGTTAGCTAAAAAAAAAAAAAAAAAAAACTTGAAATTCGTTAAGTATTTTTATACTTATTCAATATTCTCATTAGCTACTCTTTATTTGACTTGTGCGATATTCGTTAAACTTACTCGTTGCTCTTTTTTGCTTCTCGCCACAGATTTGTCCTGCAGCGGCGCTGTGGGCGTGGCGCCCGTACACCAATCGGTGCTGGGTCGCCGTCACTGCTTTCAGGTGCGCGGCGGGCCGCGCGGCGAGCGTTACTACTCGTGTGGATCGCGACAGGAGCGAGACCTGTGGATCTACTCACTGCGCAAGTCGATAGCACCGAATGCGGAGCACACTCGCCGCACCGACAACTCGCTGAAGCTGTGGGTGTACGAGGCAAAGAATCTGCCCGCCAAAAAGAAATACTTCTGTGAGCTGCAGCTAGACAAGACGCTGTACGGCAGGACGAGCGTGAAGCTGCAGACGGACCTCTTGTTCTGGGGCGAGTACTTTGACTTTCCGGATATACCCGAGATCAATGTGATCACCGTCAACGTTTTCCGTGAGATCGATAAGAAGAAGAAGCGAGACAAATACCAATTTGTCGGCTCGGTGAAGATACCAGTGCACGAGGTGACCTCGCGCCTAATCTGCGAGGACTGGTATCCCATATTAAGCGACAAGGCCGGCGATAGTCTCGGTCGCACCGGTCTCGGCAACAAGGATAAGGAACGCGAGCTGTTGCCAACGTTGCGGATCAAGTGCCGCTTCCAGAGCACCGACATTCTGCCCATCAATGTCTATGCCAATTTTCTGGCCTACCTCAAGGAGAACTACAAACGCGTCTGCGAAACACTCGAGCCGGTGATTGGTGTCAAGGCCAAGGAGGATATTGGCCAGGCATTGGTGCTGCTGATGCATGCCCAGGGTCTGGCCGGCGCCTTCCTCACCGATGTGGTGGCCCTCGATCTGCTCCGTGTGGGCGATCAGCGTTTAACATTTCGCGGCAACTCGCTGGCCACCAAGAGCATGGAGGCATTCCTCAAACTCACCGGGGAACAGTATCTGCAGGACACACTCTCGGCGCCGATCAACGAGCTAATCCAATCGGAGCGCGACTGCGAAGTGGATCCCACCAAGACGACTGGCTCCTCGGCCGGCTCGCTACAGCGCCAACAGGCAGCGTTGCGTGGCGCTGTCCGCAGCGCCTGGCAGTGTATCTATGAGTCGCACAAGCATTTTCCGCCACAGCTACGCGCCTGCTTTGCCACGTTCCGCGAGAGATTGCAGCAGCTGGGCCGCCAGGATATGGCCGATAATCTGATCTCGGCCAGCATATTTTTGCGCTTCCTATGCCCGGCGATACTGTCGCCATCGCTGTTCAACATCACCAGCGAGCTGCCGTCGGCGCGTGCCACACGCAATCTGACGCTGGTCGCCAAAACGCTGCAGACTTTGGCCAATTTCACACGCTTCCAGGGCAAGGAGAACTTTATGGAGTTTCTCAATGATTTTCTCGAACAGGAGGCCGGACGCATGCAGCAGTTCCTCGAGTACATTTCCACACGGCCCGACCACGCCACGCCCGACTCCATTCTTGACTGGGCGGGCTACATTGATCAGGGCAAACAGTTGTCCATCCTGCACAGCCTGCTCAGCGAGAGTCTGGCCAAATTGCCGGAGGCGCGTCAGCACGAGCTCGATCCGCTGCAGCACATCCTGGACGACATCAGTCGTGCCAAGGAGCTAAACGGCGGACATGCCTTGGCATCCGGTTATCTGCCCACGGTTATGTCGTCCTCCACGCACGAGAATCAGGAGAATCGTCAGCCTGAAATGGGTGTTGGCTTGGCGCCCAGCACATCCAGCAGCTCCTTGTTGCAGCACCAGCAGCAGCAGCAACAGTTGCAGTTGCAGCAGCTGCCACAGCAACAGCAGCAATCAGCACAGTTGGCTCAACCTCAACACGCTGTGGTAAGCAAACCTCTACCCGCGGAGCGTGGCATTATGCGTGGCGTGCTCACGCCCAGCTCACTCGAGAAGAATATTTTTCGCTACAATGATCCCACAGTGAGTGTGCGACTGCAACAGCAGCAACAACAACAACAGCAGCAGCAGCAACAGTTGCAGCTGCTTTCTAATTCGCAGAGCTCGATTGCGGGCGCTGGTGTTGGTAGTGGTAGTGGTGGTGGTGGTGGTGGTGTCTACATGAGCTCACCAGTGCTGCAGC
Source organism: Drosophila cognata (assembly GCA_035041535.1). NCBI lineage: Eukaryota > Metazoa > Arthropoda > Insecta > Diptera > Drosophilidae > Drosophila > Drosophila cognata. Next base: position 2,791,827 of record JAWNLC010000235.1, read on the forward strand.
ATGCACAATCGCAAAGCTCGATGGCATCCTCTTCGCTGAATGGCAGCAGCAATAATCTGTTGATGCCACAACATCAACAGCTGCAGCAGCAGCAGCAACAACACTGTCCGCCGGCGCCGCAAACAAGCGCCTCCAGCACCATGGAGCGCATCGATCGATTGGGTCAGGCTACTGGTTATCAGTATGTGGTCAATAGCAATGGCAATGGCAATGATTATGATAGCTCCACCAGCGGCTCTCGGGCGCGCACCTTGCCACGCAACAATAACAATAGCAACAGCAGCACCAATAACAACAATCAACATTGCAACAATAGCGTTGTCTTTGACGACATGCACGGCGAGTTCATTCAAATCTCTGGATTGGACACCAGCAGCGCCTTTGTGCGCAAATCTCCAACACCCATGCTTAAGGCGTCAGCAGCTGGCGGTGTTAGTGGCAATGTTGGTGGCTGTGTTGCTGCACCACGTGCCGCACGCCTCAATCATCACAATCTGAACCTAAATCTGGGCATACCAGATCACTCTAGCAATTATCCGCGTGCACCGCTCAATCCCAACTCGAATATGCCCAAGAACCTCGAGGATCTCGATGATCTCTTCAAATATGCCGAGGAGCAGGAGGTGATTGTTGAACCACCGCCACCCAATGCGCATGTCCACAACCACAATCACAACCACAGCAGCAGCGGTAGCAGCAGCAAGCAGCAGCTGTCCGCGAAGAGCAGCCACTGCAGCTCTGGCTATCAGAGCATCTCAACCAATCCCTCGCCCGCACAATCCTCCAGTCCCGTCGAGACTCAACTCCACCAGCAGCAACAGCAGCAGCAACAATCTTCGCTTAAGCTTGGCGCGCCGCTGGCCTTTAAGAATCCCTCGTATCAGCTGCAGAGCAACAGCGGCAACGTTGGTTCCTCGTCGGCGTCGTCGAGTCGTGGCAATGCCACGCCCCAGCAGCAGGCATTTGGTGGGCGACAGGTGAAGCCACTGGGCGCCGGTCTGGTTGCTGCACGCGCTGCCTTCCTTAACAATGGCGGCACCTTGGATGCGGCCACCCTAACGCCCAGCTCCTCGGATGAGCAGCTCTCGGCGGATAATTATTACAGCTATGCAGCGGCAGCGGCTGCCGGCGCCACAGTCTCTAACAAATTGGAGGCACAACGCTCGCTCAGCGGCGGCAGCAGCTCCTCCAATTCGAATTCGAGCAAACCCACGCACGCCTACGGTCGCCTCAATGGACCTGCACCTGGACCCGGACCCGGACCCATAAAGCGTGAGGATGTCTATGGCAGCTCTGGCGGCATTGGTGTTGCCTACGCCATGTCCACGTCGCACCATCATCAGCAGCAGCAGCAGCAACAGTTGCATCCACATGCACATCACCACCAACAGCAGCAGCTGCAGCAACAGCATCAACAGCAGCATCAGCAGCTGCAAGATCATAAGCAATATGCCAGCAGCACTGGCGGCGGCGGCGGAAACAGCGCTGCTACATCCTCTACAGCGGTGGCACAGCGCAGGCTCAGCCTCGACTCGGCGCGAACGCTCTCCGACAGCAGCACCGATACGGAAGGTAAGTCACACCTGATCAGCAGCAGCTGTCAAGCGCAATGTCCATTCCAAATGGGATACAAAAAGGCTAAGCATAGAAGATGGAGCTGAAGCTGAAGGATCGAGGTTAAACTGAAGCTAAGATTTGCTACACAAATGCTTTAAAGTCCACAATGGAAACAGTGCGAGAAAACTTGATTATTGTTATTGGCTAAAAGTGAACCGTGATTTAGCTGAGTTAGCTGCGAGAATATCCTGTCAAGGACAGCAACTGGAAGCCAAATTTAAGAAGGACGAGTGCAGATTGTGGCGACTGATATTAATATGGGTTTATGAGCCAAAGCTGCGTTAAACATTTCTGTAAATTTACTTATCTAACGAGCAATATCTTATTCTCTATCTCTCTCTCTCTTTCTCTCTCTCTCTCTGTCTGTCTGTCTGGCCAGGTCATTGCACACAACTGCAGGAGGGCAAACGGCGTCGACAGCTACGCAGCAGCGGTGGTGGCGCTGGCGGCGCCTCAGAGTCAACGGGTCTGGGCATGAGCCTGGGCCTGGGCATGGGCAAAGGCTACGATCAGAATGGCGAGATTCAGCTGCTGCAGGAGACGCTAGACACGCTGCGCCACACGCTCGATCGCGACGAGGCCGAGCTGCGTGACTCGAGCGATGAGCTCTTTGCATTGCAGCGACCTGGTGGCGCCAACGGCAATGGTGTTAACAATCTAAGCATGCAGTCGGAGTCCACAATGCGCAGCATTATTGACAGGTGAGTCGAGTGTTTTGGACTGCTCTCTCTCTCTCCCTCTCTCTCTCTATCTGTTGCTGTCTTGCTCAGCCATAACTAATATTAGGCAAACATTTTGCAGACTCATCACCATGGAGGAGGAGCTGCGGCGCGAGCAGCTCAAAATGTCGCTGGCGCTGTCGCATAAGCAGCGCGTCATCGAGGAGCAAGGACAGCAGATTGCGGCGCTAGACGCTGCCAACAGTCGGCTGCTGAGCGCGCTGACAGCGTTGCGTCAGCGCTACGAGACGCAGCAGCAACAACAACAACAACAGCAGCAAGCACCAAAGAACCAGAAGCCACAGTGAGCGGTTAAGGAAGGAACAGAACGTAACGGAACTGCGGCAAACGGGGTTAAGAATGCATGTCGAGCAGCTCCCTCTTGTATCAACCCCCTGAACACCCCCTCCCCCCCCAACACACACATACACACACAAGTTAAGGACACCGCCGTTGTCGTCGTTTTTTATTTTATTGTAGTAAGAAACATTTTTGTTTACCATATTTTTTTTTTGAGCGCCAACTTTTTTTTATTGCTATGCTACATAAATTATGCTACATATTTAATATATACTTCTATACACATACATTTATATGTATTCATATATCTAGATAGTATATATGTTTACATTTATATATCTAAATATATATTACATATTATAAATAATTTCTCAAGCTATGTTTAAACAAAAAACGCAGCAGCGGCATCAGATAAAAATTGTAAAAGTAAAAAACAAACAACAACAAAAAGGACGAAAGCAGAACAAGTTAAGTTAATGAATAAAATTATAACCAAAGTTAGACAAATTTCAAATGTGTACCTTATTTTCGGGATAAACTTCATATTCCAGGTAAAATGAACGATAGTTTTTCGAAGGCACCAACGATACCCAAGCCCAAGTGCCATGCGTCATAGAAGCTATTGGGCGCCATCTCTGGCCATTTGGGCTGGGTGCGTTGCGTTGCCGTTGAACCGGGTTTGCCACCGTCGCAGGGGATCGAGTCATCAAGATTTGGAATTCGGCCAGCGCAGTGTTGCCGTCAGTGCGAAGCTTCCGCATTTGTTCAATTGTGGCGAGGATCGTAAGGTGAAGTGCTGGGATCTCGAATCCAACAAGGTCAAACGCCGCCTACTCACTGGCACTGCATCTGACCATCGATTTACTGGCCACCTCTGGGCACGCATGTGGCACATGCGAACCAAGGCGAACATGCACACATTGACGGGTCAGACGAATACCATGGCCAGTGTCGTGGTGCAGGCAACCAATCCACAGATTGTAGCTGGACCGCATGACTTCACAGTTCGCCTATGGGATCAGGCTGCTGGCAAGAGCGTTTGCATACTAACCATTGTAAAGAAATCAGTGCGCAGCATTCATCGCTGTATATATTTGCGTCTGCATCGTCGGTCAACATCAGACAGTGGCGCTATCCCGGGGGCAACTTTGGAAATTCGGATATTGTGCTTGTCTCTGGCGGCGACAACGGCACTATGTTGCTGACTGACTCCAGTGAGGCGGGCATTTTTGCCATGTGCCGAGGCGGACAGGACAGGAGGGGCCTGGACCCTAGTACTAGCAAGTGGATACTCGCACTGCTAGGGTCCAGACTAACCACGACATCAGCTCATAAGAGCACTGTGGCAGTCTTAACCACCAAAGGCTGTCCCCAAGGGGGAGTATTGTCTCCGCTACTCTGGAGTCTGTTGGTGAACCACTTAACAGACTTGCCACCAGAGTTATTCAATGTCAAGGATATGCCGATGACATTGTTATCGTAGCGCGAGGCAAATTTGAAGAAACACTCTGTGACATAGTCCAGTTAGGGTTGCAGATAACGAGTGACTGGTGTGAGGAGGTTGGACTCAACCCAAACCCCACAAAAACAGTCATCGTCCCCTTCACTAGATGATATAAGTTACAGAAAATGGGACAAATAAGGCTATGACGTAGCCTATTAGAAATAAATAAAGAGGTAAAATATCTCGGAGTCACATTTTAAAGTAAGTTGAACCTTGGCAGCCATGTGGGAAATGCGATATCGAAGTGCTCCAGAGCGCTTTATGCATGTCGCAGCATAGCAGGCAAATCATGGGGTACGTCACCAAAGATAATAAGATGGCTATACCTAATGGTAGTAAGGCCCATGCTGATAGGACACGGCTTATAACCGTGCAAAAACATTTGGTAAAACTGCAGAGAATGGCCTGCGTATGTATGACAGGGGTAATGCGCACCTGCCCTACGATGGCCTTGGACGCCTTAAGCCTTAATATCCGTGGGGAAGAACAGGCTCAGGATACTTACCGGTCTATTGACAGGCTACTGTAGACTGAGAACGTAACTAAATTATGTATTTATAGTAGCGATGTACGCAGGTTCTGTGGAACCGAGGAGGAATCCTCAATGCACATTAAAGCAGAATGCGTCGCCTTAATTAGGAAAAGATGCAGCATCCTATGGAAGCATGTCATGAAGCCCAAGGACATAGAAACCCTCAACCCAACAAAGATTCTGGCATTCGTGCAGGAGCTGGGGTTGATGGAGGAGCTGTAGGCTCAGAAGAGGGCACAATAGACCTTATAGGTCTCAGTGCTGGTTCCCCAATTATAATAATAATAATAATAACAAATATTATAACTTATATTTTTTATATATACAGTGTGCGTCAGCTTATTTTCAACAGTGTCAAAGGAAAAACGTAATTGCCTGCCATAAAGTAATTATACATTATTTTTCAGAAATTCCAAAGACCGATGGTAGGTACATTTATTACCCACCAATATGAATGGATGACCCAAATAAACTGAGGTTTCCCCACCTGCTAGGTAGGATTATGTAAAAATGTAGCCTATTTTTAGGTGACAGCTTATTTGGATCAGGTACATTGTGGACACCTGGGAGCCATAGAACCCGGATTTTTTACCTAAAGTTGAGTATTTTCGGAATAAATAGATCAATACTTCGTAGTCAGTTTAGTTATATCCTGCATCCCGAGTTCAATAAGCCCACAAGGACTATGGACAAACGGACTACCATTGAACAACGGAAACTCATCCTGGCACACCACAAGAACGGATATTCACATCGCCAAATAGCTGAAATGGTCAATCTGAGCAACTTAACCATGTATAACATCATTCGGTGCTTCGTCGACGCAAATTAGATTGAGGGCAAGGGCTTAATGGCACCAAACCCGCTTTTCACCGAAGAGGAGGATCGGAGGATCATCAGGAAAATAAGGGCAAATCCCAAGCTATCGACTCCAAAAATGTCTCAACAGGTGCAGGATAAAATGGGGAAAAAGTGCTGTGTGGAAACTGTGCGCATTGTTCTGCGCAAACATGACTTAAATGCCCGAGCACCACGGAAAAAGTCCTTTATAAGCGCACCAAATTAAGGGACTAGGATGACGGTGTCCAAAACCCACTTGGACAAGGATCTGGAGTTTTGGAACACAGTCATATTTGGAGATGAGTCCAAATTCATCATTTTTGGCTCGGACGGACTGAATTATGTGGGGCTACAATCCAAAACTGAGCTGAATCCCAAACACATATGGCAGGCAATTACGTTTTTTCTTTGACACTGTTGAAAATAAGCTGACGCACACTGTATATATCTACAGCACTGATCAACTTTTTGGATACCTGCTGTAAGTTCTTAAGTAATCAATCGTGAAACACTGTTTAAATTGTTGGTATTATATTTGCTCGATTTTCGTTTTGTTTTTATACATAAATAATTGTAATTATCTTCTGCATAAATATTATTAGTATTTAACTGCGTGTATTGTAAGATGTTAAAATATTTCCTGTTTTTCTCTTCCTTCCTTCAAACTAAAGATTTGCTGGTTTTCTTTTTATATTTTTATTGCTATAGTTAACAAAGTAAAAGCATTAACTGTTAAATTAATTGCTTCGTTCTTCTTTTTTAGCATTATCGTAGTTAAAGGTTAATATTATTGTTTATTATAAGTAGGGCTCGCTAGTCATTTGCATAAATGTTATCATTAGCATTATCTTTATCATTTCATGTATTAAAATCACAAATAATTGTTGTTTGAAACAAATGTTTTGTATTTTTTTTTAATTAAACGTATTTTTGTTTTTTTTCTTGTGTTTTTATCAATTTTTGTTTTGTTTTGTTTTCGTTACATGTAGGTAGTATATATTTATCATTATACAACTAAGTATACATATAAATATTAATATATATATATTTATAAATAAATATATATATATATATTTAATATATCTCTCTCAACCCTTCGCTCCATATTCCTTCCTCTCTTTCTGCATGGTGTCAACTGCAAACAAATGTCTAAAAATAAACCCCTCCTCTCCCTCCTTCGTGGATTTTTCATTAAGGGCGTTATTTGGATTTTTGAGTTTCCGTCTGTTTTACATGACTGGTGCATTATGTTTATAAATTTGTAATTGTTTATTTTCTTTTTAAACCCCCTCCCGATCGTGGGGCGGACATATGCGTATGCGTGTTGTGGAAAATGTGCAACGCGTATTTACAGTAAGCAAAGACTTTTAGAGTCTGGCGCCGGCTATTTTCACTGTTGATAAGATTAACATATTTAGAATAGCATTATATATATATATATATAAATATATATATAAATAAAACAAAAAAGAAACGCGAGCACACACACACGCACCGACACACACACATGTAAAAGCTAAAGCCTAAATTGAAATCAGTTGAAATCAATATGTATGTTTATATAGCATTATAGAATTATTTCAATATTGTATATGTATGTGTGTATGTAGAGAACTTCGCCTCGACTCTGACGTTGACGCTGGCAATGCCGCCCAACCAACCATCCAACCAGTCGACAATGAATTGCAAGAAAATGGGGGGAGGCTGCAGCAGGCAGCATGCGTTTTGCATTTTTCGAGTTTTTCCTCTCTGTGCGTTGTTATTCAGGGAATGGGGAGTTGGTTGGGGAGGTGACTGGCGAATGCCGACCAGTGGTAAGACATGCCCTAAGAAACTAGCTGAATATACGTTTAATTTCTATTTGATTACCAATCGTTGACATTGCACGGTTTATACACATCAATATTATTATAATTCAAGCAAAAAAAGAAAGAGCAAAATATATAAATATATATTTTCAGTTGCAAAAATGTTTTGTATGCCATTAAATATATTTTTAACTGAGATATTGACGGTTTTCTTTTGCCTAATGTTGATGCCACAACAAATTTTAAAATACAATTAATAGTTTTTGCCTGTCATTACAGATTTTTCAGTTATTTCGCCCAGTGCTGCAGTTGTGCTGTGTTTGCGGTAATTTTTATTATTTTTGTTGTTGTTGTTCTCGGCTGCCACTGCCTGTCTCTTCGTGCGACGCCCTAGCTCGACAGTTCATTATTTGTATATATATATATATCTATATATATATATATATATCTCTGTCTCCCTCCCTATATATATAAATAGAGAGAGAGAGATAAAGTTACATATATAGATGACGATAGAAATGGGTTCCGTTACGTCGATACATACACACATACACTAATCTGTCTCCGACCCATACACAATATCACGCCGAATATTCAAGTATTTGTTGAAGTAGTTGTTTTACTATTGGCTATTGTTGCTGGTATTGTTGTTATAGTTGCTGTTGATTGTTTTAGTTGTAGATTTTGATTGCCTTCTCGGAAAAGTTGAGTGAGCTCCGCTTGCGGGACTTGTTAATGTGATCGAGCCCAAAGAACGGCATCTGTCCGCCCGTCCATGTGCGATACACCTCCAGATCGATCAGTGAATTGTCATTGACATCGTTTGTGTGACCACTGGCGATGACAGCAAACTTATAATTCTCCCACTCCTTGTCGGGTACATTGAGGCGCTTCTGTATGCGCTGCTTGAGAGCACCGTAAGGTTCGTTGTGGCGGGCCTTTATGAGAAATGGCACACCGAACGAATTGTAGAGATCCTTGCTGTAATGGGCCACCGGTATGAGTAGCTCATTCTCCGCCAGCTGTGTCTCCTCATTGGGTATCTCCTCGATCCGATAGATTTTCTGTGTGCCCTGGGCTGTTGTTATCGATTCGTTTGCCTTGATAAGCGTATCCAATGGTATATCGTCCTTGCAGATGGCAACAATCTTATGATTGCCAACCTTCATCAGACGCAACTTTTTGCGGCTATTCTCCGCAAACGTTATCGACTTGGCCGCCTCATCCAATAGTCCCTTAACTATGCCATTCTTATTTGGATATAGGACCAGCTCCTTTTCCTCCTTCAAATCATTCGATACCCAAATGCATTTGAACAACTTTTTGTCGTCCAGTTCGTGAATGCTTAGCGACAGTCTCTGATAGAAAATACGCTTCGGCATGCTCTGCTTCGTGTATGATAGCAGATCCTTGATGTTGCCCTGCAATAGTTTGTCAAAATACATATATATATATATAGAGATATATAGACGACTCTGATTTTACTCACCTTGTAAGTGTAGGGCACCGCATTGCCGGCGGTTTCCTTAAAATTACTGATGCACATGAAGAACTGAAGCTTTTGTGGATCTGTATTTAGACGCTCGGCTACCGCATTCGTTAGCTGATCGTAGTTGTAGCGATTTGATAGCTCCAGTGTGAAGTCTGGCTCGTTGGGATTGCATTTGTCGCTGAAGATGATTTCGATGCGATAGACCAAATCCAAAAAGTAATCCTCCACGGTTGGCAAAACCAATTTGACATCAACATTCTCGCGCTCAAATATCAAAATCGGCCCCTGCAAATGATCCTGATGCATATAGAGGACACTCTCGATTGGCTCATTGATGTTGGGTATTTTCTTATCGGCATACTCATCGAACACGGTCAATTCGGTGTCCAGTTCAAAGCCGAGCTTCCGATTGATTTCGGGGACCAGTTCGCAGAGGCGGCGATTCAATGGCTGCTGTGTGCAGCCAATGTAATTGAGACGCTTGTTGGGCGCATCATAATACTTGAGGAAGAGTAGCACATCGGTTTTGGGATTGAACGGCAACAGGGGCCCAGTGCTGTCGGGCGGCGCCAGCTGAAGGAATATGACCCAGGGCTTCTGTGATGTGGGTATCTGTTCGATGGTGCGCGCCCCCTCCGCCTCGAAGTCAAAGTACAGGAACTTTTGGGTTTGGGCGGTGCACATGTTCCACATGCGCATCCGCTCCCGTGGTACCCCAAATGCCTTGACAAACATATCGGCCATCTCGTTAACGGTTTGGTTTTGCTTCAGCTTGAACGGGCGCTGGTGCGTCTTCTCCAGATCGAAGAGACGTCGCTTTTGCTGTGCCTCAAAGTACTCCTCGAGTATAACGTGTATGGGCACATAGAGATTCGCCTCACTGCGCTCCTTGCGACGTGCCATCTCTATGCGTTTCTCCAAATCGAGACGCTCAACCAGATCACTGGATATCTCACTCTCGGGTATATCTTCAAGTACACGATCCAGTTCCGATTGCCGTATATAGACGAGCATATAGGCATTGCTGCACTTGGCATGAAATGAAATTTCATCATCCATGCCGCCATAGTTCTGTTCGATTGCCTCCTGTTTGCGGCAACTGGAGACGACATCATCATCGAACTTATACCAACGGCCATCGGCTTTTGGATTGATGAAGACCACATAGTGTCCGCCGTGATTGTCGCCCGAATGCACCAATACGGCGTGCAGCACATAATCGGCCGGTGTCTTCTCACGTTCCGCCAGATAACGGTCCAGATTGATTTGCTCATAGAACTCGAAGCGATCGTTATACTTGATCGAGCAATCCGTTATCGGATCATATTGGAAACGCATCAAGTGCAAATGCAGCACTGGCGGGAATGATGTGAATATGACGCCCTTGCTTGCCTCCTGCATGCAGCACATGCAACGAAAGAATTGAAATCAATAAACATTTCACAGTATTTACAAGTAAGATAATCAGTTTGAAAAATATGACGGATGAATCATCGAATTTTATTAGTATTTACGGTAAATGGATAACGCTGATTAATGCTTACTAATATTAACAGTCAAATTCCCACCACAAATATCGCTTATCCTACGTAATTATGTGTATATAATATCTATATAAACATAAATATATTTGAGGAATAAACAAAATTCGTGTATGTAACAAAGAAAATGTATTTGGCGATAGGTGGAGTGATAATTGAAGAAGCGTCTGAGCTGCAATTGGAGTTGACGTTGGGGGGATTCACTTACCTGAAGACCATGGTCACCGGCATCGTATTTGTTGTCACCCTCAAGCGTCTCGGATGCAACATAATCCTGAAACGAATCGTAGATATTTTTTTTATCTTTGATATTTAGCTGAATGTCGTAGAAGGTCTCATAGCGTGTGCTATTATAGTCGACATTCTTGCATTTAATGTACGATGACATTTTGCCCTCGAACAGGCCAGGAATGGTGCCTTCGAGGCATGTGCCCTTCATCTTTGACTCGAGCTTATCCAGCAGCACCCGTAGAAATTCTTGTACATCATGCTGCATAAAAGAATCGAGCGTCTCCCAACCGAACGATTTCGTTAGCTTCTTGGTGCCGACGGGACGATCGGCGAACTGCAGCTCATGGAAGACACGCTGCAGCGATAAACCAACCGATTTGGTGCTATCATCCGCCTCGGTCGGTATGCGATAGACACTCAAGCGCAGCGAGTTCGTAAAATAGAGCGTCTGCAGCAGCGAGTTCATATAACAGGTGGCGCCCTGATTTTTGAGGCCCACATAGCCGGTATGCTTCTTGGAGTCCCACAGTACGCCATGCGGAGCATCGGCAATTACATGCACCTCGAGCGTAATGCTCCCATTGTGCACATAGTATTTATCGGGATCCTGCAGTTCCTGCCATGTTATAAAATTCGAATAGCCATAATCGTTCTCCTTCGAGTAGAACAAATGCTTGATGCGCGCCCGTGTAAATGGCGGCGAATCGGCCTTGTGACATTTCAGTCGTAGCTCAGCAATCGCATTGCACGACCAGGTGGGCGAATCATTCTCGCCATTGCATTGCAAAAAGAAGCCCAATGCCCGATCGTTCGGTATAACCATTATCTTCCATGGCAGCATACGGACATAGACCGGCTGCGACAGATGCTGTTGCTTAATCTGGCCAACATTCTCCACGGTATAGGAGAATGTTGTCTCCGAACGGAATTGATCCTCCTTTGCGTCCTCGTCCATTGGTATCTCCTGCTCGTTCCCGAACGATGTCGAGCTGCTCTCCGCCAATAATTGCTGTGGAGGCACGTTGCCGTTCTCACTGGGTAGCTGCTGCTGTTGTGGTTGTTGCTGTTGCAGCTGTGGATGTATTAGATTCTTAAATTTCGGTAATTGTGGCGGCGAGTTTGTCTGTTGTTGATTCTGTTGCTGTTGTTGTTGTTGTTGCTGTAGGTCACTTGTAATTATTTCGACCTCTTGGGTATCTTGGGTGTCCATTGCTTCGATAGACTGATCTGTATCAATGTCCATCGTATTCGGAACTAGAATTTTGGTGTTAGTCGGCTACCACAAACACCGCCGCTGCTGCTTGCTGCTGCTTCTGCTGCTGCTGATGTTACCGCCGCCGTTTCTATAAAAATTTCCTTTCCTACTGCTTTCGATTATATGTCAATTTTTTTATTTACATATATATAAATATACATATATGCATATATACATATATATATATATATTTTTAATGTTATCGCATTGACATTCGATTTCGATTTCGATTGCGTTTTGCTTGATGTTGCAGCAGCCGTCTGGGTGGAAAATGGGTAACAGGAGAAACATCGATAAATAAACATACAGAAATACAAACACTCACACGCACACGTACATGCACATATGTGCATGTGCACACATATAAATATATAAAATGATGTAAATATGTATATGATGTGATGTGTGCGTGTTGGTCACAAGCTTGCAATTTCTTAAATGTGAACGCATCAACGTATGTACATATGTACATGCATGCACACATATATGTATATGTATATGTATATGTATATATATATATTTATATATATATATATATATATACACAAAATGAACATATGTATTTACTTTTCGTTTTGCACTTTTGCACTTGGTTTTATGAAACTACATACATTATGTACATATGTTGAAATTATTCATTCTAAATGAAGTGCGCCGCATCGCTTTGTCCCAACACACACACACATACACACACTTTAAAAAAAACACACACATACACACGCATGCACGCACGCATCGAATACATTTACCCGTCTTTTTCATCGGTCGGGCATCAACATAAAATTGAGCTCCACTCCACACACGGATGCAATGAGTTTTATTTATTCTGCTTACCTTCAAAGACGTCAAAAATATGGTATATTTAGGCCTTGGCCGCAGGCTGGTTGGCTGACAGGCAGGCAGGCAGCTTTAGGCTCAGATGTGAACGCAAGCGCCAACCGTCAAGAGCAAAAAAGAACTGCAAAATTTTCTTCGTATTTTTCTTTCCAACCTACACTTTAATTTATGGCGTTTCCCTTTGATGTATGCTGCACGACGCTCTTTCTTATTGATGGCAAAAACAAAACTTTCGAAACATAAATTTTAATTAAACTGTCTATATAATTTGGAATAAACTTGTGACGTATTTCACTCGGCACTGCATTTGAGTTTGCGATTCATTTAAGAAAAGGTGTAAAATTTTACTTTAATCTAGCAACTGCTCTACTCAAAATGGCACTGCAACCCAAATGGAACAGACTTCTGAACGCTGTTATGTCAAAAAAGAACTGCAAAATACAACGCACAGCTATCGATAATAATAATACTGTGATGGGATAGCAATAGTTTCGCAATTACTTGTATCATCGAAACTTACTACACTATCGATAAATATCAATTAAAAATAATATTATAGACTTTTTGTAAGCAGTACGTGCACTTACGTACATCTACGAACATAGTTATTATAATAATTAATTAAGTCAAATCATTAGTCATTTTTGTTTCAGTGCAAAATTTGAATTGTTCTTTTATCAAGTTAAGCAAAGTTTAGAATAAATAAAGTTTTTGCAATTTTCCTTTAATAAAAACAAATATGTAATAAAAAGATAGCTGCCTGTTTAGCAGTGCTAATAAATTAAGGTCGTTACAAACTTGTAATCCAATCCAGTTAAATATGATAAAAACAAGTCATTCGATATATTAAAATAAATATATTTGTATAATTAATAAAATCAACATGAATCGGTCGTCATTCGCTTGAGGTACATTTGCTAACAAATTTGGTTACTTGGTTAACAGGATTACATACATACATATATATATATAGAAATATAGAAATTGATCGATGATCTTCTATTTGTCGTCGTCGACGTCGTCATCTAACTAGCCAGCTGCTTACGTTCTTTGAGCCGTTGACAACGCAAACAGACGCCGGCCGAGCTCGATTTCCAGCAATTGTGGTGGGCACATGCGCCACACTGGCCACAACGGTGCACCTTCCGCTGCCAAGGATAGATGAGCGTGCGACTCTTGCAGTGTTCACAAAAAAAGGCGCGACCCGTGCAGAGCTGCAAAGAATTGATAGATAGATTGATCGAATTGATTGAGTCACAATTCAATGTTGGGGCTTACCACACATTTGTAGACATGCTGTTCGCTGAGTGCAATCAGTTGCTCAATGGAGCGGCTCATGCTATTGTTTTGCACATCGACAAAATCACACATGGACCACATGTCCGGATCATTGGTAATGTGCCCCGGCACCGCATCGAAGAACGCCTGCTCCCTGAAAAAACAACCAATTAGAAGTAGAAGTAGAATGTAGGCGGCGACTGTTCACTCACCTGGTAGCAAAACGACAGGCGGCAATTAAATCGCGCACATATCGCAGCTGTTGGCGACGTCGTCGGGCCCGCGCCAGTTGCTTCTGTTTGACATACAGCTGGGCATTCAGGTCGGGCACATGGAAGAGCGGAAATGTGTACATTTGTTCGATGAGGCGATATGCGAACGAGCTAACCACATAGCTATGAAAATCCCACGTCTGCAGGATTTTTGCTGGTATCGCCGACATTTGATTCCGATGGCAGCCGGTGCACAGATACTTGCCCAAATAGTTGCAATAGCGAAAGTGATGCTGATACTGGCGCGTCACATGCATGCCGCAGCCGGCGCAACGGTAATGTTGTCGCTGCAGCAACTGCGATCGACTCTCCGCCGGATGCTCGGTAAAGATGATCTGTTGACGTGGTGGCGCCCAGGTTTTGGTGCCGCGCGTCAGTCCCGCCTGTGCCTCATCGTTAGCAAGTAACTGTTGCTGCTGATATTGTGCCTCGGGCTTGGGCATGGGCAGCAGCTGTTGCGGTGCATCCTGCTCGGACACCAGCCATCGCAGGTCACCCAATTTGGGCAGCTGTTGATCCTTAAAGCGTGATATCAATTGCAGGCCGACGGCCTCAGCGCTGTTGTTGTTGTTGCCGCTGCTGCCATGGTTGTTTCCGTTGCTGTTGCCAGCGCTGATAGCATTATGCTGCTCCACATAGGGCATGAGCAGGGCATCCGCCTCTCTTGCAGCATTAGCTGCATTATTTGGATTATCATTGTGCTGAGCACCGCGTCGTGTCCACTTCACGTGCTCGATGGCCGCAATGCATGCCTCCGAGATGCGAAAATGGGCGTTCTCCTTTTCCAATTCTGTGTTGTTGTTGTGCGTATATCGCGACATTTGCAGAAATGCGGCAAAACTCTGATTGTCGATTTTATTGCCCGCATTGCTGTGCTGGCTATCGCTGCTCAAGCTGCAAGATGTTGTCGTGCTGCAGTTTGCACTGTTCCCCTGACCCACATCCTGACACTGGCTGGCCACAATGTCTAGCGGTGCTGTTGCTGGCTGTGTGCCGCTGCTGCTGCCCGCCTCTGGCTGGCAAGCGTAACTGTCGTCCAGCATGCTGATGCCCTCGAATAGCGACTGGTGGTGCCGCTTGTCCAACTTGCGTCCGTTGACCGGCAAAAAGTTGTCCAGCACACTGCTGGCCTCATCTTGC
The DNA here is from genome assembly GCA_035041535.1 of Drosophila cognata. Taxonomy (NCBI): domain Eukaryota; kingdom Metazoa; phylum Arthropoda; class Insecta; order Diptera; family Drosophilidae; genus Drosophila; species Drosophila cognata. The sequence continues at coordinate 2,807,193 of JAWNLC010000235.1, forward strand.
TGGCCAACAGCATGGCGGTACCAGCTCGTGTAGACGGGCGGCGAACTGAACAGATTGCCCAACACTCTATGGAATGGACTGCCACGCTTGATGCTGTGCGTCGTTGTTGCTGCTGCTGTTGTTGTTTCTGGTTTTTTGGCTGTTGTCGTTGGACTCGTTTGATCCGTCCAGATCTTGATGTCTTCGCAGTTGATCAGCTGTATGTGGCGTGGCGGCGACAGAGGCGCCTGACTGCAGCTGCTGCTGGTGCTGATGCTGGAGCCGCTAAACGCCGCCACCTCGCCACGCGAGCAGAACGGCATCGGACGACTGCAGAGCGTTTGGCAACGCGGTCGTATTAACACACTGCTACCCGGCTGATATAGGCAGGGCAAACTCTTGATGCGCCTCAGCAAATGAGACGACGATGCAGCAGAATGCTTTAGCTGTGGTAACTGGTCGTCCTGCGGCTGTTGCTGTTCCTCCTCGTGAACGACATGCAATCTGTGCGCAATGCTAAAGTTTGGCTGCGAACTGGTGCGTCGATGGCGACCACGCCTATTCAGCGGATCCAGCTGGCTGAGCAGGCTACTCTGGTCTAGCTCGATGGCCGTCAGGCAGACAAAGAGCGCCGCCGCGTAGCCGCTGTGACGCAAATAGGCCACATCTCGCTGATAATACCCATCGAGCAGTTCCCTGTCTGCCACCAGGGATTGCATGCAACGCGACAGGCAACGTCCGCGCAGACAGCTTGTTATCCATTGCCGCAGAAAGTCCGGCACACTGATCGCAGTCACGTTCCGTGTGGAAGTGCATTGTAACGGCACCGATTGCTCCTCCGCATGACGCAGAAACTCAAAGTCTTCAATCAGACGCTGTAAAATGATTGAATACATTTAAATTATGGTTTATAGTTTGTGGATAAAAGACCATGATTGTTGTTTAATGAGAGGATTCCGTACCCACAAAGCATCTATATACGTATGCAACTCTCATTTTCTGCCTCTCATAAGTTGTGGGTCGTTGCAAATTGTGCTGCTTGTGCAACTTACCAGCATTCCAATGCCCGTTGGCTGGAGCAGGCCGTGCTGCAGGATCTGTTGGCATGTCTGCACCAGCAGCTGGAAGCCGTCATCGCTTTTAGACTGGAACCAATGGTTAGTTGCACGTCGCAACTCCGACAGCAGCGTAGACAGCAGCGTTTGTTCTTGTTTCAGTTTGTTTTCGCGTTGTTGTTGTTGTTGCTGTTGTTGATAATGAGTGCGCCTGTGCGCGTCACAGCTCCAAACTGGTGGCGATGGCACAGCTGATGGTGATGATGGTGTTTGCGTTGCCGTCGCTATTCCACTGTTGGACATTTCCATTAGTGTTCCTGTTGCTGTTGCGTCTACGGTTAATCAATTGGGGTTCTCCACACATATTTGCCCATGTATGTGTGTCGTTGCATTTCGATCTAGCACCTTTCTACGCTGGCTTTGCTCATCATCGTGCGAAGTATATATCGATATCAATTATCGAAACAAGTGCATTTATCAAAAAACAGCTGTGCTCCTGGTAATTCACGCCCCCCATAACAAGTTGGTTTCGATCAATATCGGTCTCAAGTATCGATAGCTTGCTCAGATCAACATAAAACTATTTACTCATTTAAATTATTATTTTGCATTAAAACAAATAAACTTGACTGTAGAATTGATTACTATTTTTAATTCGGTAATTGATGGAAAGGCTCATAAAAATTTATATTTATTGAATTAATTTTTGTGTGACATATAAATATGAAATCTGAAGCACAAATCATGATTATTTTTTGTTCATATGGATACCGAATTGGTGTCTATTGGGTCTTCTTGTCATCCTTGCCGGCCGACTTGCCGGAGGCCTCATCCTTAAAGTGCAGGAAGACAAACGAAAACACAAAAACGCCGATCATCATGGAGAAGGCACTGGTATAATAGGGGAAGGCGCTGGGTATGAAGCGTTCATATTGCGTGTGCTCCAACGGACGCACCGACACCTGTGACGTATTGTACAAATGGGTATATCCTACCCGATCGTAGTCCACTTTGAACTGATAGACGCCATAGACATCGGGTATCTTGAAGCGGGCCTCGTAACTGCCGTCGGCCGTCTGCTTGAGGAATGTCCGCACAAACGGATCGATGCGCACAAATTCCAATTGTATATCGTCAGCCTTGTACGGCTGCCATTCGCCCTGGACGAGCTCCTCGATGGCAATCGTATAGACAACAGGATCGGTGATGGTGTATGCCTGCTCGGGCGGATCTAGTTCCCCCACCTTATTATGATGGACGGCCGAGACACGCAGGCGGCCGCTCACCCCGAACACCCACTGGCCGATGGACTCGGCAACGGCACGATTGCCAGCCATCTTATGGAAGACACCGCTAATGGCATACTGCACAGGCATCGTGAACGTCTCATCGGAGAAGAACTGTAGCGAACCGGAGAAAACGACCCGGGCATTATTGCGGGCCTGCAAGGCGGCAATTAGCAGCGTGTTGCGGCCAGCGGCGTGCGGATAAGCCTTGACATTCGTATCGGGATTGTAGCTGTAGGCGCTATTCTCTGCAGTCAGTATTGGCAGCACCAATGGATTCTCCTTGTCGGCAATGATGCCGGTACCGCGAAAGAGCAACGGTGGCGCATCCGCTTGCCGACTGTGCTTGCCCACTACGCTCTCCGCCTTAATTAGATTCTTTGCCGATGTCAATATGGTTGTATGCATGCCGGTATCGCTGACATCGAAGTGCAGATGATCCATCACCGCCGCATTGTCCTCGTCCAGCTCGAATCCACACTCGGAGGCAAATTCACGGAGTGCATCGCCAGATCTTTCGCTGCCAGCGACCAGTACATTGCCGCCATCATCAACGAATTGGGCCAGACGCTCCACGTTGATATCGCCGCCAAATTCCTCCACACTGGGCGCAAATATGATTAGATTCTTGAACAGGTATTCGCCGTAGCGGGACAACAATAGACCCGAGTCATCCGCCAACTTGTATGTCAACTTAAATCCGCGATCTGTGTGTGAATCAATAATAATAATAATAATAGTGAATAAATACAGATAAGAAAACTAACTTATATACCCTTTCCCCAATTTTTTTGGAAAAAGAGTACAAGAAAATCTTGTACACGTCAGTGGTATTTTTGTGTGTGTGTGGGCGTGTGCCGGCTACCTTGCAATGATTTGAAGAAAATTGAATGAGTCTCGCGGATGGCCAAGTTGTCCAGCAAAACCAGAGTATTGGCATCGGCCTCCAGCACAGCATTGCAATTATTTATTGCCAAAATGGTAAATAGAAGAAGTTTCCACATTATGAAAATGCCAAATGTTCCAAATGCCACTTTTCTTCAGCCAATGCCGATAAGTCGATAATACAATTTAGCCGGCTTCACATTAATATCGATGGTTTTACTCAATGCAACAATGCAGATATGGTCGATTGTCAGAATTGGTTAAAGGATCTGGTAAAATTAGAATATGCATAATATACATACAAATATGATTGATAAATATAAATACATAAATGCATACAGCAAATAAAAATGCTTATTGACTTTGTGGATTAGCGCACTCTGAAAGCACTAAATTCAAAGAGCGGTGCACACACTGTACAGTGCTGCCAGATTACCGCGCACACTTCGTGCAATACAATGAAAAGCTGGACATATATTCAAAAGCTTTCGCATTGAATTGAAAAGCGCTAATTTGCGAATTCGAACTTAGATTCAGTTGCAAAAAAGATGGCGTCGCACGCGGACGCCGAGGTACGGCGGCATTGACAAACATTAGTTGTTTCAACGGCAACGACCATTCTACGTGCGCGCTCGTGCTTCTTTTTTTTTTTTTGGTTTTTTTGTGAGTAGTGTGAAAAATATATAGTTAACATTCAGTTAAATAAGAACGGAAGTGCAAATGCGTTACAAACCATTTCAGCTAGCTAAGAGGAACGATAAAAACAAGAAGCAGAAATCAAGGCATTTCCATTGCAGCAGCTACTTAAGCAATAACAACAACAAACACAACGGTAGTTTATAACCAAACGTGTGGGCAAATCCGTAAAAGAGCAACAAGAAGAAGGAAAAGAACGAAATTATAAAAATAAAAAACAATGCTCAATTTAGCCACTGAAATTGAATTGATATTGGAATTGCAGAAATAATAAAAATCAGCAGTGACAGACAGACAGGCAGAGCAAGAGAGAAAGTGTGTGTGTGAGTAATGAACTAAAAAGAAGAAACAGAAGAAGAGGAAACAAAAGTGCAAGCGATTGTTGCCGTTGTTGCTCCTGCTAATTTTAATGTTGATGTTGATGTTTCGTATATCGATTTAAATTTATCGATCGATAAAAACTAAAAACAAGAAGAACGACATCAGCAAGGAGCAGAATGCATAACTGAGACTGCTTTGCCGGTCAACGACGCCGGCGAATAGCGGAATGCCACCATTGCAGCGTGAAAGTTCAACACGTTCGTTGTGTGAAGGTGCAGCAGCAGCACCAGCAAAAGTGAAATCTCAGCAGCGCTTCGCTCTTGCATGTGTGTGTATGTAAAACTGTAACAAATATATATATGTATATAAATATATATATAACTAACATCAAACTGCCAATTGCTTTTCTCTTGAAATTATTTTCAAAGTTCGCGTTCAGTCAAACGAAGCAAATGAACTAATGGAATTAGTGAAGACAAAAACAAAACAAACCATAAAAAAAACAAACATACGAAAATCGAAAACCATTACTAAAAACAACGTCAACAACTTTTCCAAATCAAATACCTCAAAAAGAAGAAGACAAAGACTAAGACGAAGAGTAATCGCAAAACAGACACGCTGCAACGTTGCGTTAGCGGCAGCAGCCAGCGAGGCGCTGGCAACAAATTGCGGTATGCATAATTCTTCTATAGAATACATGTATTGTCTGCTTAGTGACAGAATTCTTTAAGTGCATTTGTATGTTTCTATCGGTGTATGTATGTGAGCATGCGTAGAGCTTTTACTGTTTAGTTTGTAAGTTTGCCAAAATGCCAGACACTGCATAATAATAAGCATTCAATATGAAATTCGAAATGTAGTCCAAAGTCACAGTTAGACAGCAGTGCTGTCTGGCTGCTGGCAGAACCTGCGCGCATCCGGCGAGCCGCATGCATATCAAATCATTTACATATTCAAATTAAATGATTTGAAAGTTGCATATTTACATTTCGTTTACATCCACACATATGTGTATACATAAAATATAATGGATAATTTAAAAAGCATACTTAGTATGCAACTAAACTACAATTTATGTGAAGTCATTTATAACAATATTAATATATTATATCCCATTTACGCACAACTTTTTCGGTTTCAACAAATTTCATCCGTTTCCATTATTTATTATTGTTTTTAAGCAATTAATATTACCCACAAATTAACTTTACTAAATGTCTGCAGTGGTTAAACTGCAGATAACTGATGGTGCAATAATTAACGTTGATCTAAGCAATGGACCCATGAAAATAAACAAGAAGAGGTGGTAATTGAACTGATTAAAAAAAGAGTCGTCAAACGTGCATACAAACACATGCACACATACATGTAAAACACATACGCAAACATACATGTACATGCATACGCCAAAAAGTGCTAAAAATAGATAAATGTCTGTGCTGTGCTGAGTTTTGAGTAAACGAGGGTCGCTTCAGCCGTATAAACGGCGCGGAGTATTCAAGTATTGGCCAGCGCCTGTCTGAGTGTGTGTGTGAGAGTGTGCGCCCACGCAATTGGGGGTTAGTTATTTTTGGGGGCGACAACGAGATGATGATGACGATGCTTCTATACAAACACATACACACACACACACACACAAACCGTCTGACACCCCCCATAAAGTTTGGAAGGATTTTTGCTTGTTAGTAGCGGGGATGCTGGGGATACTCGAATTTTTTACCTCTGCCTCTCTGCATCCACAGAGGTCGCTCGAAAGTATTTCAATTTGGTCTATACATTAATGATTAAGTTCACAAAAAAATATATATACATTTTTGTTTTTATTATTTACATCTTAAATTAGGGATATTTCAAATATTGGCCACGGAAGCAAAGCGTTCTAATCTACGTGTTTTCAATGTATTGGCCATCTCTGCGACACAATGTATGTATTCGTGTGTATGCATATATATATATATATATATATATACATAGAATACACATGTATTTCCATGCAAATGTCAAAGCTGCCAACACTTTGCCAACCTCTCCCCTGCGGCGAACATTCAGCGGCGGCGAGTGTTGCGGATTTTGTTTGTACAGGAATTGCTTGTGCTACTATTGTTGTTGTTGCTGTGGCTGTGTTTCTTTTTTTGGGTCTGGCATTCTACGCGTTTTCTAGCCTTAGAGCATGGGGATGCGACAGTGCTACAAAGAGGTGCGTTTATGAGCGCTTTCTGAACGCACCGTTGTCAAACTCACCACCAATTGCCGGCTCTCTCTCACTTACTCACTCACTAATCCCGTTGTTCTTGGTCTCTCCTAACACCACCACCAACACTGCTACTGCTGTTGTGTTATGTTTTGTTTTTGCTTTTGCTTTAGCTTTAGCTTTTTATTTCGCAAATTGTTCGGCCAAACAATTGTACAATTTTGCAACACTTGAAATTTGGAGCGTGCAGCCTCTGCAGGCAAAATACAAATTGCGCCAGTCGGCATGTCGACAGTTTCTGTCTTCATACAATTATGAATGTGCATCCCAATACATATGTACATACATTTATCCATATACATATATATATATATATATATACATACATACATTTCTATGTATTAATGTTTTGTCGCAATAACGAAACAGAAAAAAGAACTAATACTTTCCAGTACTCGACGAGGAGATGCTCTTATCTAAGTTTACCACATAAAATAATAATCAATTATTTCGTTCCATTTGCATACATAAATATATTTGTATATTTACCATTTTTATATCAAATAAATTCAAACTTAATTTTTATTCTGTTTATGACATTAATTTTTAATATCGCAAATATTTGCGAACATTAAATGAACCTGATCTTAAACTGATGAAAACCAAATTTGGGGAAAGCAATAAAAATAAAATTATAAAAAATTCAGGGTATTCAACTTTCGGTGCGTTCCAGTCATGTTTCGGTTCAGTTCGGTTCGGTAAGCATTGTTATATGTTTTTTTCTCGCCCTTTTCTCTTCTCAATCTTCAGTCGCACAACGCAAGAAGAAGGACACGGAAGCTTGAGCGTCTTAGGATTGTTTTTGTTTTGTGGGATTTCACTTAAAAAATATATCACATGTGTGTACGCACACAAAGGAACACACTCACACACGCATTCATATATGCATATATAGACAGTAGTGACATTCCTTGTATGAATCCTGTTCCTGCTTCGTTTGTTTGTGTCACATTGCATTCCAAGTAGACAAGACTAATACCAAAATGTGATGAAAGCAGTCGAGAAATTAAAAATGTTGTCCAGGACTGCTTCACCTACACACAAACACACGCACACACATACACATTAATGTCTAGCCTGGAGCAGGACAAAGTCTGCATACTCGAAATTCATACATACATATATATATATATATATATGTGGTATTCCGGTTTGAAATCACTGAAAAATGTGAAACGAGCTACATTCGTTGACCCAAAAACAAATCAAATCGCACAGAAACGCCAACGAGCAGCAGATTGAAATGAGTAGCTAATGGATGAAGAGAAGGACATTTGGCATTTAGCAGCTTTCTTGTTGTCCCAAATTCCTTCGACTATTGCCTCGAGGTCTGTTCAATTGGTACACAGTACTAAGGCAAAATATGTGTAAATCGGGGCATGAAGGGGAGGCAACTAAGCAGCCAAGAATGGCAGCAGAACCGAGCCGTATTGTGGCATAGGAAAACAAACACACACAATGATACGGCAAACAACTGAGAATCGAGAATCGAATGTCAAACAGGACAAATGTTGGGCAGCTATAATCAGTAACGTTACAAGTGAGTTTACGGGAGGGGGGAGGGAAGAAGAGATTTGGAATACTCACCTAACTAACCAAGGGGTAGTTAGTAACCGAATCTGCCGATTTTGTAACAAGGAGGATGAGGAAGAGGAATCTTCAAAGGTCATCATAGCAGATTGTGTTGCCTGAGCCAGAAGAATAATAAGACGTTGTTGCCTCCTATGGAAATATGTAGCAAAACGGAAGATACCCTTGAAAACTCCAATCCTTCGGGGTTGCTAGGCTCAGAAGGGTGCAAAATAGATATAATGTAGCTCGCAGAACCTCCTTCCGCCACCCAAATAATAATAACAATACTGTAACCAAGAGATTAGTCTATCAAGGCATTATTAGGCTTGGCAGATTAGGCTAAAGTTAATTCCAATTGGATTCCAATGCGAGATCGGTTTCTATGGGATTAACTGTGAGTTGTTACCATTTTCCCCGTCGACATCGTGGGGATATCCTTGTTGCTTCACTATTCTTCCTCTTCTGCTGCGTATTTGTAGCCTTGGCATATAAAATAGTTTATTTTAAAGTAGAATTGCCTTCATCATCGTTGCCACCATGAAAAACCGACATCGACTTGTCACCGTGGCACGACCATAAAAGTTTTTCATTTCATTTTTTTTTTTGCTGCTACAACTTTTTGTGGAATGCCTGCTTTATCTTTGTCTCTGTATATGTGTATCTCTGAGTGTATCTCTGCGTGGCCTTTTAGCTGGTTTCCGCTCGACACGCTGCTGCGATGTGGTGGTGATGCCATTGTTTTTATGACGCCACATTTAAGCAAACACTCACTCACACACACACACTTACACACAATGGACAATACGACAATATAGACGAAGCTGAGCTTTGGAAGGTCCGTTTTATATTTGATGACTGGATAATCAACAAAATGTCGATTTGCCGATTTGTTGCCTTAGCAGCTGCCAATCTGACTGCAAAACACTCTTATCGAAAAGCTCTCAACAGTTCAAACAGCAATTCCGTTTGACAATAATCAGCATAATCAAGCCAAGACAAGAAGTCAAAGGTCGAGATCAGTTTACATGGCATAATAACACAAAGCCAATTAAAACACCGATGGCCAGCAAACATCCATGGAATTATTCAATTCGCAATTGGCTTAAGTGCAACATGAACAAAAATACAGCTTGCCATATTGTCTGAATTTTTTTTTTTTTATATACTGCGAAAAATTTTGGCAAACTTGTCCAAATGCAAATGCAAATACGCAGAAAGAAGTATCTTCGACCCCATAAAGTAGCATCAGCATCAAAAGCCGAGTCTGTCTATCCATGGACCTTAAATTCAAGTTTAATTCAATCACGATCGCGAATATCGATAAATATCGATAATAAAAAAAACTACGAGCGAGCATTTTCAATCATCTTATGTGCTACATTGATTTAGGAATAATTCAAAGGATTACTTTGAGATGTTTGTACATATCGAAATATACATGTGTATATATGTACCGCCATTTATCCCATCCCAAGTATCGCATTCCATTTCCCAGTTTCTTTTGTTCAACAATGAATATGATATTAAATAATGACATTGTACTGCAAAGAAGGATTTGTGGGGCGGTCCACACACATTAGCAGCTCGTCAGGCTGCATTTTGTTTAGCTCTGTTGAAGCACTCGTTATTCACATATTTCCATATATAAGTAGGCTTACATACACACTTATATATATACCTGTATATACACTTGTGTATATGTATATATAGCTGCTAAGCGGGGAGCACTCCCTCATCCGGTCGAGCGCTAAAGCTTGACGCCAACGCCAACATGGAAGCGTTCGCATTTCGCTAGCATTAAAGTTTTTTTTAATTGGTTTGGAGCACGAAACTATGTGCATATGTATATATATATACATATATATATATATAAAAAGAAAACAACAAAACAATACATTAGAAATTGTGTGAGCACCCATCAAGTTGCCCCAGAATGTGTATGCTGTGTAATTATCCCGAAAGTAACCCCAAAGACCAACGATGCACAGTAGTTAGAGAACCCATAAACCAAAAACCCATAAAGCATAACATAAAATGGCAGTGTAATATATAGTTATCGTACTTATAATGTCTTTATAATAACTCACAATTAAGATACCATTATGATATATACAATAAGTGTTTTGTGTTTTTTTTTTCTGTTGTTCCTCCCTGAACTGAAACGATTTTCGGAGGCACCGACTTGTTCCATCTTTGAACTCCTCCTGCGCCCATCTTAATATCCCCGTAGAGAATATTGTGATTTTGACGTAAGGTTTGTAACGCATTAAAGTAATTGTCCCCTATCCCACACAGAATATATATTCCTGATCAGCATCACTAGCCGAGTCGATATAGCCATGTCCATCTGTCTGTCTGTCTGTCTTTATGGAAACTACTCCCTCCGTTTTGAAGCTATCGTTATTATAATACTTGGCATATATAAGTGTTTTTGCTGCAAGCAGTGCATGTCTCGGAATATGAAGATATTCAAAGCAAACCACTATTAACAATCAGTCGAAAGATGAGTTCTCGTTTAAAAAAGTATCAGACACAAACTAACATTCAAACAACAAATTATCAACATCGGAATAATTTAATTATATATAGACAAATGCCAACTACTTGTTTTGTTTGTTAATAAAAAAAAAGCAATTACATGTTGAGTTATCCTATGAATCTAACGATGTGTTGTCCGAATTCCTCAAGCTCCTCGGGTGATGCGCAACACTGCCAGGACTGGTGAACGCCAAACGTGTAAATGGTATCGTGAAAGTATAGTTCACCTGGCATTGTCAGGGCGGAGGGAAAGTCAAGATTGTTCATGGTATCGGGAAACTTTTCCAATTGCACACTGAAGCCAGAAGATTGATAATATCGAGTACACTCCTTGCCCATGATCGGCTGCTCGTCGCGCGCATAGTTCGGAAACTTGTTGGCTGTGCTGAAGCGCATGCCCGGCTGATTGCTGTGTATAGCCAGGAAGCGACCCGATTCCGGATGCAGGAATCGTCCCACAAAATGCAAAATGTTCGCATTAAAATCCTTATTAATGGCATAGCAGACATCGAAACCGGACGTAATCTGTCGCAATCGATCCCCAATAAAGACAGACTCTTGCATATCGTATACGGTGTTGTCAACTGGCGAAAATCGACTCGTCGGCATCGACTCGCTGTCCGTCTCAATCGTATGCTCGGCGGCAATGAGCAGTCGATGCTCCAGCAAACCCTTGCGTCCCATCTTCTGGCCAGCCATATTGAAATAGCAATGATTGCTGATGTTTACGGCCGTTGGCTGATCTGTGCGTGCCTCGATTCGCATGTGGAAGCGACTTTCGTCGTCCATTGTGAAGTGGAGGAGCACAGTTAAATTGCCCGGATAGCCCTCGTGTCCATCGGCGGAAGTATGACTCAGGGTAATGCCATCCGGTCGCATCATGTGCAGATCCCAGATGATGCGATCGAAACCAATGAAACCACCATCGATGTGATGTTGATTTTTGAAATTTTTCGACACTCGCACCTTGCGTTCATCCATCACAAATTCGCCATTGGCCACCAGGTCAGCGACGCGTCCCAGCATGCAGCCAAATTGTAGATGCCGGTTTGCCTCATAGCCGGCGATATCGTTGAAGCCAAGCACAACGTCCTCCACATTGTGATATGCATCCGGGCATTTGATGCTCTGTATGGTTGCGCCCAGTTGGATAATCGCCACGGACAGATGGCTGGAATTGCTGATTGTGTAGCGTCGCACTACTTGCGCCCTCTCGGTGATAGGATTGACGGCAGTACCGAAGATGTCCTCAACTATTTTCACCATAATGTTGTAATTTCGAATTTTTTTTGCTCAAGAACGTATTTTTTTTCGTAATTTTTTATTTTTCTCAATTTGTTTTCAAATGTGGCATTTTAACTCTCAGAATTTGTTGTACGTATTTGGCTTACAATAATCGACATGCGATTCTAAAGTTTCTTGTTTAATTTCGTAAGGCTGGCAGTTCTTGGGAACATTCAATATAAATGCCTGATGCATGTTTGAACAAGAAGACTGACAATGCTCGGAAATATATATATTATGTATTCATGATTAATATTAAACACGATGTCGTCTTTAACATTGTATTTAATGTATTCTATGCACAGTTCTACAGCTAAGCAAACTTTAACTTTAATTTATATTCGTTGACAAAATTTTCACACGAAACATTCACTCTTTCAGGCACTTACGTGTTATTATACCCTTGTAGAGGATATTATAATTTTGTAATGAAATATGTAACGCATGTCTTAGATCTCATAAAGTGTATATGTATTTCTGATCAGCATCACTCGATTTTCCGATTTTTTTATATTCAGCCATGACCTCTATAAGATAGGCTTAGACATACATGTCAACCTTTTATAATATAAGCCAAGAACTACACAAATGTTGAGTATTCAGTGCACTGCAACGTGCAAAAACCATCAAAATATTTCGGACACTGCACTAAAATTTAGATGTCCGGTCTGAAAAGGGTATGTAATCATCGGCTTGCCCACGATGACTAATCTTTCTTATTGTTTTTGGCCACTGTGCAAATTTGTGTTAAATATGCTCTCGAGTTTGTTTGTTTTGCTTGTAGATAAGTAAAATAGTCGAATTGCATGCAGAAATTTATCTTATCAACTCAACTGGTTAGGCATGGACAATCAATATATATATGTATATAATAGTATGATTTATATATATAGTATGATTTATGATGTTGGGACAATGAGGTCGCTCCATTTAATCAGTGGACGTGGCCCATAGGGCATATTTTATTATTTCGCCAACAACCATGACAAGAATTATTAATGTGGATTCATTACAGTGATAACTGAATAACTCAATAGGTGTCTGAATGTATGGTGGCTAATCTAGTCTATGTAATTGCCATAAATTGCGACGCTTAAATCCAAATCGCGTCGATCTCTGTCAAAACTCTGCCTGTCTGCCCCTCGACTGGCTAATGCCACACACTAACTTGCCATGGCTCATTGGCCACATTGTTGGTAAATGCCACCAACTGCAACGGCAACATCATATCAAAGGCCAAAAGGAAGACAAACAGCTGCTGACAGAAGCCCCGTTTATCGTGTTGAATGTCTGTCAGGCCGTGTAAACCAGAAAAATGACCAGCTGCTCCAGTTCCAGTTCCGCCCTTCATTTATTATAACGTATTTATATTATTATTGTATGTGGGGCCGAAAGGTACAAATTGTGTACACAGATACGCGATTAAATTCATTTAATTGATTTGGCAATGAATTTGCCATCGATGCAATTATTAATTATTCACAATGCCATGCTTTGTATCCCTTCATAAATAATGCAGATATCCGCGATTCGATATCAATTAACGTTATCGTTTCTAATATGCCTGATTGAGGATTGGGTATTCATTTAATCAAATTGTGATATTCACATGGCTCTGTTCTTAATCGTAAATCTGTTCAGATGAGAGGCTTTTGCATGGCAAAATTAATGGTTGGGCATCGAATTTTGAACAATGCCAAAAATTGCAAGTTTTGTTTGACCATTTTACAACAAAATTTTGCACCCAATTCTGAGTTAATTTATAACTTATAGCTACATTTATAGTTAATTTAATATATTTTTATACTAACTTTTAGTTAATCTATTATATTTGTATTTTAAGGTAATAAAACTATTCAGTTGAGCCAAAAAAAATCATAGTATTTGTCAAATATATTAAAATAAGGGATAAGCATTTTGGTTAACAATTACATATCTTGACAAAATTCAAATTGGCAACTTTATTAAACAAATATTAACAAAAAACTTGATTCAAACTGTTTTGTTTATTTTGTTTAAACTGCACGTTTAAGTGCAACTTTCTGCTTAAAATGTTTCTGTCGTAAAACTCATGAACTTGGGTACCTATATATGACTCTGTCTACATGCAAATTAAATGCAAACTGATACGAATAGCTATTCTTAGTTTCTGACTTACACTTATTACTCTTACTCTCATTTCAAATGTTTATACGTATTACAAAATATTCAGCGTTCAAGGTCCGCTTTCTTATCGATTGACATTATAATTCTTGAGTCATACGCTTATATTATCCGTATACAAACAATTATATATATATATAATTAAATCACTTTCAGTGTGCAATACTTGCGATAAAGTTGAGGTTTCCTTAATACCAACAGTTGAAAAGAACGCATTACCCATTTGCATATCTGAATATATGTGACTTGTATATGCCAGATTTGGGCATAGATGTGTGTATATCACGAATACTCGAATCTGGGTCTCTTGTCAACATTAAAGGAATTCTCGCACTTGACGTCGAATGCTACAAGTAACACAAGTGACTTCATATGTGTGTGTGCGTGTGTGTTTGTGCACATATCTGTTACTTGCACCTGCCACTCCCCCAACACTTCCCCAATCCCCATAGGCGATTATGTTTGCTAGTTTGCTTTACATATGTTGTGCACCCTAGACCCATGAAATTTGTCTTTAAGGCGTATTATAGAAATGTATACGTTTGCATCAGTTTATATATAGCTTTTCGTATAAATGGGAACTGACATCGGGATGGATACTACGATACTACGATAATGTTTATACTTTATAAACACACAGAAATACACATACCCATTTACATGTTTTTGGATTGCGTCGAAGTGATTACAGGGTATTCCCTAGTCGAGCAACTGGCGCACTTTTTCGTATTTATTTGCTGTGTAGTAGACATCAACAACCTTAAGCTGTCCAAGTTGCTGCAGCGAGCTGAGTTTGTTTCGAGGTGTTGCCGTAAACAATTTATAGCTGCATGTACGAAATGATTCAAAGTACAACGAGGACTGTGACAGACAGAAAGACGTACGGACCGGCAGACGGAGGAAGGGAAGCTACTGCAGGGGATGGTTGTGTTTCAATGTTTTGAGCGATTAGTTTTACTACTGCTGACTGCAAACAATTAAAATGATTCAAGTGAACCCAAGCAAAGTTTCCTATAATAATCATGGCCCGAGAGCATCTTGATATTTATCTTACATATATATTAGGTATTACTTGGTCATTAATCATTACATTTTAACATTTAGCATTATGCATCGAATATATTCATTACTTATTTACTATCAAAGAACATTCCAATTCGTATCCACACTGAAGTGTTACTTATATTATATTACGGACAGACAGCCGGACGAACACCTTGTTGGATATTGTACAAAACTAATATAATCGTGTAACTTGCGTAACAGAGCTGCAACCTCGACAGTTGTTTGTTAAAACTGCACATTTTTCCGACTCTACAATGTCTAAGATATATCTAGCATTCTCGACATTAATATGGAACTTAAAATTTCAACTAAATGGAATTAATTTTTGTTGGGTTATTTTGCTTGGTTTACAGATGCCTGGACTTGTGGTCTTCAGACGTCGCTGGTCTGTGGGCTCTGATGATCTGGTGGTGCCAGGTGCATTTCTCTTGGCAATGCACTTTATATGGTAAGCAGATCGATTTATATATATATATATATATATAGATATACATTATTGGTTTGATTAACTGTTCGTGTATTTCAGTTTTGTGCTTGTGGTCGTCTCGTTAGTGTTGTTTGACTACGACACAAGTGTTTTAAGTGTAAAACTATTGTTCTATCATCTAATAGGGTACTTATTAATATTATTTTGTGAGTATGCTAATATCTATCTTATCTAATGACAGTCAGTCCTCTCAACTCACTAGCTGACTAATCAACTGGTTCAATCTGTCAATCTGTCAATCCATTTCATTTCCAACAGTTTCAATATGCGTAGAAATAGGCATTTGTGTGATCTCGATGCGCGGCAGCATTTTGGATTCCGAGGCGCGTTCATCGATGAATATGTGGATATATCTCAAGAGCTGTAAGTGCACAAGTGCAATTCTAATCCACTCAATTCAATCCTTATGTTGCTTAGTGGTGATGCTATTCGATATTTCGTGGCTGATAATGGGTTCAATATGGTTGTCCAATTATTGTATTGAAGCGCCAATCGACGAGGCCAAGAAGATATTTATTGGTGAGTGCGTGTGTGTTTCCACAAAATCATGATTTCAACAAAATATTCAAATGCATCTATAGCCATCATCATATGCAACTGGACGCTGGTGCTCATCACACTGATAACCATCTGGTGCACATTCGATGCAGCCGGTCGTTCCTGGGTCAAGATGAAGAAATACCAGCGCTCCATGCGTGAGACTGAATCGCGATTCAACTATAAGCGCAGCAACAGCATGAATCGCAACTGGCGGCAACGGTGTGTAAACACTGCTAAACTCAGACAAAAAATCGAGTTTAAATTTAGAAAATCACCAATAGTTCACCTAATTATTTAGAAAGTAGATTTTTTTCTAATTACCAAGTTCTTTTACTGTTCAAGAGTTGATTTTTGTAAAATGTAGTCAACAAATTTGTCTAATTTCCAGCGTATTTATTACTTTGATCCTTCGTTTTTTTCTTGTCACTTACATTGATTGTTAAACGTTAGTAACATTAACTTAAGAATTCACATATAACACTTTAGATAGTTTATGAACTTAACTAGCTAAACTATTAGAAAGGTTTGAAGAATAGGGATATACATTTCTACTTTTTGGACATTGCTTTGTATATAATAGAAAAGCTTTTCTCATTTATGCTTTCAATGTTTTTGTTCGTATATTAAGAAATTGTTTGTATGATTTTCGAATATCATTATAAAGCCTATCTTTAGATAATCTAATCATTTCGATCTTGAATTCGTTTCGCTCCCTTCCCGATTTGTTTAGCAAGGTGATGCGCGCATATCAGGACAGTTGGGATCATCGCTGTCGTCTGCTGTTCTGCTGCATGGGCTCATCGGAGCGTAATCGTAACTCGTTTACGGATATTGCGCGACTCTTAAGCGATTTTTTTCGCGAATTAGATGTGGTGCCATCGGATGTCGTTGCCGGCCTGGTGTTATTGCGCAAGTTTCAGAGACTCGAGCGCGAGGCGATTGTCAGACAGCGCAAGAATGGCACCTACGAGTTCCTCAGCGGTGTGCCCATCACGGAGCGCACACAGTTCCTAGCACTCAACGATGCCAAAAACTATGACTTCTTTCAGACCGTCATACACTATATGTACTTTGCCCAGGGCGCCTACGGCTGGCCCATGTACGTCCTCATCAATCGCAGCAAAATGTGGCACCTACTGCCCGAACTCAAGTGAGTATTACAAAATTGGATCGACGAAACCCTACTGGCATTTAACATCTGCTTGTCTAATTTATGCTAGATGCTTTGGCTGCTGTTGCGGCAGTGGTGACAATGGTGAGGTTATCCAGGACAATTGCTGCTACTGCAATTATGCGGCATTGAAGAAGACACTGCAACTCGGCGATATTGATATTGTGTATGCCACATACCATGTGGATGTGGGCGAGACGCCCTTCTTTGTCGCCGTTGACTACACGCAGAAGAAGATTGTGATCAGCATTCGGGGCACGCTGAGCATGAAGGATATACTCACCGATCTGAATGCGGAGGGGGAGGTGCTGCCGCTGCAGCCGCCGCGAGACGATTGGCTGGGACACAAGGGCATGGTGCAGGCGGCGATTTACATACGCCATAAACTGCAGGAGGAAAACCTCATTGAGCGTGCACTGCAGCGGAATGCGGAACGTTTAACCCACACCTTTGATCTGGTGCTGGTGGGTCACTCTCTCGGCGCTGGCACTGCGGCTATATTGGCCATATTGCTGAAACCGGAACATCCGACATTGCAATGCTTTAGCTATTCGCCGCCAGGCGGACTGCTTAGCATGCCAGCCGTGGAGTACTCCAAATCGTTTATAACGTCCGTGGTGCTCGGCAAGGATGTGGTGCCGCGCATCGGTCTCAATCAAATGGAGGCGCTGCGCGCAGATCTCATCAATGCCATACAGCGCAGTGTGGATCCCAAGGTGCGTTCAACTCTATATCGACAGAATGATTGATTGACTTCTATTTTGTAATTTATTGACCCCTATATAACTTTGTCATATTTATGCAGTGGAAGACCATTTCGTGTTCGGTGCTCTGCTGTGGCTGTGGTCCTGAGCCCACTTCTGTCGTCCACATGTCCGGCCAGGATACGCACATCAATCAATACCAGGAAGTAAGCGCCGCTGACCCATATTGCATTTGAACCCACCTCCAGTTTACTGGTTGTTTTATTGTTTTTTGTTTTTTTTTTTTTCTGTTTCTGTTTCTAGGAGCGAGGCACGGCACGCTCAACGAGCGCCCATCCGACGGACAGCTCAATAGCTTTAACACTGCACCAGCCCTTATATCCGCCCGGCCGCATCATACACATTGTGCGGCACCATCCCAAGCCTGATGAGTGAGTAAATGCGTCAGCAAAATATCTAAAATGATTTCACGCAATTCCTATTGGAATTTCACAAATTTTAATTTGGCTTGAATTTTGATTTTCGATTTGGGCTTTGTTTTGATTATGTTTACACAAATTGCCCACTGATGTGATGAGTGTGTCAGTTATCAGTTATAGCCTCCATCTGAGTCATAGCAGATTGTTGCTCATAGATAGATTAAGCTGCGCACAGTGGGGCCAAATCGATTGGTTGTGCTCGCATTCTTCTTATAAAACCAGTAAAAACCCTTTGATACCCTATTCGAATAGTAATAATACATTTAAAGAAGACTCATTGATTTGCAAATTATAACGTTTTGAATTTTAAGAAGATCATTAGTAGTAAAATAGGTCCAATTTGGAGGATGTACTATTTCAAAATTGTTATTGTGCATTTATTTTTTATTTACTAGTAGGAGAGAAAGAGTTGGCATACAATATATACAAATATAACAACAACCGATTATATATGTATATATCATATATTGCGTTGCTGAATTCGACCTAATCTAAGCTGAACAACATAATAATATTGTTCAAATTAGCACTTTAATAGATGTGAAGATTAGGTACATGGTATATATACAAGTGAAGTCCGATGAGAATCTGCTGCTCGTAGGCAATAATGTTAATTCAAATGGATTCGATATTAAAGTCATACCCACTTTTTGTGTTGTTGTAGCTCTCATCATGATTTTGTTTTACATATACATATGTTTCCCCTTGTTGACAACCGTACGTAAATTTATATAAAATATTCGTATGTCAATTTAATTATTTGCAACTATTTTCAGGCAAAAATACGACAGTGGTTGGAGGTAGGCCCGTTGCTGATCAGCTGATCAATATACAAACATACAAATATAAATACATACATACATACATATGCGTATGTATATATAATGACGAATGTGATTTATCAGAAAACAACAACAACAAAAACAAACTCGAACTTGTCTTGTCATGTCGTTTATTGTCTCTCTCTCTCTCTCTCTTTCTCTCTCTTTGTATCCCCTCCCTCTCTCTCTCTGTCTCTGTCTCGCTCTCTCTGTGTTTAGATAGAGAACATGATTTCTGAAGTTCGTTCTTGTTGTTTGCCGATTGCATGAGGCAATGCATGTTTTCCATTTAGGACGCGCCCTTCTCCCAACCAACCTTTAATTCCCATTCCTAAAAGCTCCCTCGTTCTCTGCCTGTCTCTCTCTCTCTCTCTCTTTCCTTCTCGTTGCTTCGAGAGCAAAATTTTAAAACTAGCGGCTTATCGGAATTTAGAATTCCACCACTAAGCATACAATATATTGTATTATTGCAATATATTTTATGCTTAGTTATTCTCCAAAATTAGTACTTTACACAAACTGAAGTGGTAATATTAAATTGCGTTTTTTTTTCGTACATTTCTGTTTAATTAGATTAGATTTGAAAACAAAGTTTTTAAAAATGTTGTATATAAGTCCACAAAAATCATTAATCATTAGATCATCATTAGGCTTGAATAGAAAGTTATACTGTTAAATATTAGAATTTTGAGAAAATTAAGTTTGGAGTGACCATTCAGTTTGTTTTTCATACTCAACGTACTTGATTTATGGTCTTGTTCTTGAAGCTGCATGACGACCCTAAGGGAATACACCTACCCATAACCATTTCTCTATTTCGAATTAGAATTAGCCGAATTATGAATTGTAGTTGTCGTTTTAATTTATATATATATTATATTATACTTATTATATATACTAATTGAATATCATTGTGAATACATACATAATTAGTATGTATGCATAACACTTTTTCGACACATATGTAACTATATTAACCATATTAAACTGACAGATATACTGATATGTATAGCAAAACAAAAATGCCCTTACTTGTATTGCAGAAATGTGCTTAAGAGTCGAGAGCCCGTCTATCAGGCAATATGGGCCGATTCAACCGATTTCGATGAGGTGCTCATTTCACCTGTCATGCTGCAGGATCATATGCCCGATAAGGTTCTCGCCGCGCTCAAGAAGGTAATTGCGGAAGTTGATGACGAACGTACATCGGTGAATAGTTGTTCTACAGCCAGTTGATCACGTTCAATAACAATAATAATATTAATTAATAATAATGATTATGATGTTGACGCTGATAATAATGATGTC
The DNA here is from genome assembly GCA_035041535.1 of Drosophila cognata. NCBI lineage: Eukaryota > Metazoa > Arthropoda > Insecta > Diptera > Drosophilidae > Drosophila > Drosophila cognata. The sequence goes on from JAWNLC010000235.1 coordinate 2,827,801, forward strand.
GGTGGTTGTTGATGATGCTCGTGTACTCGCACAACTTATCGTCGTTTAACTAGAATCATAGTTATAGCATTATTAGCGCACAATGACTTAGTTAGCCTATGGCTATACCATAATACATGCACACATAAATACATACATACATACATACATAACTACATAAATACATACATATATACATAACGTTACATTAGTAACAATAAGTGTGTATGTAATTTGTAGTACACCCAATGTGCTACACTCGTCCAAGGCCCTATCTTAGCCCTCTCTTACACATAACAGTGGCTCACAGCTTAATTCTACCAGTGTCAAGTACAAATTGTGATTGCCTGCCATAAACTAATTATACATTATTTTTCAAAAATTCCAAAGATAAGCGTAAAACATTTAAATTCAAATTAAAGTACATATAGAAGAATGTACTAAAAAACAAAAATGATTAAGTAATAATTACTTAGGAAGTCTAATAGCATTTCAAAAGACCTCCACGTACTAAAGGAAAATTAAATTTGCCTTCAATCCTAAAATAGCCATACAAATCAATTGTAAGCTCGGCTATACACCATGGATGATCGCTATGCCGATGTCTGGCCTGATGACGATGGGCTTTGATATTGCCAAATGTACACGTGATCGGAACAAAGCCTATGGAGCCTTGGTGACTTCAATGACTTACAAAAGAATGCCACTTTTGTTAAATAATGTACCTGTTCCAAATAAGCTAAGACCAAAAAAATAGGGTACATTTTTACATAACACCCTATTTAGTAGGTGGTGAAACCCCAGTTATTTTTTATGTTAATATATGTATTTTTGTGGTTAATCTATGTACCTACGATCGGTATTTTGGAAACATAATGTATAATTAGTTTATGGCAGGCAATTACATTTTGTACTTGACACTGATCGAATTAAGGTGTGAGCCACTGTACATACCTGCATACATACAACGATGAGGATGTATGTATGTAATTATGTTTGGGTAAGCTTCTAATTGATCTAGTTGACTCTGTGACACAATTACCTTTTTGATTGCCTATTTATTTTATTGCTTAAGTACTTGTAATTGTTAAATTGTCCACCAGAATAAATTATAAGTTACATTTGTATTTGCATTTTTTTGTTTTATTTATTATTTTGTTAATTTTATCGAATATACATGTACATGAATATATTTATACACCAAATTTATTTTATTGCATTTTTCATTATTCAATGTATGTATCTTTTATGAGGGATAACGGGCGAACCCATGAGCAATAGGTAACGAGTTTAAATAACGAGTCAACGATTGAAATTAATGAGCGATTATTAATTTGTCAACGAGTGTAAATTATTTAGCAAGTAGTTATTGGAAAGGTCTCGTTGCAGAAACCCGTGGCATTATCATTTCGACTATTTGAAATCAAAACGAAGGAATATATATTTTTTTAATTAATAATAATTTTGTGCTATTTTCAGAATTATCTTTGTTCCTTATTTTTATTATTTCATATGTGTTAAGTTTGGTTTGCAACCTATTTTTGGTAAGTTTAATTTGTAACACAAAATAAAATTATCTGGATTATCACAATTTACACACACATACATAAACACATTCACACGTACATATGTATATAAAGATATTTGTGTACATTTGATATGTATTCAGATATAGTTCAAAAACTGCTGCATGGGCATGTTTAATTGTTGTAAAGCTTTTGTACCGCTAATGTGGCAACATGCGCCTAGTTTAAATTCTTGCTAGTTATGCAACTGCAACAATCCCTGCCGAAAAAAGTGCGAATCAATTTAAAGTACGTAAGCAAAGTAGGCCAAAGTGTTCCCAGAGATCGTTTGCAAGGCGGACCCGAGAGAGGCTTCTTGAGCTATAGCTTATAGCCCTCCTTTACTGTTCTATGTATGTAGAATCAAATGCATACTATATGAAGTTTTGTTTCTTTGTTTTGTTGTTATTTTTCGGCAACACGAAAACTACCGATAATGATTAACAATAAATGATAACCGACATTCGTTTTGAAATATTTAAATGACCAATGATGATGAGTACAGGTCGTGTCATGTAGAGAACGTACCGTAAAGGCATGTACTGCTCGTAAATGCAAAGATAACACGACAATAACTACAACTACAACTACAAATACAACTATAACAACAACCAACAATACAACAACAACTACAACTTCGACAACACAAAATACCGATACCAGGTACAGCAGCCTACTACTTAAAAGACTATGTACTTAACAACTTTCCATTTTGATCTCGGTAACAACAAATACCAAAAAAAAATTCAAGTCTATCTTTCTCTCTCTCTCTTTCGCTCTACTTCTCTTTAGAAATATATATGCGACTTTCTCCCAAGATCAATCTAACCTATAATTCTATACATTTTTCACTCATAACCTTCTAAAAAAAAAAATAAAAAAACTTTTATTGTACTCGTCACTTTAAAATGTGTTCCACTTCCACTTCCATTCCAAATCACTAATCCAGGTATTCTTCACACTGATCAATGTACTTACTAATCTTTCAACTGTACTATTTTCCGTATACATGTTATTTGTGGCAAGATCCTAAAGATATGACCACCTAAATATGAAAAAAAAAAACGATTGTAGTCCCAACCCACCTTTATACCCAAAAATGTGTTAATGTCTCTCTCTCTCTCTCTCTATCTCTCTATCTGTCTCTGTCTTTCTATCTCGCTCACTCACGCACACATTGTCGCATTCGCTCTAGCTCATTTTGCTTCCTATTGTACATACAAACTTACATACGTAACAGTATGTAACTGTGAAGCTGAATAGATCTGTACTATACCACCTACTACTACTACTACTACTACTACTACTACTACAACTTCATATACATATATACTCGTACATACATAGATATTCTCTGAACGAATTACATTTGCAATTGAATCAACGATTTGTAATCTTTGCTTTCTCGTTGTCATTTGCTCTTTCTCCATTTCTCTCTCGTTACCGTTACAACAGGTTGTAACCACAAGTGGCCCGAGGAAGCCCCAACGCCAGACCTCGAATGCATTTTCCACCACATCCGGCGAGCATGAGCCGGAACTGGTGCCAACGAATGGCAGCGTTGAGGCGACAGAGCATTGCCAGCGGCCAGCTGATAGTTCCTATACGAATCTGAGCAACAGCATCATGTTGACGCCAACGGCACAGCACAAACTCTGCCTGGAAACATCGTTCACCAATCTGCAGCATCAGCTGGAGCAGCGTGCAGCAGTGCAGCCGACTGGCGGCAGCAAGGCCTCATCCATAGCGGGAAGTATCTTTGGTCGCAGCCAGCTGAGCTCCTTAGCCACACCGTATGACATATCAAGCGGATTGGATGACAGCATCACAACGGTGACCATGCGCAAGAGTCCATCATCCATGATCAGCGAGACGGCGACGGTGGTGGTGAATGCCGTCGAAGATGCCAGAGATACTGGTGATGCCGGCGATGTGCCTCGCCTGCGAGCGGTGGCCTTTGACATGGCCATAACGCCACCGCCACAACCACAATCAGCACCACCACCGTCACTTTTCCTGGCACTGGCGCGTCAGCACTCGGAAAGAAAACCACGTTCGCTGCCACTGACGCAAGCGCTGCGTCGCGCCTCGGTGGCTGGTCAGGGTGTCGATTTGCTGCACGACGACTGGTATGGTCTGGCCCCGTTGGCCAGCCCCGAAACACTCTCGGAGATCTCGAGTGTGTCGTCGCGCAGTAGCGTGCCCATCAGTCTGGCCAACAGCATTGAGCGCTATCTGCAGCATATGGGCGTTGTCGGTTCGTCGGGTGCGCCCAAGGTGCCGCTGGAGGACATCTTTGAGTCACAGCTGCATACACCGAAGGTGATGCGACGTGCGCCCAAGTTCAGTGAGAATCTGTCTGGCTGCGCCGAGGACAATCGCAATTTGGACCAGTATAAGCGATTGGGTCGCGTTTTTGTAACATTTCCGCGCATCATTCCCGAATTAGGAGCGTCAAGAGCAGGCACTCACTTGCAACAGCACTATTTGGACTCCAATTCCAGCGATGATAGCTTTGAGTCCGCGCACAGCCTGCAACGATTGCAGCTGCCAGCGACTGTGGCATGCGGCGCCAGCTCCAAGTCAGCCGATCAACTGGACGAGGAGGAGACGCGCCAGACTGTCAAGAAGTTAACGTTTAGCGACAGCAATATCCTCTCCGAGGAGCATTGTCTGCGCCTTTGTCCGCACTGTCCATGCCGGCGAACGGGGCACGATTGCTGCACACGTCCATCAGAGCACGATCATCAGCAGTGTGCGTTGGAGACGGAGGCAACTGTGGGCTCAACAGATACAAATAGCAGCTTCTATAGTGCCAACTCGAGCTCATCCTTGGAGCACTATTCGACGCCCAGTCGCCAGCTGCAATTGAAGTTGAACGGCGGTAATCGGCCCGTCGACGAGATACTCATACGTCCTGGTGTGCTCGAGTCACATTTTCCTGTTTATGGCGGCGGAAGCGATTGTGCTTCTGGCCAGCCGGAGACTCCGGCAATTGTGGCGCCCGCATCCCCATCCCCATTGAGCAACGGCAGTGGTGGCAAGCGGCCAGATGTGGTTGGTGGGCGTGTCCGCAAACGCCTTTCCTCCGAGGAGTTTGTGTTCACGCGCACCGATGATCTTCCCATTTTAGTACAAATCGGTGATAGGAATCGAGTTGGCGGAGTTGGACTCGGACATGGCTCGCCAGCCATACGCAAGCAGCGTCGGGGCGGCTGTGTATATCCCGTTGGCAATAGCATACGCATTGCCGGTGCCGATGTGGATGCAGCTGCCGCTGTTGCTGCAACTGTTGCTAGTGCTGCTGCAGCTACTGCTGCTGCTGCTGCAGCTGCTGCTGCTGCTGCTGCTGCGGCGACAGATTCCCCCTCGTCCATTAGCAAATTTTCCCGCACTCGCATCGCTGCGGCTGCGGCTGCGACAGCAAAAGCAGCAACAGCAGCAGCTGGAATAAATAACGAAAGTAATGTTTAAACAATTAGTATATACACACATATATAAATATAAGCGTAGTTGAATGCAGTACCTAAGCAACCACAACCAAAAATTTATTCTATTTTACCTGCGTTATACACAAAAAATACACTTAGCAACAACAACAACAAGAATAGAGAACGAAACCTTATGAAAAACTAACATTTGCATGTAAAACAGCGTTTAACATTGAATAAATGCAATATACATTCATATACACATAAATATATTTTTTGTGCAGCTAGCTGATCAAGAGAGGGGCAGCCCCAATGCAAAAAAATTTTAATAAAATGTTTTGAAATAAAAGACGTTACAAAAATCAAACTAATTTTTAAAATTAAATCGCCCTTTGGTGTTACAATAATTTCAGAACTATCGACCACCAACAATATGAAATCGATATGTAATCAATAAGTGCGAAAAGCTGGGGGGGGGGGGGGTGTGATAACTTGCTCGCAACTTGACGTTTTGAAGGAGACAGCTCTGACCAGATCCAAATCAAGTTACAAATAAACAATGGCTGTCGACGCTAAAAAGCGCCGTATTTGTTTTTTTTTAACCAGGTGGAAATCATGATCGCTGTACATCATTTTCTTTGCAGTTTGCAGAATGGAGTAGGCTGGCTAAAATAAATTTGCAGCATTCTTTTAATAGCAAATTGACGTGGAGGTTTGTTTAGAAACCTTATTTTTTATGGCTCTATTCAAATTGGTAGGCCAAGAACTATCTGTAGTCCAAGGACAAGTTATGACCTGTTTTCCACATTTTCCTTTATAAAGCTTTTTGTGTTATTTTTTGCCATTTCTTGGAAGTTCTTGAGCACCAATTGTTAGTATAGCCTCCTGCGATCTTGAATATGTGTGTTCTTTTGAAATCGTTCAAAATCCGTGATTAATCAAGAATGATTAACTTTCTTCGGATGTCCTTTAGAGTCCTAATTAATGGAAATTAATTAAAATGGAAATTAATAAGAAACAAGAATTATTTGTCAAATTGTATTACACATCTTTATTAAACTAGAATATATCTATCGTTCGTATTTACTTATAAAACTCTAGATTCCTTTATAAAAGCATAATGCATGCAAATCGATCAAGCATTTTTTTTATTGGTTTTTATTTGTTTTTGTTATTGACTCTTAGAACTTAGGCTTAGGCCCCAACTTATGACTACGACCCGTTCACCGAGGTGACCGGGCTCCTAGGCTGCAGAGGGGGAAAAAAACCAGTGACTAAAATAAATACAACACATACGTACACAATGAGGACGTAGTAGGTAGCTAATAAAGAACTATATACATTGCCAGCTGATTGTCTAATTGGAGCTGGGCTGGGAAATAGGAAAGGCGGACCGGAGAGAGGTGAGGCTGCGGGTTGGGGTGGCGATAGGCTTACACGGGCAAGAAGTCACGAGGATCGCCAATTTTAGGACTTAGACGCACCACCACCTGATCATCGCCATCGCCCACTTCGAGGAACGAGTTCCAATCGGCCAGAAAATAGAAGCCGTTCTTCTTTTTGGCCGGCAATGGTTCTTGCGTAATGGGGTTGGGTCCAAACGAATCCGCCAGATCATCCAGCGAGCCGTTACGCGACTCCTCCGTCGTCGTTGACGTGGAGGTGCTACCCTCTGTTGTGGTGCTACCCATGCCAATACTGCTCTCCGCATCTATGTCCGCATCGCTCAAGCCCAGATCGAGGCTGATGCGAGTGGGTGACTGTGTTGTGATTGCCTCTTCCTCCAGGGCTGGAGCAGCTGTGGTCGTGGTGGTGGTGTTACTGCTGTTGTCCACACTCGCACTCTGTCTGCGTGGCTTTGTCGTCTCAATGCCCGTTGGCAGCGATTGCAAGTAGCTGGCATCCGCCTGCGATTGTGTTTGGAGGCTCACATTGAGCTGTTGCAGTTGCTGAAGATTGCTAATTAGTCGTTGGATCTCGCTGAGGTTGTTATCCAGCTCCGGTTGCTCATGTGTCGACTTTGGCTCCGATTCGGGCTTGGCCAGCTGATAGTTGAGCTCACTAAATTCCGCCATCAAATCACCATCAAGAACACCGTCCTGTCCATTATCTATGGCCAGATCCATATCATCATCACTGCGTCGTCTGAAGCCCAAACCCATTGAATTGAAGGGCTGCTCGGTGGAGACACCAATGCGATTGGCCGCTCGCTTAATAGCCGCCTCAATAATCTTGGTGGCACTGAAAATGGGCAGCTCCACACTGTTCTCTGTGGTGTGTTGGATACGTGGCACTGCTGGCCTGATGGTTGTTAGCGAGAAAACCGCTGGCGAGGATGAGTCATGAATCGGAGATGGCGACGGTGATGCTGTTGCTGGCGCACTTGTTGTTGTAGTGGTGCTGCTAGTGGTGGTGCTTGTTATGGGACTGCTTGTTGGCTGAGCTTGGAATTGACTCTCCAACTGCTGGGATAGCTCATTGGGCAATGCCACGCCCAGTTTCTGTAGCTGTTGCGTATTATAGAGTAATTTTTGGAGCTCCGCCAAGTCGCTTTGCTTGGGCGTGGTGGGCATGGTTAGTGTGGTTGGTGCTGGCGGTAGTGGTGCAGTTGTCACCGTCTTATAGATGGGCTGCATATGCTGATAGCTTTGACGCTCGCCATTGTCCTCCAGACTGCTGAAAAACTGCTGATAATGTTCAAAGTCCTGGTCAACCCCACCAGATGGGTGCTGACTGCGATGTGGATGCGCCGGCTGCGACATGGCAAATTCGCGCAATTCCTCACTGGAACTGAGATCCGGCTTGGCGGGCTTTGCCTTCACCGGTTGCTTGTAGACAGGCAGGTCCAGTTTTAGTTGCTCCTCCTGCTGCTGCTGATGGCTCAGCTCCAACTCAGCAACAGCAGCAGCAGATGCTGGCTGGGCATAAACAATCTGTGCACCACTCAAACTTTTCACATTCTGGTTGCGCACGGATGCAGCAGTGACTAGCTGATGTGCTGTAGTCGGACGCGCCTCCTGCAACTGGACCCGTTCCAGTTCCTGCACCTTGCTGAGCAGCTTTTGCAGCTGGACATAATCTTGGGGCTGCACATCCTGCAGCAAACCATTGCTGCGCTCAAAACTATTCAAAGGACGCTGGCGTTGCTTGGACGTCGATGCAGCCGTTGAGATCTCCACGGTGCCTTGATCGAAAGCGACCGGTGTTAAGCTCTGCAGCTGAGCATAGTCATTGCTGGGCAGACTTTGGCTCCTCACCTGTTCACTGACACCTGCAGCCACATTACGTGTAATGAAGCCCGGAGTCGTCGTTTGCGGCTGTTGCAGTTGCTCCAACTGCTGTACACGAGTTATCAATGCTTCAAATTGTGCATGATCGACGGCAGCAGCAGCTTTTGTGGGTCGCGGTGTCGTTGTTGTAGTGCTGGTGGTGCTAGTGGTGCTAGTGGTGCTAGTGGTACTAGTGGTACTAGTAGTGCTGCTCTTAGCTGCCTTCTTTCTGTTGCGAGCCTGCTCGTAAAGTTGCTCCAGCTGGCTATCATCGCTAAGTAGGCGTTGCAGCTGCAACAGATCAGCAGTGCGTAAAGCTCCGGGCTCCAGGCCCAAACCAAATCCTAAGGCAGGCGACGGCGTCGGCTTTGGCTTTGGCCGTAGTGTGGTGCTGCTAGCCGCCTTGTGCAACGCATTCGTCTGCTCCAGCTGCTGTAGTTGCCGCAATATGAACTGCAGTTCCAGCGCATCGTTGTTGACTGGTCTGCGGGTGGTTGTTGTTGTTGTTGTGGTTATTGGCAACGGTGTGGTGGTGGTGGTGCTCACGCCAAAGCGATTGCTGAGCGCTTGGGTGCCCGGACTGGTTGCCTTGAGCACATTTTCCGGATTGATCTTGAGCTTCTCCAGCTCCTGCAAATTCTGCAGCAGCTTCGACAGCTCATCGGTGGAGCTGGCTGGCCTCTGCTGGTTACCGGCATTGGCAAAATTAATATCAATATTAGGATCGATGCGACGACGCGGCTTCTTTGGCTCAATCAGTAATGGTGCGCCATGGGTGATCAGTTGTGCCGTCGGGATAGGCGTGGGTGGTGCTGCTGTTGTGGTTGTGGTTGTCGTGCTTGTTGTAGTAGTGGTCCTCCTAGTGGTGCTAGCAGTGCGTGCTGCTTTCGTTTGCAAACGCTCCAGTTCTTGCAGATTTTCTAGCAGCTTGGCCAGCTCCGAATTGGTCTGTGGCGGTTGTGGTAAAGGCAGCTTGGCGGTTGCCGTCGACAGCTGAGTGTGGGCGCCGGTTGGCTCCTCGGTGGGTCGGCCGGAAGCAGCGGCCGCAGACGCTTGAGATTTGGTCAGCGCTTTGGGGGATTTGCGCACAATGCCAAAGCGGGTGAGATAACCCTCCACCTCGGGCTTGACGCGCAGCTCCTCACCAATGTTGAGGGGCTTGAAATTGGAATAAGCATCTGGACGAATGCGGGCCCCCTGTAGGCCACGTAAATCTGCGACAGCAACAACTGGCTGTGGTGCACTCTCTGCCGGATAGTAATCATCGATGGCATAGCGCTTGTGTGTAGATTGGCCACCACCACCACCGCCGCCCACAATGCCCAGACTCTCCAGTATGTCCGCCACGGGCTTCACCGTGCTGCTGCTGATTGTCTGGGCGACCACCGGCGGCTTCGGCTTACGGAGAAACTGTGCATTTTTTGCGCTGTAATGTGAGCTGAAGCGCTGAGCGGAGCTCGGTGCCGCCACCGGACGGATCCCTGCCTGAGACTGGGCATAGCCGAATGTTTTCTTGGTGACTGGTTGGAACTCCATGCTGGGCTTGCTGGCCAGCGATGGTGTCAGCTGATACATGACGGGCGCCGGTGCCGGCGGATGATATGTGGTAGCAGTGGGTGCCGGGAAAAGCTGCTTCTGCAGGTTGCTGCCATAGGCGGGCTTATAGGTGGTGGCGGCCACATCAGGATTGCCGCCGGGTACGGTGCTACGCGGCACAGCACTCGGATCGGGCGTCAGGAACTTGATGGGATTTGGTGGGGTATAGGCATCGATAACGCGCGTCACCGGCGGACGCGTATACAGCTCCTGCAGATTCTCCTCGGTGTTGTTGTCCGTATTGTATGGCAGGACCAACATCAGGGCCCGCATACTGTCCGCCCGGCTCATGTCGCCCGCCTCTATGCTCTTCTCGTACTCCTCCCGCGTGACCTTCTCGTATAGCTCCTCGATCTCGCCGCTACAAAGGAAAGTCATTTAGATAAATTCGCTATTTACGGTTTGCCTTTGTTTTTAAGTGAAAGAATCATTCGAAATCATTCTTTTTTACCGTGTCAGCCTAGGCAGCGCCGGATCATTGGCCAATATTTTTTGCACTTCGTCAATGGTCTGTTCGATTTCACGCGGCTGAAAGAAGCTCTTGTCCAGCTGCTGCACAAAGTTGGCGCCACCATGGTGTCCCTGCTGCTGTTTTATTGTGGGCAACGCTTCAATCCTGCTCATCATCATCGACAACTGGAGTAGCAACAGCAGCAGCAGCAGATGCAGCAGAGGCTGTGGGTGCACAGCTCTCATTCGCATTAAACTGCTCATTTTAGAGCTCTGCAATTGTAGAAGAAAGCGGAAAAATAAGTAATACGACAAAGCAATCAAAATAGAAAACAACAACCTGAAATCAAGAAACATAAAAAAGTAAGGCGTCCATAAATTATAGGTTCCTATTACTGAATAAATCTAGAAAGTAAACCAATTCGAAGGGGGAATTCCCAGTTGAAAGCTATTTCGACGAGCATTTTATTCGAAACCCTGTGAGTATCGAGAATTTAGCCAACTTGGCGTACAGCCCAACATTAGCAGGCTGCGGATAAATCACCACAGTTTTTCCAAGTGATCACAGTTGCAGTTGAGTTTGAGTTGGAGTTCCATTAACATTTCCAGTTACAGTCCGGTTCCCGTACACATTCCAGTAGACACAGTTGCCAGCTTGCTGCTTGTTATGCCTTGCTGCATGCGGCGCAGTTGCAGAGGCCATTTAGAATGCGCGACACGTAGTCAGTCGGCTTAGTTAGTTAGTCAGTTAAGAGACTTTCAGACAGTGCCAAATACTTTGGCCATAAGCGTAGCCGGTTTGCGAGTGCATTTTTATTTTATCAGCTTTTTTTTCATTTTTTTTTTTTTTCTTTCTTTTTTTTCATTTTGACAATGTTATCTAACAGTTTATTTCGCTAACGGCTTCGCTGCTCTAAAACATGTCAACGCCATCGTCCACGTAAACGATGGACAGTAAAATTCGACGTTGCGACATCGCTTTCTATCGCACTCATTAAATTTATGATTTAACTACGGTAATTAAGTGAAATCTAAATGCTTCGATAGGCTGCAGCCTAGGAGTACTCGTACTACTTGCCCAGCCAGACGGCAATGGACCGTAAAAAAGTTGTTCCGCAAAATCAATGCAATGAGCTGACCAAGATCGACATCGCTATTGCCATCGCCATCGCCATCGCCATCGCCATCGGCATCGCCATCGTCATCACTCTTGCGTCATATTTGGCCACAAGGATGTGTCCGTTTCTTTTGCATAATAATTCATAATAAAACGATTTAAATTTTTAACAGCACCTCAGCCTCCCCCATTGCAAGTATAAATTTTCTTTGGATTTTAGTTGAACATTTCTCGTCTTCGTTGTTTAATCGACAAGTATGAAATTCGTACACTTCATCGGCTTGTTGGTTTCTGGCTGTCAATATTGACAATAATTTTTCATTTCACTCAAATTTTGGTTTTCCGTTTCGCGCATGACGGAAATCCACTTGGCAGTTGAGCTAATTGTATGCCATTTGATTTAATAACTTGTACATATATTTGGGACAATCAGGCAGCCAAAAACCGAGAGTATAATATTAACTTGTTGGCTAGTCGCTTGGCTGATTTGGCCAGTTGGCCAGCAAATCACAATTAATACCTTGTAAATGGATCACTTGTATTGCAGTCAACTGGCAATGACTGTGTTAGTAATGATGTGTGATGGCAGTTACGTGGCCAAGTTGGGCAAACCACAAAACAATCAGTCATTTATTGTAAGTCAGAAAGTGAAAAACTAATATTAACGTTCAATATATAATTAAATGCAATTTAAGCGTTAACTAAAATAAATCATTTCCATTATTTTGATGAATTACTCGAAAAAAACGCTAAAAAACTACTTTAGCTTGAGAAATAAATTACTTGTGCTACAACATAAAATGCGACAAATTATTGGCTTTAACTCAATTTTAACAATTTATTATTTTTTTCAACGTCTCTGTCATTTTTTACAGCACAATTCGAGATTACGCAACAGCTGCTTCCAGCAAACGTTTAAGAATAATAATAAATTGTAGTTAATTTCTTTCATTGACGTTGCATAATGCTGCATGCAACTTCCTAGCACAATTAAGTTTTTCAACAAAATTGTTTAGTATTTGCATATGTATATTTTTTTTGCCCACACATGCCAAATTGGATTAAACTTCAAACGAGTAAAAACTATTTTTTAAACAAAATAATTGCTGTCTCTCTGCGTACTTGTGTGTGTGTGTGTGTATGTGTGTGTGTGTGTGTGTGTGTGTGTGTGTGTGTGTGTATGTGTGTGTGTGTATGCTACTTTGGCCACAATCAAAAGGCAAATCATTTGTTTCAATTGCGGTTACAAACATAATAACAACACAAAATGTGAGCCAATCTTCGGCGAGTGCATTTCCAATCCACCGGCAAAGACGACGCCGACGTCACTGAAGCGCATTAGACGTCAACGTCGACTGCGCTGCTGCAGCTGCTGCTGCCACTATGCATGCGCAGATGCATGCATGCATGCATGCATTTGTGTGTGTGTGTGTGTGTGTGTGCGCGCGTGTGTGTGAGGCAACAATTAAGTTGCTATTAAGTAATTTTTTTGCCGTTTGTTATTGCTATTAACATTATAGGCTACATACCCCACATGCTTATATAGCAATGTTTACTTACACATACAGATGCATATACATATGCATTTGTATGTATGTATGTGCACAATGGCCTAGTCCCTGCCAGAAGCAATTTGTGTTATGATTGTTTGACATTTTAATTTCATTTCCAGTTTCATTTTCTTCATTATTTCGTTTGTTATTTAACTTGACACATGGTTAGGACGCATTAGGTGGAAGTGAAACTATCGCAGTGCTTGGGGCCAGCCATCAACATTGACATATGTGCATAAGTACGTACGTATGTAATCGGCCAAGTAGAAAAAGCTTAAACTGTTTGAATTTGGCGTACAATTAGTCTTACTTGACTGCTGGATGAATTAATTACTGAAGCACACATTAGTTGACAATTATACTTCAGGTGTTAAGTACTCTGTTAGAACTTCAAAACACCTTCAGAACAATACGATTACGAATACAGGTGCATATATCATTTAACTGCAAAACATAGTACATCATTTAAATACCTCTAACTAGCTGGGAAAGTAATGTTAGAAAACTTCAACAATTGCTTATTACATATCAATCACTCAGCTAGCCCTTGGACTGAAATTAGTTTAGCCGTGAACCTTAGCGTGCAGGTTTCTTGCTGCCAACTACCAACTCACTTGACCTCTGGCATAACTAGCCACAACAACAACAACAGCAACCACATCATCCAATTTAAAGTAATCGCAAAAGCGTCACATTACGGGTAAAGTTGAGCACCAATTGACTTGTAGCTTTTGTGCCATTGTTCATTGTCCATTGTTACTTTGTTATTTTGTTATTTTGTTGTTGAACAGCGACAGGGACAGAGAATGAGATAGAAACTAAGATAGATAGGACAGAGAATGAGATAGAAACTAAGATGGATACGTAGTCCACTTCATTAGTTTGCTTAGTTAATCGACAGCAATGAGAGTACTTTTGGGAGTCATTTTGTCTGTAATTAGAGTGACCTTCAAGAGGCCGGTTTTGTTTTTAGAGGGTTTTCAGAAGAAAAAAAAAACCTAAAAAAAAAACTAAAAAAAACTTCAAAAATACTTAGCTGATTGCTGTTAAGTTCGTGTTAAAGTGGGTTAAATAGATTAACATAAATGCTTAAAGAAAGTTTGGTTTTTAAAGTTCGTCAAGTCCACATAAATTATAGGATAGATAGATAGTCCGATTGTCGGATAACATTGTTAATATTATTTAAAGCTTGAAAATCAGTTTAAAGATCAGTGATTTGTGGTCGTAAGTTAACCTTGATGATAACATAGAAAAAAAGATAAATAATGGCAGCAAATCAATTTATATCTTCAATTTGATGTTCAGAACTAATGAAAAATTCCAACAACAACAAAAAAAAATATAATAAAGATCATTTTAAAAATTGTATTTCAAACATCGTAAAACAACTTACTAAAAACCTTACAAATTATAAAATTATGTATTAATTGTCTATTCACTAATTTTTCTGTAAAATCCGAACTAATTAAGTTACAAACAAACATCTGGTTTTATATAACAGACAGCTTTATCGCAGCGAGGAATGAATTTTGCAATATTTGAGATATCAAAAGATTTATTAAAACACAACAAAACAAAAAGTTGTTTGCCATGTTTCAAACTGGATTCATTGGCTTTAAATTATTTATAAGATTTACAGAGATCTCGCCGATTTCGATTTGTAACACTCTTCGAACGAAAGACTTAAGGCACAAGCTAACTGCAATTATCATGAATTGTTGATAAGCCCTAAAAGGTTTATGTTAACTGTTAGGGTCGCCTACAACCATTTCCACCGAATACTATTGAGAAAGCGCCGCTGGGCTGCTAACTACTCGCTGCTGACTGCTGACTGCTGTCTGCTGTCTGCTCTCACTTTGGTCAATTAGTCGGTGGCGACAAGTCGCGTGAAATTCATCAGGTTCAAATTGCTGCGCTTCATTAGCCAACTGCCAGAGACGTGGTGAGTCAGTGGGCAAGGGAGGGGTCTTTAGGGGAGGGGCACGGAGAAATGGAGATGGGCACGTAGAGCTAAAGAGACAAGGCGACTTATACGCACCACTTTTACTGCAACTTGTTACAAGTGTTAGTTGCCTTTGGCTTTTGGGTTGATTTGTTTTCATTTTTTTTTTTTTTTTTGTTTTTTGCTGACAGCGGTTTTTACACGGGTTTAGCTGCTTTTCCAGCCTACTGGCCGGACTGGCTTTTAGTATATGGCAAATTAGCAAGTTTTCGCCGCCGTTGCAGTTGCAGCTTGTGGTTGTCGCTGACGCTGCTTCAGTTGCTCTGCTAGATTCTATTTAAGCCGAGTGGCCAGCGTATGACAAGTGAATGTTGTTTCGGGTGGCCAGGAAAAGAAACGCAGAGTCTATGCCAGGCTAAAAGCAAAAGCAAAAGCCAAAAGCAAAAGCCAAAAGCAAAAGCCAAAAGCAAACCACGTCAAGCAGTCGGCTACAACTTTGGGTCTAGTTTCAATTGCACTTAATGCTTATACCATATTCATATACACGTACTATTTAGCTAGTTTCTTTTGTGCTTGTTTAATGATATTTTTATGCAGGTTTCTTTTCATATAGTATGTCTTTCGATATATTTCATTTCGCAACTTTTACCCAGTCAATTGATTTTTTAGCCTTAACAAAATATTAAACGCATAAAGTTTTTATTATTGTTTCTTTTTTTGGCGGTTGCCTTATTTTTTTATAGTGGTTTCCTCATTTATTAACACAGGTGAAAGTGCCACAAAAAAAAAAAAAAACAAATATGAAACACTTTGGGCTTTTAATGTTCACTTTTGCTTATTTAAATTGTTGTTGGACTAGTTTTTTTTAATTATTATTATTATTACGTTAATAACTATGAAAAGGCGTCACTAAAATTGTTGACATCAAGTTGTCTTGTAGAGATTATTACACTGTCACCAATTCTTGTTATCTTGTATGTACGGAATTTTTATTCATTTAGCAGACTATAAAATATATTTTTTTTAAACTTTTGTAATTTTAAGTTTGCAACGAGAAAATGGACTGTCGGAGACATGTAGATTATTCATAATTTTCAGAGATTTGAGAATGACAAAATTATCAGAATATTTGAACAGAGCCTTTAAGCTAATGCAATCTTTTGCTCATTATATATATGAATACATATGTATATAGAGTGATGTCAAGGTCGTTTGATATTATAAGTTCAGTCAAAATCAATGATTGCCATTTTTCAATTACATTTTCAAAACTTTGGCGCTCCGCTTTGGCCTCTCCTTTGCTGTCTGTCTGGGCACGTCTTCAAACAATTTTCACAATTTCGTTTGTTGGTTTTTTTTGTGTGTGTGCTTTACTTAATTTTTTCTCTCTGTATTTCTGGCGTTAAACTTTCAATGCACAAGAAAACTAAAAACAACGAAAAAAAAAAAACAATTCAACGTCCAACGTACAAAATATTGTATTTGAGTATTTGAGCACGCGACTCCAGCTCCAAAACCGAATTCGACAACGACTACGACTACGATAACAACATCGACGACGACAACGACAACGAGGTGAACGTGGAGTTGTTGGCTTGGCGCATGCGCGGCCTGCAGACCATTTTCAATGAGCGTTCAAATTATACTGAACGGGTTGGACTGACGCTGACGCGGCCGTCGCAGTCGACGCTCAACTGTCGCAGTCAGTGTTGCCGTCGCCATAGCCATCGCCGTCGCCGTCGCCGTCGTCGTCACCGTCGCAATCTTTTCAGGTGAAGTGCGTGCCCAAAAGAGAGCATTCAACGTTGAGGCTTCTCTAGAAGCTCAAACTGGTGATGGGAATCCGTTTTTGGATTTTATTGATTTCGATTTGGATTCTGTGCCAAATTGATCACGCTGCTCTCCCAACATTTAGCAGTTGTTTAATGATTGTGCTTCTTCGATGGATGTGTGTGTGTGTGTGTGTGTATTTTATTTATTTATTTATTTTTATTTTTCTGCTTGCTTACCTTGACCAAGTACACCTGCATGATATGTTGTGGCAGTATTTGATTAGGGGCCAGAGGGCAGGGACAGCGCTTGCGGACCAAGAGTGACATTCTATGAGACTGGTTTAAGCAGCATCTCCACCTGCATCTTATGCAGTCTTAGCTGGCATTTCACATTTCTCTGTGGCACGCATCTCCGTTGTCTCTTTGCTCCCATTCGGGAATATACTCATGACCACTTGACGCCAGACGCTTGTTGAAATTGATTTGGAATTTGATTACGATTGCGTTGTGTTTCGGTTTGGCTTTTGTCTTTGGCTGGGCCATTGTTGCATAATCAATGTACACATATATACTCGCTCATAGCATATCGAGTGGAAGGCTATATGCATAAATAATAATATAAACATATATATATACATATATACATAGCCGATCACATTGCATTGCGTTGGCTCTTGATGCACTCGAGTCTATTGATACAAATGTGTGTCTGTATTTGTGTAACTGGAGCATTTCGTACATTTTGAGTCGATTTGTGTTGGCTGAAAGTAACAACCAGTTGAATTCAGTTGGCATTTAGTTCGATTTATGTTTGCTGGCACTTGCTCATAATTTTGAGAGCAAAGTGCTTTGTATGTTAAGAAGATAATAAAAACTTTATTTATTCACATTAAAGCAGGCATCTCTGACACTTATGCACACATTGTATGGGTATTCTGGATCCGCATCAACTGATGTGTTAGCATAAAATGCAAAATGTCATAATACTAATGTTCAACAAAGGCTAAAGGCTGGCTCTATTGTTTACCTCTTTGTTTAAAGCAATAGCAATTAAATAAGAATAAAACAAACAACCATAATTAAACAAGGAAAATTGAATTTTCAACTAGACTTGAAGATTATTCAAACTAGATTTGATTGATGCTTCAGTCACCTTTAAAGCCATAGCTTCAGCTGTTTAAATATAGTCTGTAAACACATAAATAACTAAACAATTTTGTGATTTGTGTTTTTTGTGTCACTTGTGACATTTATTAAGTTCAAAAAGTCAGCTTGTTAGCTATTTGTTCCACTTTTCTGCTCTTTTAGTTTTTGCATAATGCCATAATGCTGCCTGTCCTTGCCTAACACACAACACACACATTCAGACAATAACACACCTCCCCTCACCTGCACTCTGGGGTTATTGCATATTTCTGTGTGTGTGCTTTGCACGCCTTTGCTCGACATAATTAAAAACGATTTTGCCAACAAATTTGTACCATTACTATTTTAGCCTACCATTTACTTGCGTGCACCAAACAAGAGTAACAAAAATATATATAATGTATACCATTCGGTTCGTATCGGTCCCAGACCGTGTCTGCCCTTTGTTGCCATTCATTTTATGGTGACAACATTTGACACAATTTAACGCTGACGCGGCAATTTTGTTCAAAAAGAAGATGAAATGCCAATCGCATCAGTGGTGCCTAAGTTAAATGTTGTCTGTGTGCTTTGTCTGTGTGTGTGTCACTGCGTGTGTCAGTGTGTGTGTGTGTGTGTGTGCAGATGCGTGCGGCTTGGTTTCGCTTGGATTTTGCATGTCTTTGGCTTGACTTTGCCCGAGTTGCCCCCGAGTTGCCCCCGAGTTGCACACACGAGTTGCAACAGAGGCCGTCAAAAAACACTGACACTACATAAAACTGCAACCAACTTCGTTGCTGCTCCAGCTGAAAAACAAAAACGCAAGTTGCTGTACGATATGGCTAAGAGCATGTGGAAAATAAAAAAGCAAATTGCTTTACGATCTGGCTAAATGCATGTGCGCAAAATAAACGTAAGTGTGCCTTAGTATGCAGTGATCGACTATCGAGCACCCTGGAAGCATTTTATCTTATGAAAAAAATGAATTGTGCTTAATCAAAAAGTTCAGAAATCGATCAATTAATTAAGATTAAATAAAACTACAAAAAAGAAATAGATAGATATCTACTTAATTGAATAAACGATGCTTCATTCTGTCCATACAATGTCATACTCTTTTTGTCCACATTAAGGGTCCATTACAGGGTATACGATACCTGGTGTGGAGTCTGCGTAAACTTTGCACAGCGTTTTGCATCTATGATGAGAGACGGGCGTTGGTTTGTCACTCATCTTCAGTTGCCTGTTTTTGTGCTGTTTCTTGTTGTCGTTTTACTTATATTTTATAATTTTTTGTTATTGTTATTGCTTTTACTTTATGCGGCCATTCACTTTCTCCGCATGCCTTTTATTTGGCTTTGCTGTTTGCTTTGCTAATTTTTGGCCGTGTTAAAAAGTGAAACAGCAAACAGAGAAGCTTGTCGCTGATTATGCATCGGTATATGCAAATTTTAAACGAAAATTATTCAATCGCCAAAGTCTTACATAGTCTTCTAAGTGCCCGATTTTATGGAGCTAATTGTATTCCCAGCACCCATGGTTTGTGTTGATGACACCATTTGCCACAGTTTTCGGAGACATATTGCATCATATCACATGGGAAACTTAAACGCATTGCATGCATTGTGCTCCAATTCCTGCAGTAAGTAAGCATAACAAAAACAACTAACAACAATAAGCGGCAAGCAATGTCAAGTTCGTTGCTTAAGTCTTTTGTTAGCGGGCCTCGAATTGATGTCAACAAAGCGCCAAGTGCCGCACTTAACGGCGAACTTTTTACCCGTTCACAGACCCATAAGGTGGCCAATCAATCAGCTATGACCTTAGGCGGGAGCGTGAGGATTAGCACGACTCTCGCCCCTAGTGCAAAAGACGCTAACAGTGCTAATTAATAAGGCCCGTTCAGTGAATGCTTAATACGTATGCAGCCGAGTGCAGTTTAAGCCCGATTCAATATTGTGCCTGAGTCGTCATTTTAGTTTGTTTTGGCTTCGTTGGGCTTGGCTGGCTTTCGAGCTGGCCAAGTGAAAGGCCACCGGTGATTTTATTAAATGATTTGTAAAAACCAACTTATCGAAGATGAAAGTCACTTAGTCATTGATTTAGAAAAGAGTAAGCGGAATATATATTTCTTCCACGATCATACTATGAAGCGTAATGTGTAACAATTATAAATGTATTTTCTAAATACATCGAATTTAACAATTCCTT
The DNA here is from genome assembly GCA_035041535.1 of Drosophila cognata. Taxonomy (NCBI): domain Eukaryota; kingdom Metazoa; phylum Arthropoda; class Insecta; order Diptera; family Drosophilidae; genus Drosophila; species Drosophila cognata. Next base: position 2,847,811 of record JAWNLC010000235.1, read on the forward strand.
TAGTTATATCCAAAAATATATTTATGTATAGGACGAGTATATATTTGAAATCTACTATATTTTGTGTGTATACAATCTTCAACGGTTTCATCTCGTTTTTATTATTATTGCTTTTGCGCATATCTAACTAAGCTCTCCTCAGCTAAGAAATCGAAATGAAATTAAAATGTCTCAAGACGCAACGGCAGCTTATGCGTCGCTTACATAAGGCAAGACCGTTCCGAATCCAACCGGCGGCAGACAAGCACACTTGGAGCACACTGCAGCTTACAGGCTTCCGGTGTCCGGTGTTTGCCCGTCCACCAATCAAACAGGAAGAAAACACAGTGAAGCGTTCACTTTGCATATTTTCCGCTGTTCAGAGTCGCAGCGACAGAAATCAAATTAAAGTATGGACACAGTTTAATTTGTTTCATGCGTGAATGTTAATCTTAGTCATTTTAAATTAGTTTAGTTTATTTATAAACATTTTGATTGCCAGCTGAAAACTAGGCGAAGGTTATTAATTAAATTTGTTTTTGTTTATGAGGGAACCAAAATATATTATATATATATATACATATATAACTGTTTTCTTCAATTATTGTTTCTTGACAAAGTATTTCACATGCATGATTATTATTATTATATAACAAGAGCATTAACATAAAGAGCAAACAACATGATTGATGATGCAAAATAGAATGTTTTCAAAATTAACTGCAAATTCCGATAGAACCAATTTAAGTTTGTGTAACAGTCCATTAAAGACGTAGATTACAGCCGTAGCTATTCCATATGTTAGATTTTAATAAAAATATAAATTTTCCTGTCAATAGTTCATTGTTGCAAATCCGAAGTTTTCTTTTTTTATGCAATTAATGAATTAAGTACACCTGCAAATCGCCGCCAGAACTCAGATTTAAATGCCCATACCGATTTAATCGTAAGCATATATCGAAAGCAGTCCCAATTGGTAGCAATCGATATAATAAATGAAATGTACGCCGTCAGCTGTTCGATTTGTTACATGTGTTCCTGTATATGTGACAGAATTTATTCGTAACCAAACTACAAAATTGTGTACAAGACGCTGAAAAGAAATTTGACCCAAGGAATAGTAAACCCTGAGTGAAGTACAAATTTGATTGTCGCATACACACAAATAGTAAAGAAGGCTAAGTAAATTCCAGCTCCATATACGGACTACGAACAAAGTGCGTCAAGTAACACTGTCCGAACGTGCGTGTATGTGTGTGGATTAGAGATGGTGAATAATACGATTTTGAATTTATAATGACAATCAGGAATGTTGTATTTGAAACAGAAGCCCCTCTAAGAACTGGGGAGTACTCTTTTCCTTATCCATATCCATATTGCTTTAAATTCATATTAAATTGATATTTTGTTGGCTTATTGTTCATTACAAGCATTATCTCCCTTTTGATTTAGAAACGCATTTTTTTACAATATTAATTTTCACATTAATAAAACTTCAAAAATATAACATTATAATTAAATTATTTACTCTGTTATAAGCAAATTTTTTATTATACCACTTTATTATTATAGAAACTAGAGATGGGCGCGGGACACCGTGACCCGCGGGACAATTTCCGAAACATCGGTATGGGAGGAATCGGGAATAAATAGATATTTTGCGGGACGGAACGAGATATAGGACCATTTCTGAAAATTCCAAAAAGTTCCGTCATTCCCGATAAGTCGCGGCAATCTTGATTCATTCCGCCTACCGCAAAAAATTTCAAACGTTCCCCTCCTTACAGTTACAGTTGCGGAATAAAATAATTCTTAGAAAAAGTACATACTAAATTCCACAAACTGACTATGAAAATCATTTGAAGACAAAATATGCAGGAATATTCTTAACATTTTCAGATGTTGCTTAAGCACAAACGCTACCATTGTCAAATATTTTTTGGATAATTGAAAAAATTCGTAAAATACAATTTACTTCAACCACTTTCTAAAAATAATTTGAATATTACACCGTCATCTGCAACAAGCAAAATTGGGTTTTTCAGTCTTTAGCTGAATTTATAGTGTATAGCTTTGAATACGCAATTAAAATAATACAAAATTAAAAGTTTTCGGAATTTGCTGAAATGGGACACAAGTAAAAATTTCCATAAGGGAAGGATCGAGATTGAATAATTAGTCCCGCGCCCATCTCTAATTGGAACTGTAACGTGTAGCTAAAAAATACTTGTCATTGGTCAGTGGCACGTAAACATCGCTCATCGCTAGTGGGCCTATGTGTGAGAGCTGGTGCGTGAGTGTGTGTGTGTGTGTGTGCGTGCGGGTGTGTGAATGAAAAACTTGCAACTGTGAAAATATAACCAAAAATAAAGGCAAATCTGTCTCTAGTGCGTTGACTCCACGCCAGCGACATCGACATAGCCATCAACAGCTGAAGGAGGAGTTGCAGTCGCAGCAGTTGGAGCAGGTAAGCATGCAGTGCGCATACCCCAGCACACATTGCCCCGTTCGCCAACCAGTGCACTCAGCTGTGTCCTTCTGTTTAGAATTATAACTATTGCTTTCGCTTCGCAGTGGCAACAAGGGCGGCCATGGCGGACACGGCGACAGCAGCGACCACTGCGACGGCTTCAAAAAAAAAGTATAGAAATAAAAAAAAATCACAGCAGCAGCAGCCACAAAAATCAGAGTCAGAGCCAGCACAAGGAGCAGCAGTTGCAGCAACAGTTAAGTCTGCGGCTCATCAGCCCAATGGTCACATTCTTGCTGATTCGGATTATGCAGATGTGACTCTAATCAATGGACTCATGCAGCAGGTGCAACTGTGTAATGGCCATGCCAAGGAAGAGGTCGAGCTGGTGCCTGCAACGGCTCAAGTGGCTCCCACAGTCAATGGCCATGCCAATAAGAGCACTGCAATCAACAACAACAATCATATTAACGATAATAATAACATAAGCAGCAGCACCAACAGTAACAACAATAACGATGTCAACAGCATCATCAGCAGCAGTAACCGCAACAAGAACAACAACAACCATAGCAACAGCAACAACAGCCGCAACAGCAGCAGTATAGCGAAAAACAACAATAAAACCCTGGCGACGGTCGAGGCAGCAGCAGATGAGGAATCCGAATGTGGGCAACAGAAGCAGGAGCCGGAGCAGGAACAGCAAACGACTGACGCAATTACGCTTGTAGCGACAAGTAAAAGCACTGCCAACACGCAAACAACTCCAGCAACAAAAACAAAGACAACAGCCATGGCCATCGCCACAAGAGGCAGCATCCACGATGATGCGCCCTCCACATCAGCAGCTGCCGCCGCAGCAGAGGCAGCCGCCGCCGTCGCGACGCAGCTGCAGCACCAGCTTCAACTCGAACCTGCCATTTCAGCCGATGAGATTGTCTATAAGGAATATGAAGCCGAGCATCAAATGCATGTAAGACAATCAAATAGTAGGTTCGTTAGCTTAATGCTCCCCCAAGCAAAATACACAAAAATCTTTCAGTCTGTGTTCCAAGCAAAAGTTATCAAACAATAGACTGGATTATGTAAAAATATTGATAGTCAAGTAGCCATCACATTAATTCAATATCGGCAACAAGCTGTCGCCCATTTTTGAACGAGATAGTCCAGCAGCGTAAGTGCCCACTGTCAGGAAGGAAAGAGAATCAGCTGAACACTTCTTCTGTCACTGCCCGACACTTACTAGGCAAAGATTAAGCACCCTGCGAAGCTCTTTTCGCAATTAGCGAAATTGTGACCAAGTTCGATTGGGAATTTGCCAATTGTGCCCCCCTCCACTGTGTCATAACGTACCAACTCCGGCTTATGTAGTCCGACAGCCAGCTGCATCTAACCTATTTTAATGCTAAACATTATGTTCACTTTTGCAGGATATCATGCGTCTGATACAGGCGGAGCTGTCCGAGCCATATTCAATATACACTTACCGTTACTTCATTTACAATTGGCCAAAACTATGCTTCCTAGCCTCGCACGATAATCAATATGTGGGCGCTATTGTATGCAAGCTGGACATGCATATGAATGTGCGTCGCGGCTACATAGCAATGCTGGCGGTGCGCAAGGAATACCGCAAGCTCAAAATCGGCTCAACGCTGGTGACCAAGGCCATTGAGGTGCGTATCCGATTTCAATAGCAAATTAACTTCGCAGATTCATTATAATTACCAATGTGCAGGCAATGCTCGCTGACAATGCCGATGAGGTAGTGCTGGAAACGGAGATGCGTAACGAGCCAGCGCTGCGTCTGTATGAGAATTTGGGCTTTGTGCGTGATAAACGACTGTTTCGTTACTATCTGAACGGCGTGGATGCTCTGCGCCTGAAGCTCTGGTTTAGATGAGTCGCCGCCACAACTTTGGATGATGTCGTTGAAATTATTGTCTAGCAACTGCCAAGCGAGAACTTTCAATTGGATGCCTTCTTTCGACTATAAAATCCAATGTTTTCCCTGGACTGGCTTCCATACTGTCCATACGAACAGGACTCTTGTTTGTTTATCTATGTATATATAAATATATATATATATATACATTAATTTTCTTAAGGCGTTTGCTTGTCGTTAAATTTGTTCTCATGTGGCACATGACAAACAATCTTCTGTACCTATTAACTAGGATTTACAATTTTTTCTTTCTTTAATTAATGTATGTAAATTATTTTAATAATTTAAGCGTATGTCAACAAGAAGAACAACAACCATAAGAATTAACACCCACAACAACAACAAATAAATACATTTTAACAAGAAACGAATAGAAACTCTAAATACATACATATGCAATACGTGATTTACATAATTACAAGTATATAACAAAACAAAATAGGCAAAATGAGAATGAACTTCTGAATTGGATTAAAATGTAGATTAATACACACACACAAACGTTCTTAAAATTCGATACGCATAAGCCACAAAAGCTAACACAAAACCACACGCGTAAATTATTTAGGAATATGTAACAACATGAACAACAACAACAACACACACAGCAAATACATATGTATATCAATCAACTAAACATTGAAAAAAAAACACACTACTGAAAAAAGAAAACAAAATATATATATATATATATATATATATATATAGTGCTTTGTTATACATGCATAAATAGACTCGTATTTGTATACATACTTACAAAAAATCAAATGCATACATATGTTGAATCGTATTGCGCGTGCTTATTTATGGCATTTTAACATTTACACACATATATCGTAAAACAAAAAACAAAAAAACAGAGATCATAGACAAAAAAAAAAAAATAAAACAAATGAAATAATAATATTAAAATGGCAGCAAGAGGCGCGTTGTTATCGATCAAGACTTTGCCCTAATTATACAAAATTACAAAACGATGAACAAATATTACAACAAAATGAATAAATTGAGCAATATTGAGAGTATAATCACTACTTGGCTAAAACGTTGTAGATCCTCCAAACAACCAAGATAAAAGTATTCTTATGTAAATATAAAGGTGACCAAAACCTTGCGTTTTCTCGCAAGGACTATAAGCTGGTTAAAGGGCATTCAAATCGTTCTTGTACTTTCCCAGATGTCAAGGGAAAAAATGAGCAAAATCTTAAGAATCCGGCGTAACTTGGCCGTTTGAAGCACTATGCGGATATCCTTTGGGCCACTGATAGTGGCCTGCAGAAATATCTTTAAAATGGAGAAATACCAGGACTCGGCCGTATACTAGCATATTCTGGCAAGTCCTGTGTCAAACCATTTGTCCTCGTAGTTTGCTAGAAAACAACGATTTTGTAATTTGGAGTCGTTCCTCTTCATCCTGCGAGTGATGTTCTTAGATGGCTGCATAATCCTTGAATGCAGTTTGATGGGATTATGCCTTGCGACTCTAACACACAACGTGCTTTGAAAATCTGAAGAGATTTGGCCGATTTTCAGATATGTTTGTAACAAGAATTGCGTTTTTGTTTATTTCTCTTATACTGAAAGTATGCTTTAAAAAATTGGATTTGTGAGAATGCGAATTTGGCTTCTGATACGGAAAAACTGGAAGTCGGGATTAAAATTTTCAACTTATCATCACAGCGTTTTTATTACTTCCACAATTTGAAAAAACATGTTTTTGGTTTTATTAAATAAAAAATAAAACAACTACAATACTTAACGCTGGTTGGAGGAGCCCAGTTGCAGCTGTACTCGGCTGCGCTTAGGGCTAGGGCGTAACGCTTAAGAATATGAACAACATTTAGTTAACTAAATCAGTGGTCAGAGTAGTGCTAGTACTTTCTAGTTATACTATTGTATGTATAGATTATATACACTAAGCCCGAACTAAGACGAACATGTCGAAATGCCGCTGTCGTTTATCATCTGCTGCGTTTGGTCTTCGCTGTTGTTGTCGATGTGCTTGACTCACGCAGTTGCTTCATTTCGCTGCGCGCAGCCGCCTTGATGTTCTGCACCTGCTGCCGCACCGTGGTGCTCTTGTAGTTGACGGGCGGTGATGACGTTGTGGCCGCCTGGGATTGGTCAAACAGATCGCTGACCTCGACCATGCGCGGCTTGAAGAACATGTTGGGTCGTATTACAGACTTTTCGGGATGCTTGAACAGATTGAGCAGACCCCAGGACTGATCCTGTCGCTCGCTCTCTGGCAGCGTTGAGTTCTCCACCTCGGACTCAAGCATCCAGGCGGCATTGCGCACCTCGATACGCAAGCGCTCGCACTCCTCCAGGCTAACATTCTTGCTAACATTCAGCAGCTGTTCCAGCGGATTCACAATGTACATGGCCGAATGATCCGGTTTGGCTAGTGCTCGACCCTCATTTAACGAAATGGCGCGATTGTGAAAATCGAACTGCGAATAGAATTCAAAGAATTGCAACAGCAGTTCGCTCAGGTTGCTCGTATTCCGACAGCGAAAGCCCAAGCGATCTGTATCTCGAGCAAAGGTGCAATTGATGCCATCCTCGGTGATCCGCACATCGGTTGCGTTCGCTGCCTTCACCAGCGCACCAATTGCCGGCAGTATGGGTTGCCGCAGCTGCTGCAGGAAGTACATGACCAGGCAAGTCAGCGAGAAGTTGCTGATCCAGCGTCCAGGCGAGGGATTTGTTAAGCCGCATGATTGCGCCCAGCGGCGTATACTAAAGGTCAAAGGTCGCACGCGTGGATCTAGCTCGCCAAACATATACAGCAGCTCGGACATGTAGAAGCCAGTGCTAAAACGGCATAAATAGATTACAAGTTAAAAAATATATACCAAGTTGATCGATTTGCTAAAATCGACATTTACGGATAAGGATATATAAAGGGTATATAAATAAGACAGAACAGCTCTAGAAGTTTTCCAATTTGTTGTAAGTATCTCTCAATTGGAGTTTTATGTGTAAAGTGTTTATCACAAACTGTGCGAATGCAAACACGTAGCTGGAAGAGCTTTTCAGAGTCTGGGATTCACGCATGCCAGGGCGAAAGGGCGTGGCAGGCCAGTGCGTAGTTTCATTCAGAAAACTGACCACCTCCACACACCGGATATGGCTATGAATGCATTCCTCATATTAATCAATAGTTCGCGTCCGGAATTAAAGCCCCGTCAGTGATTTTGTGAATCATGGAAGATGACAACTTTGGAAAGCTGATTCACCTGCTCCATGAGGAAAAGAGATGACAATACGATCACTATGTATTATGTATGGAGGCATTTGGAAATCGGCAACAGGTTGTACTTATCTTATCAGCGAAAGCTTTGGCAAGCCTCACGCTTATCTTATCTTATCTGCTTCGTCCGCCAAACTGTTCGCTGTGTGTGGATGTTGTCATCGATTGAAAGTTTTTACTTGTTGTTGCTGTTCGTATTATAACTGAGGCAGATAGATATATATACTTTTTTTTTGGTCAGGTTGCTAGCGTTGCGTCCGTTTCCTGAGCAGCCAAAACGATTTCAACGAACGAACCCAACGGAGCGGCCCCAACGCAACAATATCTTTTTTTTTCTCGTGTAATAAACAAAAGGTGACGATTATTAAAAAAAATACATTATTTTTTTTCAAAAGTGATGCGTGACCCAAAAAGGAGTCTAAAAACTACAAAAATTAAAGAGATAAGCTACAGTTTTTCACCATTTCGAAACCTTGAAAAATATCCGAAAAAGTGTTTGACCCTCAACGATATATGGACAATGGGCTGATAGATATAAAAATACAAATTGAAGCCCCGATAGAAACATAATTACGTGTATACATATCTCTATAAGCATATGTATATAAATATATCAATATATAGTTCAAAGCACATAAGCACTTCAGTTGAATGGAATGGAATTCAGTGAATGTTGCAATGGGAACCTGTGTGTATTAATCATGTTGTGCACACAAATTGCGGCTCGAACAAAATGAACCAACTAATGATAACGCTATTTGCTAAACACACCGCTGATAAGACCAACTCACTTGCCAAGGCATGATTAATGGGGCGTGCTTTAATAGGGACGGCTTTTTTATGGTCGGCGGTGACTCAATTGTGCATTGCTAAAGCGAAAGGAGTCGAAATTTGTTGAAAAAAAATGAACAAGTTTAGAATGTAGTTCTAGTACTCAACACCTCTCCAAATCTCTGTATAAACTAAAACTAACTAATGATTGTTTTGTTGTCTGCTCTTGCAGTCTGTCAAAATGGGCATTGGCTATGGCACCGCTGACGAGCAGCTGGAGAAACAGATCGGCTGTGTGAAGTATACGCTGTTCTGCTTCAACATCGTGGCCTGGATGATATCGACGGCACTGTTCGCCCTCACCGTGTGGCTGCGTGCCGAGCCGGGCTTCAATGACTGGCTGCGCATATTGGAGGCGCAGTCGTTCTACATTGGCGTCTATGTGCTAATTGCCATCAGCATCATTATGATGGCAGTTAGCTTCTTGGGCTGCCTCAGCGCCCTCATGGAGAATACGCTGGCGCTGTTTGTGTTCATTGGCACCCAGATATTTGGATTTATTGGTACGATTATCGGCTCTGCACTTCTGCTGGAGTATAGCACAACTAACTCGAGCTTGCAGCCACTTTTGAATGTATCGATGCGAAGATTTGTAGCCACATCGGAGTACACGTATTCTAACTATGTGCTGACTATGATCCAGGAGAATATTGGCTGCTGCGGCGCCAGCGGTCCATGGGATTATTTGGATTTGCGACAACCGTTGCCCAGTTCCTGTCGCGACACTGTCAGTGGCAATGCCTTCTTCAATGGCTGCGTGGATGAGCTGACCTGGTTCTTCGAAGGCAAAACCTCCTGGATTGTGGGACTGGCCATGACAATGGCCATGCTATCGGTTATCTGCGGTGTAATGAGCTTCATTCTCGTCCAGGCCGTCAAGAAGGAGGAAGAGCAGGCCAGCAACTACAGACGCTAGGCACCAAGCAAACCATCTAGTTAGCTAAGTTAACAGCCTAGACGCACCTAGGCGAACGCAAAGTGCAAAGAGTAATATACATGCTTAATAGATAATAAGTTTTTCAATTCGAACAATAAGTACATAAATAACAACAATAAGTTAATAAACTGAATAAATCCACCTTTGGCCCACTAAAGCTCAAAAACCCCGTTTCGTGTCTATGGCATTTCTTTCCAAACAGCAAATAAAAGGATATGTATCCAGGTGAAAACTAATCCAACAAAATACAATTAGAAAAAATAAAGCAAGTAAAAAGAGCTTTATTTAGTTTGGTTATTGCTAAATTTGTAATTCTTCTCTGCGGTTATTTTTTTTTAGCTTTTATTACTTTCAGCCTCCCTTTCGTCCTTCTTCTTTATACCACCCACATCTTTGACATCCTCCATGTACTCCACCTTCTTTACATCTTCTCCTCCACTTTCTTAATCTCCTCTACCTACCCCAACTTACCCAGCTCCTTTACATCTACCCATATATGTCCTCCACACTCTACACTGACTGCAACTGCTTCAGAGCCCGCAGCTCGTTCCCTTTGACATTTTTTCAAGATCACATTTAGTTAATTTGTTAAGCATTTTAACGAAAACTCCACCGAAAATCAAAATTCATAATATTTCCGAATATTAGATAAATTTTTAAACATATCGCATAACACAAAAGAAATATATTTAAACAGTCTTATAGACTTGTCCAGTTTTTAAAATATTGGAAAAAAAAATTATTTAAAAAAATAAATCTGTATTCAGCCGATTACTCAATGGAATCATTTATCGAATATAGGATGTTTATAAATTGTTGAGAAATTGAGAATATATAAATGTCGAGTGAGTCGTAGGTATTCATTTGGTCAAGATATTTTGTAAGACAAAGCAGAGGATGCACTCAGATAAAGGATAATATGCGGCATTATACAGTCGGATATAAGGGTCAATATCAATATAATATGTATGCATGTATGTATATAGCGTACTCACAGGTTGCTCATGGACAGATCCACCTCCAGGTTTAGATGCTCGTGATGGTACTTGATGATAGGCACGCGTGCCTGCAGAATCCGTCGCACGTGGCAGACGCCGGGCAGAAACAAATGCAGCACATCGCCGATGCATTCCATTTGCCGCTGCGTCTGTGAGCGTCCGTTACTCATGTTTTCCTTGGTGTGGTAGATGAGACGAGACGGTTCGTTTGGACTCGTCTCCTGGCCATCGGTTATTGTTGTTTCGCCATCAAAGCGCAATATCAAATCCAAGTCACAGCCCATTTTGCCGAAGCCATTCACCGAGGAACCGAACGGCTGTGCCAGCGCATCCGGAAACATGCCAGAGATAGCCTGCTGCACCTGTAGCGCTGCCAAAAATCGCATCCGGACACCCAAGTCATTTAAGCGCGTGTGCTCGTAGAGCTTAAGAAGTTGTTGCTCAATACTCTCGGCACCGCGCAACAGTTGCTGCAATTGCTCATGAGTTTGCGGTCGGGTGCCATCGATTGTGGCCAACGGCAGTGGATGCTGGTTTCCAGCCAGTTTAGCCTGCCCTCGCCGGGCAGACGATGCTGCTGCTCGAAACCAAAGGAAGGGCGAACGAACCGGCACACCGCTGCCACTGCTGCCCAGCTCCGCATTGTATGCACTTGAGTTGATGGCAGCGGCCGCCTCACCGGCGCTGGCATACTCTAGCAGCATATAGTGCAGCTCATCCTCGTGCGGCACACAATAGTGTTGGGCGGTAACAATGCGTCCAAATCTGCTGCAGTAGTTATACAATTCCGTGTATGACCTCTCCGAGCTGACCTGTACCACAATGCTGCGTTGCGCCTGTTGATGCCGGCTTCCAATGAACTCCTCATAACAGGGCTTGCCTGTGGTAAATGACAACTTATTAAACTAACAAGGCGACGAACAATCATTTGTTTACCCACCTTTCGAGGCGGCCTCAGTGCCGGTGACAGCGGTCTGTTTTATGCAATATGTGCGCCAGAGTCGTAGCTGTTGTGCTCGGCGCATAAGGGTGTTCATGGCAAATGGCTGGTGCTATGCGGGCAACTGCAACATGTACCTGCAGTTCTCGGCTTTCGAGCGGAATATTTCTCAAAACTGCACGGTATTTTGTTTTTATTCGTATAATTTTGAGGTTATAGGGCTGCAGCAGCGATATACCAGGGCTGATACATATAAACATATATCGATATTTTTCAACAAAATGCTTAAGGCCATTATCGATATAGATTTTGTGAATATTTCAACTTTTGCCGCCAATTAAATGCCTTTGCACCAATTATATTAATATCAATATTGCCCCTCCAAAACGATTCACTAAAAAACCTTTAAAAACCCGCAAAAAATTCAAACTCATCAGAATTCCCTTTTGGTACACAAAATTCACCAGCTGCATACAGAAATACATGCGTTTTTTTGCAACTGCCCAACAGACACAAATAGCACCATCTCATGCCTAGCACTCTCATATAAGGCCTACTCTGGCATCCCTTTACCACAATCTAGTACGGTCCAGTACTGTCCCACATCATGTCTATCGAGGTACTGTACTGAACCGTGTCTATCGCTACGACATATTTGTCTAACAGCGGAGATTGCAGTCCACATTAATTAATACGACCGACCGATTGCCTAGGTATATTATAAAATAATCTGATGTTAGTTATTCATTTTTTCTCAATATATATATATATATATAAAATTCTAAATAAAAGTTCTGTATTCTATTGGCAATAGGCAAAGTTCACGTCAAAAAAAATTCACGTTAGACAAATTTGCCAGTTTTTTTTTTTTGAATATCAGTCAATAAATATTATTAGTCACGTAATGTAGACATTTAGTGATCTTTAAACTAACAATTCCATCCTTATTTGATCAAAAAATGTATTTTGTTTTAAGTAAAAATGTAATATTGGTTTTATTAAACTGTTTTAATACACATTTCAGTTAATAGTGTTATTACATATACATATAATGATTTTATTTTGTTCTTGAATGTGCTATCTGCCTTTTGTATAACTAGGTTAAATATATGCTTTATAAGTATGTACGTCCAAAAGTAAAACGCTTTGTATATTTTTAAAATATAACGCGCCGCAATGTTTTATATTGTTTTCTTCTTGTTTTGTCGTATTGTTTCGTTATAGTTTTACTTAAACAACATTTGATTACATACCTATCAATATTATATATAATGGTATATATAATGCAGTTATTGCAGATATTTGTCGTAATAGATTATGAATTAGTGTTTATATTACTGTTGCTTATTTATTTTCTAATGAAAAGTTGGGCTTGAGTTTGCTGTTATATTGTGGCTCTTGCGCGTGGTGGCTAATACATCTGTGAATGTGACAGTGTGTGTGTGTTTACATACATACATATATATAAAACATAAGGTATTTTAATCAATTCAGTTTCACTTGTATTTTGTTTTGTTGTTGTGGTATTACAGAATGCGAACGCGACAAATCTTTAAATTTGTTTTTTTTTTTTGATTTGTGTGGTTTTTATTGTGGTTTTTTGATTGTTTTACTTATTATCTCAGTATCACATATGTTTCCTCAAAAAAAAGCTAAGTATGTGCATTGAGACGATACAAAACGTACGGAAACATATCTATTAACAAATACACAGGCTTTTCCATAGAACTAAAAAATAGCAAAAAAAAAATAAAATAAAAAATGTTCAAAAAGACTTTACAGGAGAAAGGAACATATTAAAAGCAGGTTAATTTCATGAACTTAGATTATTAGTAATTTTAATTTAGCTAAAGCTGCAATGTGTGCTGGGTTCGGTATCTGAGCGAGTGTGTGTGCGTGTGTGTATGTGTGTGTGTGTGTGTGTGTGTGGGAAGATCGCTTTTAAATGCATGTGCTGGATTAAACATAACTATCCTTAGTGTTGAATTCAACATATACATTAAGTTATTTATTGTTTAATATTAGCAAAATGCACCCAAAATATTGCTCGCCACGTCTCCCAAAAATCCAAATTCCAAAAGTCTAGATGTCATCTATAAGACGACCCTCAATTACAGAAGAATGATGATAGTTGGGACGCGGTCTAAAGTCCTCGTTCTGTTCATTCAATTGTGTGGGCGATAGATCCACACCCGGGCAAGAGGGCGTCACCACAATCTGCTCATACTCGTGCATACGTTTTCTGGAAGTAAGTTAAGTCGTCAAATTATTACGTAGACTTTAATTTCAAAATCAAATCAAACTTAATTTTCGATTGTTTTTTAATGAATGTGGCTTTTTAAATAATTTTATATCTCCGAGTTAGGTGTGCATTTATTTTCCACTTACCCGAAGCATCGGAAAATGACGCTTTTGAGCCAACCGAAAAAGTTGAACTCTGCGGTCAGGCCGGGCTTGAAGGCGGGATTAGCTGTGCCCACATAGAACCAAACGACAAAGACGACCAAAAAACAGGTTAAGGCATAATACCAGTTCACCAGTAGCATGACTAGCAGCTTGGTGAGCGCCTGCAAGTTAGATTCGATAGATTAGATTAAGACGCAGCTGCATAGAGAGTTACAAATTTTGCACTTACGCCCAGCAACGATGCCCAGCGATTGCAGAAGCCCGAGTACCAGTTTTTCGTCTTGGAATGTATGGGTGGGCGAATGGGGGCGATGGGCTCATTCTCATCTCCTAACTCGCTGCCGGCCTGTGCCGTTGACGGATCGACGACCAAGTCAGTGCTGTCCGCCGTCGCTCCGCCTACGGCTGCGACAGTCGAAGTGCTAGACGCTGGCGCATTGAAATCTACAATATTCTCCATAGGCACTGGTGGCGATGTCTGCGCTTGATGCATCGGTGAGTTCTGTGGACTCTGCAGGTTCTTGTGACGCACCCGATCCGGAAAAAGCAAATCTAAATCATTTCCACCATCCGATACGCTACCATAGCGTCGAGTCTCATAGCTCGGACTCGAAGCCTGTATGCGAAAGCGTTCCTCGCGCTGCTCCTGTATGTCAAAGGTTTGCGCCAGTGCGAAATATGCGTAGTCTATACAAGCATACGTCATCAGGAATGGCATCGTCACGATGGGCGCCAGAAAGTTGATGTCGCCTACGACAATGAAGGTAACGGTTACCACAGCTACAACGGCCATTGCGTACAGCGGCACCTTGTTTGGGCCGCGCTGTTTATAATAAAAACAAATGTAAATAAACAGTGTGTGAGCGAGAGGGAGATATACAGAATTAGAGAATCGCGTGCCCGTTTTAAGATAATGAAACCTTGTGGACGATCCGCAAGAACTCGAAGATTACATGCACAGCAGCATAGACATACATTTCAGCAGGATATCTAATTCGCATAGAAATAAATAGAGCGACAGACGGACATGGAGATATGCTGTTGGTTAGTGACTTGGATCACGTCAACATATATACTTTAGGTACGTCTGCTTCTGCGCAATACGCATTTCTACTTACACCCTTGCCGAGGAGATCAATGCCCGGAATGACATTCTCCTTAGCAATGCTTTGTAAGACGCGCGGTGTCCCGTACATGGCACCCAGGCAGGAGGACATGCTGGACACATAGATACCAGCGAGCAGCAGAAAGTGAACGGCCGAAACCTTCACGGAGATCATAAAGTCAGTGTATAGCGTGACACGCTTGCATGTGGCACCCAAAAATAGCACGAACACCATATACAGAAATGTGCTGCAGAGAAAATCAGAGAATGAATGAATTGGAAATTGAATAACTTTCATGGGGCAAGACTTACGATGTGCCAAAGGCGGCCAGCGTGCCATTGGGAATGTCCGTGGAGGGAGCACGCAAGTCGCCGCTCATATTGATGCCGGATAGGACGCCAGTGACGGTTGGAAAGAAGACGCCAAAGACACGAAACCATGAATAACCATTTTCATATTTTGGCCAAAGGTTTTCCACAAAGTTGCCGCTCATCCAGCCATCGAAACCATTATCTGCAATATGCAATATACAATGAGCTGTGAGTAAATTTAAATTTAAAGTAAGCTGAGTGTTACTCACCCGGATCTTCGCCAATAAAGCTGCCGACCATGAAATCCAGCGCGGAGATAAGCAGAATCATGAGCAGGATAAACTGCAATTTGATCACCCACTTGACGCCAGCCACATTAATGCAGCCGAGCAGCAGAACGGCGGCCGTTGCAAAACCACGAATTGCCCACTTGTTGCCCTCGAGTCCCACCAATCCGGCCATCGATTCGCCAAAGCCCATCACATTGAGTGCACAGCCAACGGCTTGGCCAAAACAATACAGCAGACCGAGCGCCCCACCAAACCGTGAGCCCAACGTGTGTGCAATCAGAAAGTAAACACCACCACTTTCCACGCGACACCGCTCACAGATCCCAATGGCCGACAGCACACTAACCAAAGCAATGACCACGGTGCAGAATATAATGAGCACTGCATTTATGATGCCCGCCTGAGCGACAATCCAACCGGAGCGCAGGAATACAATAACACCGAAGACATTGATCAGACAGGAGGTAAAGACGCCATCCCAGGTGCCAAATAGCACAGGTTGCGAGATGAAAAAGTTTGAGCGCCACCTGTTGAGCGGTAGTAACATTCACTCAAATGAGTCGAGTTACATATACATATATATATATATATATATTTAAATTTTGTATACTAACCAAGGTTTGTCGCCCTGCTCACCGGCAAAGATCTCATTGGCGCCGGACGCATGATGACCGCCGGCGGCGTACGTGTACTCATTGCCTAGATCCACAAAGCCGCCAGTGTTGTTGTTGCTACGTTGACGAAAACTGGCAACGGTTATCTCGCCATCATCGTCACCGCCAAGACCGAATCGCTGCCAATCAACGGTGCGTCTATTGCCGTTACTTTCTACGTTATTACTCATACTTTTGCTTATTGTTATCGCCCCTCCTCCTTCCACCACCACCGCTCCAACAGCTTTCGACAATAGTATTGTCGAATTGTTGCTGTTTTTTTTTTTTGGTTCCCGTATTTATTGGCACTGGGTTCGCTCCGTTCGATTCTGTGTGCGAGTTGATTGTGAACTGCTTAAAGGCAATCGTAGCTACAAACTGATTTGTTATCCAATGGCTAGAAGTGTTTGTTGCTGTTGCTATTTTTGTTTATGGTATCCAGAACGCATCCACGCAGGCAAATTGGCCAAGTCCAACGTTTAGCGCCTATTTGGCTCACTTACAGCTCGCACGTGCAGTAGCGTCATAAATAATAGTATGTTTACAATGTCACTAAGCAATTTAAGTACGATTCTCAAATGCGCATAAAAGTTAAATAAAAACACTTCTTTCATACATATGCATACATATATATAAACCTCGCGCAGCTCATCATCGATAACTTGCCGTTGCGATTGTCTTTATTGCGTTAACGATAAAAATCTGGTTGTCAGTGCACGGTTATTCAGTTGTTAGTGTTAGTGTCTAAATTTGAAAATAATAGTTAGTTAATAATTCATATTATTTATTTATTTTGATTTTCAAATTATTTAATTGAATTACAATTTGAACATTGTCAACGCATTGCTAACGACGATAATCTGAAATTAATACTCACTTTCGATAATAAACAAGATATCGATTGCCTTTAAAAATGTACGTAAACTCACTCGATGTAGGGACATAATTACTGATTCTCGCATCGATGCTACGATTTTTCGATGCATTAGCTTAAAAATACATCTTATCGATGTATTGACATCCAAACATCGATATCATCAGTCATCGTCAGTCAAATATTAAAATATCGGAGTCTATGAATATTTCTTTGCATGTGCTCGTATTTCAATGGCTTATTTAAAAGTCGGCGACATGCTCAAAAAACAGAAGAAATCGGTTGATGACGTCGAAGTGCCCAACGTTTGGAATGATGAGCGCTTTCAGCGTCTGCTGGCCAATCCGCGCTTCCGCGGCGTTCCCAAGGTGGAGCGCAAAGTTAAGATCGACAAGCGATTCCAGGGTATGTTCGACGATGACAAGTTTAAGGTCAAGTACACCGTGGACAAGTACGGCAGGCCAGTGAACAAATCAAACGCCGAAGATTTGCGCAAATTCTACGAGCTTGACGACAACGAAAGCTCTGACGAGGATGTGAATGTGCAGGCGGAGAACAAGGCGAACAAGGAGACATCCAGTGAGGATGAGGAGCGTCGCGCCGAAGAGCTGGCAATCGGACATGATGAGCTGTCTAATACTGCACCACAGCCAGACAGCGATGATAATGATGATAATAACACCGAACTGCCTAAGAATTTGGGCGAACGTCTGACGAACCCAAATATCGATTATGCCCGTGGCGAGGGTCGCATGATGACCGACTCCTCGGATGACGAGAGTAGCGATGAGGATGGCAAAGCAGGATCTGAGCTGCAGATCGATCATGGCTGGGGAGGGTTCGATATCGATGTAGAGTGCACAGAGGAATCCACTCGTCGTTTGGCCGTGTGTAACATGGACTGGGATCGCATACGTGCTGTGGACTTGATGGTGCTGCTCAGTTCATTTCTACCGCCCGGCGGCAGTGTTCTAAGTGTTAAGATCTATCCCTCCGAATACGGCAAGGCGCGCATGGCCGAGGAGGATGTGCACGGTCCAACGGAGCTAGTGAATGTCAAAGCCAAAGAGAGTGATCTGGATGATTCGGATGACGAGCTAGTGCGTGAGCAGGACAGCGATGCCGGAGAGGGCGACGACTATCACATGGAAAAACTGCGCCAATATCAGCTAAATCGCTTGCTCTATTACTACGCTGTCGTTGAGTGCGACAACGCCGGCACAGCGGAGAAGATGTATTACGAGTGCAATGGCATCGAATACGAGAGCTCTGCGACGCGTGTAGATCTCCGCTTCATACCGAACGGTATGAGCTTCGAGGAGGACATGCCCATCGATGAGTGTTATGAGCTGCCCGATGCGAGTAACTATAAGCCGCGACAGTTCACAACGACGGCTCTGCAGCAGGCGAAAGTGGTTTTGACCTGGGACGAGACGGCGGTGGAGAGACGTGAACTTCAAGACAAGTTAACAAGCGGCAAGGTGGAACAGTTAAATGATAAGGAGCTCCGTCAGATTGTTGCTTATAGCACTGAGGAGGACGAGGACGAAGATGCAGGGGTAGCAGAGGTGGAAGGGGAAGGGGAGAAGCAGCTCAATGTGGAACCGATACAGAAGAAAACAAAGCAAGTGCAGCCAGCGGCAGCTTCGAAGCGTCTCAAGCAAAAGGAGCGCATTGAAATGTATAAAAATCTGCTAGCCGAAATCAATGCCCAGGAGAAAAAATCGAAGAATAAAGATTACGAAATGGAAATGTCCTGGAATGTTGTTGAAGCCGCCAAACCGAAAGAAGTCGAAGAACCTATGAGCAGCAAATCTCATCTGACACCCATTGATCAGGTGCTGGAGAAGCGTAGCAAGAAGAATAAACTGCGCAAGGAGCAGCGTCGTCGCAAGCAATTGGAACTGCGTGGCATGGATCCCGATGAGGCAGCACTCCCTAGTGATGAGGATTCCATACCCGATGGCATTGACATGAACGACTCCTACTTTGCAGATGAGTTCGCCAATGGCGATTACGAGCAGCCCAAGCGCACTAAGAAGTCCAAGTCGCAGAAGCAACAGAGCAACAAATCGACGCCTAAGGATGAGGAGGCGGAGGCGCAATTGGCACTGCTTCTGGATGATGATAATGATGATAACGGGCAGCCCAAGCACCACTTCAGTCTGGCCAAAATCTTAAAGGAGGAACAGATGAGCAGCAGCAGCAGCAAACGCAAGCGACGCAAGCAGCTCAAGAAGTCAAAGAGTGGCGATGGCAAACCAGCGCAGGAGGATGATTTCAAGCTGGATCTCAATGATGAGCGCTTCAGTGCCGTTTACAAGAACCACGAGTACAACATTGATCCAACCAACTCAAACTACAAGGCCACCAAGGGAATGCAGCAACTAATTGACGAGAAACTAAAGCGTCGCCACCAGCAGCAGTCGCATCCCGTAGAAGAGGCGCCGGTACAGAAGCGGTCCAAGCAGCAGCTGGAGCAGAACGCGCTGGTAAAGAGCCTGAAGCTAAAGATTAAAAAGCACAAGATGTAGTTTATTTATGCTTATAGCATTCAAAATATGTAGATCTATCTAGTAATAAAGCTCAGATATCCTTACCTTAACCACGACACAAAATATGACGGGAGCAGAGGGCATGGGGATAATTTTCAATTATGGAATGATATTACAAATTAATAATTATAGTTAAAGTACTGGCCATAAATGGTGAGTGTGATGAGCGGATCCAGACATATCAGATCGGGCAGACAGATGCGTTGCTCCGACTCGTAGACGACCATCAGTTCGCAGAGGCGCGCCCAAATGGGATCGTGACGTTGCCGCATTAGCTGACAGTCGAGCTTGGGCCGTGCCATCGCCTTGACAACGCTGCGAACGTGCTCGAAAGGGTCGTTTGGCTTGAGCAGGGCCAGAAAGGGATTGCGGCCAATGCACAGCTCGTAGAGCACCAGGCCCAGCGACCAGATGTCCGATTTAAAATCACATTTGGCCCCACACATTATCTCTGGCGCCATGTAGAGCGGTGTACCGAGCACCTGCCACGGCTGCTGCTTGGCGGGCGCATGTACATTCGATATGCCAAAGTCGGCAAACTTGACGCGATCATTCGCATCCAGCAGCATGTTCTCCGGCTTGATGTCGCGATGGATTACGTGACGGATGTGCAGATACTCCAGGCCCATGATCATATCGCTAAAGTAACGCAATATCCTCGACTGATCCAGCACACCACCACCACCACCGCCAGCTGACTTTGAGCTAGCCCGTTGGATAAGATCGCGTATGGTGCCGTTGGGTGCATACTCCATCACAATATTGACAGTGCCCAGGTGCATGAAGGAGCGTATGAATTGCACAATATGCGGATGTCGCAGCTGTGAAATAATATAGATCTGACAATTCAACGCAATTAGTTGGCTGTATGTCTCCGATAGTTATTTAAGTAATATCATATGTCGTACCTCCTCCTTAATTAGGGCAAGCTCACTCTTGGGATTTCGCACAATGATGCGCTTGACGCACACCTTGCGCTGTGTTTGCCCCTCGCGTTGCAGGCAAAGGAAGACGCGCCCAAATGAGCCCTCGCCCAGCACCCGTAGTGTCAGCAGATTGGCATCACCCAAATTCATGGCACAATTTTCGTATATTTTTCTGTATTATTTAGCAAACAGCACTCAAGCTTACAGTTAGATTTCATGCAGCGCGCGCAATTACGATAACAGAGCATCACTGTTATCCAACTGTACAAACAGAGTTCCTTTTTGCACATTTATCGAGAGGCAAGCGCGAGGCGCCTTCAGCTTTTAGAGGGTGAATACCAGTGGGCGGAATGTTTAATATGCCTGCCATTCTGCCTTTACAAATCTCTGATCGGCTATTAGGATTTAGTCCACCAAATACCATATAGTACATATTATTAAACATTTAAGAAAATAACGTTTTTTTAATTTTTTTAATATTGACATTTATTAGCAAACAGTAAATTATATACAAATTTGAAATTTTCAAGTTCATATATTTGCTAGAAAACATTTGTTGAAACACACACATATATCCCATAGAACAAGTTGGACACGAGAATATAAGATCATTACGTTATTTGTTTTTTTTTTCGCTCTTTGTTTAATATGTATTTGCTCACACACATATAGAATTAATTGGTATTTTGTAATTGGTTTACTTATCGATAATGTTTCTAGTGAATACTGCAATAGCACTAAACAATACATGTTCACTAAACTTAAAAACAAGTTATGGAAATATATTATGCAAAAGTTTGGTTTATAAAATTTAAAGCAATATATAAAGAAACAGAGAAAGAGAAATTATTCATAATACTTAAGCCTAGTATAGTTGATACCCGGAGTTTTAACGTTTTTTTGTTGTTGTTCCATTTATTACTTGACTTGTTATGTGTTTTTGGAAATAGCAATTCAATGTTCAATACGTATATTCATCCCTAAAGAACTAAAAGCGAACCTAAACAATTAATTATAAAATATAGATGTGTAGGTATACGGTATATATAGTATGTACTTTTAGATGTATGTAATGTATGTGAAACAACCCCAATCAGGTGTTTCCATTTTCTATTTTCCTTCTGCTTTTTGGTACAGGTTATCTATGCTGGTTATACGACCTATGGCAGACAGTATGCCATTTACGCCGCCTTCTTCCTCTTAAACTTATTCTTAAGTAGGCCCGGCAGCAATGAGGCGCACGCACAAAGCGATAAGATGCCCATGGATGTCCAGGAGAATGCCTCACTCGAGCTGCTCATCTTCTGTAGCGTCTTACCCGCCTGGATGGCAATCACAGACGGTGGCGCGACGCCGCAGAAGGTGCCTAGCGCGAAGATATGCAGCGGCACACCGATGACTGGCGAGGCGAGATTGATGAACCAGTTGGGTAGTATCGGGGTCATGCGCAGAAATAACATGTAGTTGAACAGGCTGTCGCGATACTCCTCGACGTGGCGGGACCATTCGCTCGTCTTCTTTGGCCAGAAGTGTCGGATGAGACGTCGCCCGACCAGATTGGACAACGTGTAGCAAAGCGTGGCGCCCAGCGCCGAGCAGAAACAGATCAGGAACAGTGCGATGGGAAACTTGTACAGGAATCCAAGTAAGATCGACAGGAATAACGAGCCAGGAATGGCAAATGTTTGTAGGCTATTTAAAACGCATTCAATTAAAGTAAACCAACTCGTTCATAAAATCGTCAATAAAATAAATGGTAAACAAAGCATGCATACTTATTGCCTGGGAGCTAAAAGCAAATCACCTGATAAAATGACAATGGGCTGGGCTAAAATCACAGACTATTTATAGGTAAGTAACACACGTTGACAATGACATTATCATCTGCGATCCTCTCACCACCCTCACCGCCCGCGCATATCTCAAGACCCCAAGACGTGCCAGTAAGCAAACGAACGATAACAGAAAATGGCAATTAAAACGATCTGTCTAGATACAATATATATACTTTTTTTCTTCTTTTTTGCATACATATATTCAACAACGTGATGCTACAGTCGCAGCTCGACAATTCCAATTTGCTTTATAATTCCAAATATTATTATTTGCGAGAACATTCGGAAATTTGTTCATCATTTTACAATCAGAAATTGAGAACTTGTTTTGAAGGAATTTTTAATTTTAATTAGCTAATTAGTCAACTGTAAAAGAGAAGCGTTCAAATTAATTAGCGTTCACTGTATTACATTTAGCGTCTGCTTTCTAGCTCTACATTTTTGGGGCCTCGTGTCAAAACACACACACAAACAAAATTTAACCGCTAGTCGCGTTTTATATTCGAAAAACAAAACGAAATACCGTTGAAGAATATATATATATATATATAAATATACATTCATTCTTGGGGTTTTGCAAATAACAAATAAATATGCATCACACAGACAGAATATTACAAAGCCGTACGGTACGTAATAATTAAGCAAGTAGCATGTGCAAGTGCTTCACAAACTCAGCAAAAACGCAACAAAAACCTGCTTACGAATCATTCGTTCGATCGCTTTGTGAAATTGAAATTGCAAAGCCAGCTGCTTTGACCAATTGTAAATAACAGAGCAAGCAATAAACACGTATACATGTGTATTTACATACATACACATTTTTGTGCTTTCATTGAGCGTAATAAGAGACACGCAAAAGAAAAATAGAAAAAAGCAAGCAGCTCTCAGCTGTTTTTGAAGATTAGACACACAGGTTCACATACACATACGCAAACAGAACACGTCACGCATTTGTATGCATGTGTGTGTGCGTGTTCGGGGCTTACTTGTTCAAAAACGTGCGTTGAATGGCGTCAGCATGCGGCTCTCTTGCTTTGGCAACAGCAGGAGAGACCCACACACACACACCACCACCATTGATGACCAATGGAGAGTGCAAAGTGCACTTGTCCCGTCCATCAGCTGATCTCGTGCATATTTCACATTCTCAACACTCACTCGCTGCTGTGTTGTTGCCGCCGTTCTTTATGTTATTTTGCTTCCGATTTGCAGCCGAAACGGCGACGTCGATTCCCAATGTTAATATGCGTGGCCGTGCATAATATTATAGAAATTGTCATGAGTATGTGTGTATGTGTGTCTGTCTGACAGTGGTCGTTGTTGACCGTGAATGTGACTATGACACACACAGACGCGGCACTCGTTTTAGGTCTAAACTGTCCATTTGGAGAATTATTTAAAAACAGGTCAAGGTTAGAAGTACGTGTTGAACACATCAAGCGTCAAGCGTGATGCGCAAGCGCTGTTATCTAATCAGGCACGTGTATGTGTGACCGTGTGTGTAAGTACAACAATAACAATACATTTGAATCGCATTAAATTCGATTGAGCGACTTAACTGACACTTAACTGAGTCGCAGATTATCGTTTATCTAGTTCTATCGTTTAGCTAAATTAGTTTACAACTGCGACTCAACTGAACGAATGAACGAACGAAATAGCGAACTAAAGAGAAAAAACAAAAGCGACTGCGGTGAATCACACAGAATTGAAGTAATCTGCAACTAATTTGCATGCATGCGTCAACAATTGTTTTGTTGTTTGCATATGAAAAGGATACAATACGTAGGCGACAACAACGCCGAACATCACTTCAAAGTAATACATGTCCTTATAGCGATCCAGGACTTTCGCTAGCATCTTAGCATCTTGTATATCACGTGGTATTTTCAAATGTTGCTTCTCAGTGCTGCAAAAAGTAAAAAGTAACACACACACACACATATACAATTAGAGGCATTGTATACATTTGTAATGCATGCACCGAGAGTTGATCTGACTGCGTGTGTGTGTGTGTGTATCTGTCTGAGTGTGTGAGTGTAAAGTGGCGTGACTTGAGTCAAGCGCACAAGCTCAAAACACACACGCACAGCTAGTAACATTGGCAATAATATAAATCAAGTGTAAATATATGTGTGTGTGTGTGTGTGTGTGTAAGATCAACTCGATACTCACGCATTCAATTCGGGAAATATTGCATAGACATAGAACATGGTTAGCAGACTGGCAGCGAATATTGCAAGAACAATGACTAGAGATTTCTTGGTGGCTTTTCGCTCGTCCGCAGACATTGCCTCTTTCTGTGGCGTTGTTGCTGCTGGTTGTTGTTCCTGTTGTTGCGCCTGTTGTTGTTGTTGCGGCTGTTGAGTTTGCTGTTGCTGTTGTTGTTGTTTCGGTGGTTTATGCTTGCCATTTTGAGTGTTCCTCGCGCGTAGATTTTGCATCTTATCAGCAATCTCTGATGAGCAAGAGAGAGGGTGCGATTAACAGAGGAGGTGGGGGGAGTAGAAAGGGGTTAAGGTGACTTACCGTTGTTGAGGCTGCTATCGCTAAGTTTCACGTTGCTGCTACTAGTGCTGGTGTTCTCCGTTTTAGAAGACATTCTCGTATCAGATCAAGCGAAGGACTTTCTGTTTCCGCGTTTGCCTTTGTTTTGCAAGCGTTTCAGATTGCAACGCTTCTAAATGTATCAATTATTGTTCCGCTGTTGTTGTTCTGCTAGCGAGTGTGAGTGTTTGCGCGCCAGCAATAGTCGCAGCAACTATCTCTCTCTCTCTGTACAAATGAAAATTAATCGATAAGATACTGCAAAAAAAAACACTGCCCTAACGCCTATTTGTGACAAAATTTGAACTTTTAATTTAGCCACATGTGGGCTGGTTACACGCTTAAACAATGCATTCGTTCCGTATCTTTCAACAATTCATGTTTTTCAATTTGCATTTATTAATTTAACAACGAGCTCACTTCCACATTTGTGTTTCGCGTAACACTCCTCTCAATGTGACCGGAGACAACCAACCACAAAACACTACTGTCTGGGCTTGAGATGAGCAGCAGTAAAAAAATACTGCCACAATATTCAGTGCTAAAAATACCCGAAAACGGTGAGCACAACATGTTCTGTTGTTCTGTCACAGCTATGTTAACGTTTTCAAATGCCGCTACGTTTTAGCACGACTTATATTATTTTAACAGACATCATTAACATATTTTTATACTCGGATAATGATCGGCGTATATATATGTATATTCTGGCCAGACGCATCCATTCCCAGCCTCCATGTCATGCACAAGAATCCGCAAAGCCTTTATATTCCAAAATGTGTATGCCGTGAAGCTTGTAGCACATTGAAGGAGAAACCTGCGACATCGCATAGATTCTTGATATGCATCGAAATAGCAAAATTTGTTGTTCACGTCCATTGCCGCCCCAAATAATCACCGACAACTTCAGAATTCACAAATTTGAAAAAAGGGACGCCTTCCCTCAACCAACTAACCACTCCAACCCATAACTCTGTAAGAAATTCGATTGCAACATTCCCACATGATTCTAATTTTGTTTTATTCACAACAAAAATATACATTTGACCCTCTTTTAACCATTTTTAAAAATTGGGACCTATGTAATTTTGTTTTTTTTTGTCGTGTGTTTTAAGAGCGACTGCGCTTTGTTTTGTTTTTTTATGTAAGTGTATATGTGTATGTGTATATAGCTAAAGCTATTTCTTGGAACTCTCGATTCTCTCGTTTGTGTATTATATTAATTTATATTATAATCTAGATAGACATCTGCACTTTAATTAACTGTTCTTAAGAACTTTCCACTATTTACTTACCGTGTCTACCTGATATTGATCATATTGTTGATCCAATTCAACTTTTACTTAGCAAACTGTATTGATTACTTCGGATGTTCGAGCCCTTGTATAATGAATGTGAATGCATGATAATCCTCTTACAGATTTCATATTATTTTTTTTTTGTTTTGGCTCTTAGATGTTTTGTAAATGGGCGTCGTCTCTTCTAATAGAGGTTATCAGTGTTCGAGGAGCGCGGCTTCTTCAGTTTTTCAAGATTCTTAATGACAATGTCGTGCAGTGAGGAATAGCGATTGCGCACCTCGCAGACCACCAGCCACAGGCTGAGATACTCCTTTTCGTCCAGCTCGACAACGGCGCGCCTGTAGTCATCGATGTGGGGATACTTGGCCACCTTCGAAACAACCTTGGCACGGGTGAGAAAATATCTAGATATCTGATCGAAAAATGCGGCGGCCTCTGACTCAACAGTCTGGATCTCGGCCAGCGTATCCTCCTGAATTGAGACACCGAAATTGTTGCCATCCTCGATCTTGGGTATCATAAATGAAATCCACATTTTTAGCAGGTTTGCTGAGAAATGGGACGTTAGTTACAATTATGTGATGGATGGATCAATATCGTTGATTACTTACAGTCCTCGACAAGCTTCCGTATGATGGGCTTCACCACCTTAATCATTTCACAGAGCGGCTTATTACACTGCACCGTGCCACTGGGTATACCAAATACCACTGTGCCCGAAATGTAGTCATCTAGGCGGGCACGCTTGGTCCCTGGGGTATCGTTTTTCGCATCGTCGCCGCCGCCGCTATCGTGATTGTTGACCAATATGGGTGCCTGTACCGGAATGTTCAGATCCTGATGAACCTCGCTAAAGTTGCGTTCATTGAACATGGGCGTAGCGAGAAGTTCATTCAGTTCCACGATTTTCTCGGGGAAACCTTTTGTAATTAGGATCTCCGCCTTCTTGATAAGCGAGTCCTTGTACTCCTGCACCTTGCTAATAGTATCCTTAGTCATTGTTACCGCGCACTGCTCACTTCTCACACTAACCAAGCAATCAGCAAACTTTCAACTAAATAAGAAAATCACCGGTCGAATTGGTGCTTATATTGCAAGAGTAGCGCGTGCTTCACGTTCTGCCACTTGCGTTGGATCGGAAAGCAAGTAATTGCTCGTCTGACAGCGAACACTATTAAAATAAAGAAAAATATACAATACAGCGTTGTACAGTATGTGTGTGTCAGTTGATGCTGTATTTGGAATACGCTTTTCAGCCATTACTTACCAAAAAAAAACTCTTGAACGCTTTTAATGCGGCAGTCGGCTTGTCCACGCTTATATTTTATGACTCTCGCTATGGTGAAATTCACAGTATTGTAAAACGCAAACTGTTCAAAACAGTGCTGCTGACGATACAAAAAGGGTGAATATTGACGAAACAACGAATTAAATATATATTTATATCGTTTAGAACTTTGTCAGATTTTCGGCCCTTATTTTCCAAAAATTAACATATCTCCTTTTGTTATTTAATATTATTTGTATATTTCGGAGTATTATTCACAAAAATTTGCAATTATTTACTATCGAATGGCGCACTATCGATATATCGATATGAGATCGATTCCCAGTGTGAATAGCTCAGCGCATAGCAGGAGTACGGATATGGGTAATAAACAAATAAAACAACATCTGGAGACGGCACAGAAGACGGGTGTGCTGAAAATCTCATTGCAACGACTGCAGGAGTTCCCACCGCAGCTGAAGACGTATCCCAATGTGCTGAAAACGCTGGATTTATCGCAGAATCGGTTCGAGCACATACCCGACGAGCTGGGCCGACTCACTCTCTTGAAGCATCTAAATCTGAGTGGAAATCGCCTGACCGATGTTAATGAGGTGGTGGGCGAACTGATCAAACTGGAGGTGCTACTGCTAATGGACAACCTATTGACAAAGCTACCCAAGGCGTTGAGCTATTGCACGCATCTGAAAACGGTCAATCTGAGCAACAATCAGCTGAAGCACTTCCCATCGATGCTCTGCGGTCTGAGGCAGCTGGATGTTTTGGATTTGTCGCGCAATCAAATAACCGAAGTGCCCGCCGAGGTGGCCAATCTGTATGTAACCGAGCTGAACCTCAATCAGAACCAAATATCATCGGTAGCCGAAGAGATTGCCGATTGTCCCAAGCTCAAAACGCTGCGGCTCGAGGAGAACTGCTTGCAGGCGAATGCGCTAACGCCACGCATACTCAAGGACTCCAAGATATGCAATCTGGCGGTCGATGGCAATCTGTTTAACTCGAAGCAGTTCACCGATCTCGACGGCTACGATGTCTATATGGAGCGCTACACGGCGGTCAAGAAGAAGATGTTCTAAATACTTGCGTTACATACATATATATATAAACTTATACAAATATAATAATACATTTTATTTAATTTATTAGCTTAATACGATGATTTCTGTGTAATTCCAAAAAACAGTAAAAGCATAATTCACTTTTAGAAACACCAACTCTGCCGTCCTCTGTGCTATTCCCAGTGTTCGACGACCAGTGTGGCGTCTCTGCTCACAGTTTGCCCTTAAGCAGTGGCTTCAGATGTGATGCATAGGTGGCATTGACTGGCTCCTGGTTGAGTGGATTGCGACGCGCCTCTTCCATGAGGCGTTCATAAACACGGCCATCGTGACAGCCCAGTGTGGAGCCGAGCACGCGATCATCGAAATCAAAGCCATCGACAATGGCTACCGCATTGGGACGCAGAGCAGCCAGCAGTTGTTCGTAGCGCTGCTCCAGCAGCTGCAGCTGCTCTGCCCCAATGCTATTCCACTTGAGCACGGCGCCCAGTTGGCGTAGGCATGTGTCTAGCACAAATAGCTCTACCAATTGCTGCAACACCTCGCCCAGCTGCGGATTGACGCAACGTTTCAGCTCCACCATTTGTCGCATAGAGTTGCGCACCAGCTGGACATGGCCGTGCAGCGTTGCCGCCGCTACCAATCGTCGTCCGGCCAAATTTGTGGCCTGCTCGTCGGTGTGGCCACAGCGCGTTCGCTGCTCCAGCTGCCACAGCCATGCCTCACGCACCTGTTCCATGGCGCTAATCTCCAGCGCACGCGCCACATTCTCCAGAAGATTGCTGCCCCAACTCAAGTGTGCTGTATTGCGCAAATAACAAATGCTGGTGGGCAGCTTCTTCCCCGCATTAGCATTGGCGTACTGGCGCATCAGGAAGCGTGCTGTCTGCAGCAGGAGCACAGTGTGCTCACCCTCGTAGGTGAAGGCAGCGCTGGCCAAGCCATGGATGCTGTCAAAGTTGGCCGAGGCCATATATCCATGGCCGCCGCACGATTTGCGCAACACATCGATACCATCGGCGGCGTCCTGGGTGCACACGGACTTCAAACAGCAACTGAGAGCGTGCAGCTCAGCTAGCTGACCCGCTCCTCCCCCAGGTGTTCCCTTCTCCTCCTCCGTTAGCTGTTGCATGGTGCGCTCATAGAACGACCACAAATCATCCGCAGCGAGCCGATAGCAAATGCCGCGCGCGATTTGTGGCAGAATCTTTGCCTGCTGCGTCACATGATTCAAGATTTGCGGCTCCGCTGCATTCGGCTCAATGGGACTCTGGCGACGCACAGCGGCATATCTGAAAGCAGAAGCGGCATGGGAAGGGAAAGGGGAAATCGTACATATATTGATTGCATTTTTGGAGCTCTTACCGAGTGGCTATGGTTGCCGCTTGGAGCAGCCCAAACATCACGTCGCGCACAATAATGACGCGCACAAAGACCATGGTGCCGTAGACGAGGAGCGGCTGCGATGCCTTCACGAATCGTCCATCGGCGAGCACTTGAGCGTGCTTCATTAGCATCTGGTTGCGTGGTATGCGCACATTGCGAAAACCCAAGAAACCATTGTTGACACCGTTGGCGCCCAGCTTGGGCCCAATGTCACCCACATCGATGCCCGGCATCGGCTGGTGCGTCTGCTCATCCCTAATCCGTACAAGAAACTGCTGCAGTCCATGATGCTGTCCGCGTATGTACAGCTGCGCCAGCACCACAACCACATTGGCCGTGTGGCCCAATCCTCCCGGCCACCACTTGTAGCCAGTGAGCGTGGGTGTATTGAGGACAAACTCCTCCCGTTCCACATCGTAGTCGGCACGCGTCTCCAGGCCGCGTATATAGCTTCCATGGCCGAGTTCCGTTTGGGCATAGGTACCAATGATACCGTCCAGGCGCCAGGCGCGTTCCAGCCAGAGACGCTGTTGCTCCTCGTTGGCCTGATTCAGCAGTGTGCTGAGAAACATCGAGAAGTGCAGGCGCAGTGGAAAGCTCTGCTGGAACAGCGCCGTGCCCAATGAACCCGACATCAGCTGCCGGTAATCGTACAGTGTTTTTATGTCCATAGTCTGCTCATTCTCCCGCACCCGCTCCTGATGCTGCTGCTCCTTATCCTGAGTGAGTCGTGTGCGCTGCCACAGACGCAATTTGGCTAGAAATTTGATGCCCTTGGAAAGAGCATGCTCGTAGCGCTCCTTGTA
Source organism: Drosophila cognata (assembly GCA_035041535.1). Lineage (NCBI taxonomy): Eukaryota > Metazoa > Arthropoda > Insecta > Diptera > Drosophilidae > Drosophila > Drosophila cognata. Next base: position 2,878,512 of record JAWNLC010000235.1, read on the forward strand.
CGACATGCAGCTGGGATGCACTGCATCATCGAATTCGGGATCATCAAAGAAAAAGCGATCCAGCGCACGCCGTTCCTCCAGTGCGGCACGTCCCCCCGCCCACCAAACGGCAAAGTCTTCGCTGGCAATCGTCGCCGCCTCGCGCTCCCGCCTCAGGTCAATGCACTCGCCCCACTTTTCCATTTCCAACAAGACTCGTTTTCACTTTGAATGCGACACGCGAAAGCAAACAAGTTGTGACTATAACTGTTTGGCTCCAGTCCCACGACGCGTTGGTTGTGTTCATGGTCCAGCACTTATCAGCTGTTTTGCGCACATAAATAAATATATATATATGTATATATATAAATATGCTTGCCAAATACTTGAGATAATGTTTAATCGTTGCAATCTTAAAGTTGATAACAACAATTTAAGTGCGGAATTTGAATTCGGCACTAAAAGTACCCGGGTATATTTTGGGATTTATCCCCTGCAGTTCCCCACACCACCCCCGGCAATGTACAACTGACTGAAATCCCGTTTTCAAAAGCGAAAGCTCTCAATCGATGTTTTATGATTTGCAGCCAACATCGGCATGGTCCCACTGTAAAATGTTCAACTGCCATCTCGCTTTAACCCATTGCTGCGCGCGCCTTCAAGTCATGAGAATCGCATAGGTCTGCATTCAAATGATATTTAACTGGAGAGAACCCATTAAAGTTAATCAATGCAAGTTTCATTTTGTTTTCATTTATTATCGTATGTTTATATAGAAAAAGCGACATAGACATTGTTTTTGTATTTTGTAACTATATATATAAGTAGGTGTATACTAATACGTCAAATACTTAATGAGTTGTTGCTGATTTAGAACCAGGCAACTTTAAATCAGCTCATTGTTTTAACTGGGCTATGGATTAACTATTTCGGTAACCGTTATTGAGGCTTGGACACCATTTAAAAGCCTAGACAAAAAAAACAATGGCACGAGTACATAATATCAAACAGACATCGCATGTAAACATAAATATATGTATAGTACTATGTATTAATTGGATTTCATTGTTGATGCCACTCCCAAAAGCCAAACAGAGCCAACAATAGTCGGATCAGTTGTGATCTGAATGTACAAAGATGTACTATAACTACTGTAACAACTGGGAATAAACTTAACAAAGAAGAAAATCTTCAACGATTTACTTGGACCATATATATGTATATATATATATAGAAAGCTCTGTTCACCTTTTGGGATTAGCATACGTACATATGTATTTAAGTGTAACTCTCGGTGCTATTCAGCAAAAATATTTATTTAATTTTATTTTTCTTTCTTTTTTTTATTGTTTTAGCAGTTGTAAACATAATTGTCCTGCTCTTATATCTCGTTGTGCTCAATTAACATAAACAGTTGTTATATTTTATGTAGACATACAAACACATTCACACAGATATATATAAACATACACACATACCAACACACACACACACACACACAGTCACACACAAATAGTATAGGGATTAACAATAATTTCCGAGATCTTGGTTATGCTTATTTATTGTTGAAACATATTCGTTCGTTATTCTTATTCATCAACTTGCTAATTTGTTCAGCTACTGCTGCAATACGCTAGGTGCCTGCCCAACTTATCAACAGTTCGATTAAATCATACATATGTACCTATATGTACATATGCCAACAAACGTATATACATACATACATATCCTCATTTATCGTCTTTCGTTAATTGAACATTATTGTTTCAGTTTCATAGCTAAGAGCTTTCTACCAGTAGTACATACATACATATGTAGCAACAACTCTGCTGTCCGTCCATACATACATACATACATACATCACCTCATATAACACATTTTAATATAAATATGTATATATTTTATCTAGATAGATTGCATTGTTTCGTATTGTACTACAGACTTTGCACCAACATGTTCACACTAACCCATATACATACATACATATACACATAGCATGTGTCACATACATACATACATGCACACACACATACATACAAACACACACACACATACATACATATACACATACATACATGAATGCATGCGTATGCTTAACACTAAAGTTTACACAAAGCGCACTAGCAAAAACTTTTCTAGTTTCGAATTATAGTTAAGAGCAAGCCGAACTGTAAATTGTGCCTGCAGATTAGTTAGTTTACACTGCACTGCACTACACTACACTACACTACACTGCACTACACTGCACTACACTATACTTGGCCTAAGCAAATAAATATACATATAAACATTGATGTACATACAGGCCCCCGCCGTCACCCGCCCCACTCGTCAGTACTGTCCGCAAAAAAAAAATGGGAAAAATAGTCAATTATAATTATTAATCATAATAAACATCGTAATCGTTAATAAATAAAGATTCTAGACAATCGTTTGACAATCATTTCACATTTGTTATTACTATATATATATATATATCTATATATATATATGGATATAGTATCATATTACATATCATATTACAGCTATACTTCTCTTTAACAGAACTGCATAAATCGAACTAATATTTCAACACATACTCTCAGCATTCATTCAAAAAAAAAAAAAAAAAAAAAAATTAAACAAAAATAAAATATACATACATATACATAAAGAAAGGAAAATTATATGAGTTACAGTTATAGTTATAATAAAATTAATAATGCTATTCACAACAGACATACAAATAATTTATGCACGTTCAACATTAATAAATATATACATCCGTATATGTATATGCATCTATTTAGGTATATTCGTTTTAACAAATGCAGGCTTTATATAGTAGTATATATTTAGCTTAGTATCGTGTATAGTATAGTACATATATATATATACATATATATATATATATATGTATGCATTCGTATATAGACTTTGAATTCAATTTAACATTTAGTATTACAATTATTGTTGCTTTACATACATACATATATAATTTCATAAAACTCTCGTTAATTCTCGGTTTCTTGGGCGTATCATATACATTCATACAAACTACTACAACTAATTTACTTAATTACTATTACTGTAATGTTATATGTTATATGTATATATATATATATATATATATATATATATGTATATATATCTCTGTTGATTCTTGCTTTCCGCGTGCTTCTTGTTCGCTTCTTTTTACTTTTGCGTAAATATTTTCTTTGTTTGTTTTATTTTCTGTTTCTGTTTTTGTTTTTGTTTTTTAGTGGCACAGCCACGTTTTGAACTTTAGGCCTTTCTTCTTCTTACTCTGGCTTTGCCTCTGACCTCTGACCTCGTCCTCCTCGTTCGATGGTTTTTCTTCATTTTGTTGTTTATGTTTTGCTTGTGTTTCTTGTGCATGTTGGTGTTGGTGTTTGTTGTGTGTTTTTGTGTTTGTTGAGGCAGGGCGGAGCGGGGCGGGTTGGGGCAACATGATCAGCTGTGTGTGTTGTGTGTTATGTGTGTGCGTGTGTTAAGAGAGTGACAGAGATATACAGAGTGTGCGAGAGGGAGTTAAGCGATTGACGAGGAACTGACCAATCTTTCCGTGATGATGGCAACAACAACAACAACAACGACGACGACGACGAAACGACAAAAACAACGACAGGGACAACAAATGGACATCAAAAACAATAAACAACAATAATTTGTAACTACAACAATAACTAGAGTGCGTTGAGCAGGCGACAACGACGACTACGCGTGCGTCTATTTGGTTTCATCCTGATCCATGGGCTCCTCGGAATCATCACGCGAAAGTGTTCTAGAGAGAGAGAGATGGGTTATATATATATGTATATACATATGTATATATGTATGTATATTTGGATTTGGCGCACCTGTGCATCGTCTGCATTGAGAGGCCGGCCATTGCATTGACCGTTTCAGATTCATCGTGCTCAATCTTGAGCGCCTCCAGTGCGGACAGACAGACGGTGTGCTCCAGCAGCCGGACGCAGGGCCAATGTGTTTGCTAACAATACGAATCGGAATTGAGATAAATATATATATATATATATATATACATATATAATATGCCTACCTGTATGGCAATCGTCTTCTGCAGCGTATTGATGGCATTCTGGCAGGGCGGCCGCTCCAATTCGCCTTGGGCAATTGGTGCCGCCGGATCACCGAGCAGGGCGCGCACACACTCTTGCGCCGAATCACAAATTGCTGTCAGATCATAGCCACCCTCGAGGGCTAGCACCACCTTGCCGTTGGCCAGCTGGAGGAGTTCGCGTGTCATCAGGCCAAAGCATGCCGGCGACACATGATAGCCGCCAAGGGGCGCTGGATGGCCGGTGGCCGCATCAAAGCCCGACGATACAAGCACAATATCCGGATTAAAGCACTTGGCAATGGGCATCACAACGGTACGGAATGCAGCGATATATTCGGCATCGCCCAGCGGTGGATTCAATGCGCCCGACCAGGAGATATTCACATTATAGCCGATGCCAGCACCGGCGCCACACTGCAAAGCGTATTGATTAATAAACCATTTAAAGAGAGAGAGAGAGAGAGAGGAGAGAGGGAGAGAGAGAGATATCTGGCACTGTTGTCAGCTGCTTGCCACTTACCTCTGTGGGGCCGCCCGTGCCGGGAAAGAAGTTGCCATCATCGTGTCGATGTATGGAAAGATATAGAATGTCGGGATTTTGGTAGAATGCTTGCTGTGTGCCATTGCCATGATGCACATCCTGAAATCCGGAAAGAAATGATTGATCATTAAATTAATGGAACGGAAAGATTTGTTTCGGACTTGCCCAATCAACGATGAGGATGCGCTTCATCTCGGGCACACGCTGGCGCAACAGCTTGGCGGCAATGGCTATCGAATTGAAGAAACAGAAACCCATCGCCAGATTGGCCTCCGCATGGTGGCCGGGCGGACGGACGACGGCGAAACCGTTGCGCAGATCACCTCTGGCCGTTTTGAAGGCCAAATCGATGACACAGCCGGCAGCCATGCGGGCAGCGGTCGCCGTATGATGCTCATTCCATGTGGTATCCAGATCGACGCCCAATCCGCCGCAAGCCAAACGCACAAAGCTCGCGGAGAGTGTGCTCTCCAGTTTGGGTCGCGTCAACTGGCCCTGATTGGAGCCAAATAGCATTGAGTGCGCCTCCGTATGCACCGTCTGCAGCTCTTCCTGTGTGGCCTTGCGGGCACGCAATCGATCACATCGCTTGACCAGATCCGTTTCATTTAAACGTGCCCAAACGCTCTGCAGCCGTCCGCTGTGCTCCGGATGGGATGCATTGTCACCGCAAATGCAGGCATGCTTCAGCATCAGCGGATCGTATGCCAGTCCCGTTGTGATCTTCTTGTGCGCTCCCACCGAGCCGCTGCTCTCCAAGAGCGACGACTGCTGTTGCTGCTGGCGCAATTGGGCAGCATAGACGCTGCCCAGCAACTGACGCTTGTGGGGCAGAGTTAGATTGACGGGCGGTATGTGATCAGCCGACGAGGATGTGGCAATCGGTGTTGGATGCTGTCCCGTATCGGGTATCTGGCTAAGTCCATGACCCGGCACCAGCGGGCTGCTCAACGTGCGCGATAGCGGACGCATCAGTCCCTTGGTCAGCTCCTCCTCCTGCAGAAAAAGCAGTTCCCGCTGCTGCTGCAGATACTCCTGATCCCGTTGCTTGCTCGACTTGCTGCCCACCGCTGATGCAGCAGCAGCGGCGGCGGCAGCTGCAGCAGCAGCTGCCGCTCGATAGGAGGCGGCGGCCAGTGCTTCGGGCAGATTCTGTGAGGTGCTCGTCGCAATTGTGCTGGTGAGCACCGTTTTGGGCGGCTTCTTCTTGTCGGTGAGATCCATCACGACAGCAGCGGTATCATCATCATCCTCCTCGCGCAGCTGCGGCTCCCGTATGGCGGCCACAACAGCAGCGGCTGCATCGCTGCGCGTCAGCACCTTCTGTCGCAGCTTCTGCGTGAGCACCTGATGCTCGTACGCCTGACGCTCCGCCTGCGAATACAGATCAGAGATTTTGAATCATCATCATCACATACATGGATGCATTGCACCATGTGTCGGCCACTCACCTCGCTATTCTCGTAGTGCGTTTGCACCACATTCAGCTGGCCGGCGCCGGTGAGCATCGGATGCCCCAGGGGCAACGGTGCCGATTGGGTGCGTCCCAGTGGTCGATGGCCCTGTTTGTGTAGATGCACCTGGGCCACCTGGGCGTCCGTAATAGGCACATGCCCCCCACCATTGTTACCGACACCACCACCACCACCACCGTGACCATGCCCATGGCCATGGCCATGGCTGTGGCTGTGTGGATGCGTATGCGGGGGATGCGGATGTGCATTGTGCTGTTGATGGCCGTACAGGGCATGGGCGTGACTGTTGGTGGGCGGCAGTGTGCCAGCGGCAGCGGCAGCAGCAGCGGCCGCAACAGCCACAGCGGCCGCATGGAGATTAACAGCGTTGGCACCACCGACCGCACTTAGCTGCATATAGGACGAAGACGAGGGCAGAATTGTGGAGGCAGCATGTGCCTGCGGCGGCGCCGTATCCCCCACCAGCGATGCCTGCGACGAGGACGTCGATGTGGCCGATGCGGAACGCACAACGGGCGATGGCTGTGGCGCAATCCCAGTTGCCGGCATCATTGATAGCGATGGCGCCGGCTGTCGGCCAAATGGCATCGCCAGCGGATTGTAGTAGGTGGGCGGCGTGCCGGCAACGCCGACACCACCAACACCAACGTTAACTGGCGAACCACCGGCACCAGCAGCTGTGGCTGCCACATGCTGACGCAGTGCCGCAAACATTACAAAATTGGCCTGGCCCGCCTGGGACGCATTGCTCAAATGTGGACGACCAAGCGATATATTTGGCAGGGATGGTGAACTGAACAGCGGTAGATCGTTGATGTTGCTGCGCTGGCCGGGCTGATATTGGCTGCCCTCCTCGTTCTCCTCCTGGATGGGCGCGCTTGTTGGCGATCCTCTGCTGCCCACCACGCCCACCGACAACGTGGTCGACGATGGCGGCGAATTGGGCCCAGAGTCCGGTGTGCTGTTGCAATCTAGCGGTGGGGCGGCGAGCGGGGTGTGTGTGTGTGTGGGGGGGGGGGTGGGGTGGTTGTTGAAAAAAATAGATTACCAATTAAATACAGATTTGATTAATGTGGTTTGCAGTTGATGTGAGTGAAAGGTGAATGATTTCTGATTCTGAGCTGAGCTGAGACTTTTGTCTTTTGGCCATGCGACGAGCAGCAACAGCGGCGGCGGCAGCAGCAGCAGCAGCAGCAGCAGCTTAGGCAATTGGCAATAATCAGCGCGGAGGTTAATTTGAGGTTAGAGGTTCAGTTAGGAGACACACACTGAACATTGAAATTCATACATTGCACGGAATTTGCCGTTGGATCAGTGGTTGGTTAGATTATAATAATAAAAACAACAGCAACAACAAAAACAACAGCAACAACAGCAACAACAAAAACAACAGCAATCATTATAACAAACAGCAATCAAAATTAATTAGAAATTTGAATTGGTTTTCGCTTTAAACGCAGATTAACCATATAATTTGGAAAATTTTGAATAGAGTAATTTCGTGTGAGTAAGAAAATGCAAATACAATTTTGAAAGTGGCAAAAAGGGGCGGCAATAAATAATAGCAAACAATCTACTGATGTCAGAGCAGAGATGTTAAATAAACATATTAACTACAATAAAAACATTTCGAAAAATTAAATAAAGTCCAGGAGATAACCCGTAAGGGGTCTACCCAGGGATATAGTTTGCTGGTTTTTGTCGATGGGAATTTATAAAGTTAATCGTTGAAATGTGAAAAAATGATTTCAGAAATCTTTGCATGAACTTTGTTAGGATCATTACTTAAACGGCTTTTTGGAAGAGTTCTTCGCTTAATCAATAATTGCAAATAATTTGAAAGAGAATTGAAAAATTGAGAACCAATCGTTAAGCTACAAATGAAATCATTCGAGCACATCGATGCTACATAATCGATTGTCGATGCAACATAATCGATTGTTTATCATGAGATACAGCTCAACATCCAGAGAGGAAGAGGCAGAGCGAGAGATAGAGAGAGAGAGAGAGAGAGAGAGAGAGAGACGATGGCACCAACTGACCCAGCGACGAATTTGCCCGCATTGCAACTTGTACATCTTCATGAGTAAGTGATTGTTGTGTGTGTGCGAGTGTGTGTGTGTGTATGTATGTGTGTGGGTGTGGGTGTGTACACTATTGTCATACGTACTTGTGAGAACCGAGTTCTTTTGATGTCGACGCTGGGCAGCCTGCAGTAGCCGTTCGTGCCGTCGCGCCCCCGCCGGGCCTCCGATGCGAGCCTTGCGCTCGATGACGCTCTGCTTGAGGCGGATCTTCAGCAGGTTCGGCTCCGATGCTGTTCACAGTAGGTTCAGATGGTTCAAATACATATATGCATACATATATATACACATAATGTGTGTGTGTGCGTGTGTGTGCGTGTATGTGTGTGTGTGTGAATGAATGAATAATATATAGGTATGTATGTGTGGTGCTGAGTTGACCCATTGGTTTCAGATCTCTTCTAAACCATTTCGTTAGTCACTTCAAATTGTTTAAGTTTAAGTTTAACCACATGCTATATTATTTACTCTATATTATTATTATTATTATTCTTCAGCTGTATTCAAAAACTTAAAGTCGATTAATCAGTTTCCAAAAAATTAATCCCTCTTCTGTAACGTATATAAATGCTGCTAAGCCAGGCGATTTGAGGCGATCTATTGTATTGATCTATCGAAAACAATAGGTATAAGTTTTGGAACTACGAGAAACTATCAATCTCCTCCATTGCCTGATGTCTCGTCATTGTCACATTTGAGAATTGCTGCCGACTTGGGTTGACCTTCGCTTGATTAATGAATTTCTCTTTTTGTTTAGTTTACTTTACGTTAAAGTTCAACAAACTTTCAACAACTTTCAAGCTAATATCTTCTACAGGCAATTACAGTTACTTTCTGCTATATATATATATATATGTATTATATATAGTCAAACTAGATGCTTGGCAGTTTGGTTTAGTAGTCAACACGTGCGATGCAACACTGGCAACACTTTAAAAGGCCAAGCAAATGGGCAAAACGTTTAGTTAGTCAAATGTAGCAAAATTGATTCATTTGATTGTTTTAAGTTGGCTAATTTGATAGTTGGATAGTTGATAGTTGGCACAAACAGATTCTTCACCAATTTGTTAACTTACCCGTCTTCCTGAGCGGAAAATCAGATTCATATTTGGGTGGCGGCTGTGGTATTTTATAGGGGTGCGCGCTGGTCACAGTGCCCGCTGGCAATGATTCACCCGAGGAGCTCTTTACCACGCCGCTAGATAGAGAGAGAGAGAGAGAGAGAGAGAGAGAGGGAGAGCGAGTTAGCTTTACTAGTTACTAGTCTCTGTCACGCTTCTTACCGATTGCGATAGGGCGATGTTGTTGTTGTGCCATTCGGTGCCACTGCCTGCGACTTGCGGCTCATAAGAAAGCTCTGAAAGCAAGAGAGAGAGAGCGAGAGAGGGTATGTTGAAAACAGACAGATAGAGAGATAGAGAGAGAGAGAGAGAGAGAGAGAGAGAAAAATGTGGAAACGGAAGTTCGTTGTATATAGTTACACTGAGTATCTGTTTGACTTCGGGACTCGCATTGGCGCTGCAATTCTCTTTGCGTTTCATCACTTCCCGCTCGCGTCGCTCCCGCTGCTGTTGTTGTTGTTGCTGGTGATGGTGATGTTGCTGTTGTTGCTGCTGCTGTTGTTGTTGTTGTTGTTGCTGCTGCTGCTGTTGTTGCTGCTGCTGCTGGCGATGCTGTTCCTCAACAACTGCTGCCGCCGTGATCATGCTCTGTTCCCGCAATTCCTGGAAAGCGCCATGTGAATGCACCGCAAACTGAATAAATTACAGTAAGTTCAAGAGAGTTTTTGTTGTTTGTTTCGGGGCAAAATAGAATTTTAAGTTTTTTATTTAATATTGCTAAATGTTGATTGTCGGTAGTCATTGTAGCTGTTGCTGCTGCTGCTGGTTGGTCAAGTGTTTGTTGTCTTTGTCTTAGTTGCTGTTGTTGCTGTCGTTTAGTCATATCGCTGGGCGGCACTTCCGGCCAAGCGCCGGCAACATGATAATTTATTATTTTTTCTTCTCTTTTATTTTATTTTTATTTTTTTTTTGCTACCCACTCGCCAAGAACAAAAATCGTGGGGAACAAGACATTTAAGGGTGCGCTCGACTTGCACATATCCTATGCTCGCTTGCACATCGATATTTATCGAATTTTGAGTTATCGAAATTGCATATGTACTAAATGGACATACACAGCCAAAAAAACAGCTAACTTTGTTGATTTCAAATTGATTTCAATTTGTTGGTTTTTTAAATTAATCAAATCGTATATCGATAATCGATACTAGCTCAAGTAGACAAATCGGACAAGCCTTCATATATATGTGCCATCGATTATGTATGTGTGTGAGTGTGTGTGTCTGATTAGATCGAAGATGTCAACTGATGTCCGTTTTTGCATAACTTGCACAATTTGGTGTTAACCTTTTTAATGGAGAGTACAGGGTATATTGGAGGCCAATGGCAGCTCGATTATGATTCTATTTCGAATTGTATCGACATTCTCGATTTGCTCTCCTGCTTGTCGTTGTTGAGTTTGTTTCTACTGCTAGCTCTACTCACATGATATTTGTGCTCCAATTGCATTTTATGCTCCAGTTCCATTTGCTTCGTCTGCTCCTGATATGAGTTGAAAAGACGCTGCTTTTGCAGCTCCTGGCTCTTTTTTAGCTGCAATCAAGAGAAAGATAGAGAGAGAGAGAGAGCTCAACAAGAGGTAAAAAAAACAGAGACACAGAGAGAGAGAGAGAGAGAGAGAGAGAGAGAGAGAGTGGAAGAGCGAGACTGATCGTGATGATGTTGTGGTCAATGTCGTGGGTAGATCATTAAATACTAGACCCGTGAGTAATTGCCGCGCAGATCGTTGCAAAGAGGCAACAACAAAAAATGTGACGCATAGTTAATTTGACGATCAGCTAAGTAGATCTCCTTAGATCGTTTCAATGTTGATCTAAAAACTCACAGCGATCAACGATATTTTTAAGTCAAATTATGCTAATAAGCCAATTATATTTACACAAGACACAACTGTTATAATAAAAAAAAAAAAAAAAAAAAAAACAAATAAACCCCAGACAGAAAAAACAAAAAAAAAAAAAAACTGATAAAGCAATACAGTCTACGTCATATTAAAAATTAAATATGATAACTACTAAACTCGTTTATATCATCAAGGTTCATACATTCGTATTATCAGAGTTTAAATACACTTTAAGCGATATTTAATAGATTTTTGCTAAACCAACATTACTCGTTTTATCTAAACCCCAATGCTGCATTCGCGGAAATTACATTTTGTGTGCACTTGTCGAGTGTATTGTAATTTGTAACGCAGTGAAGAGAGATACGTCTCCGACCCCATAAAGTATAAATATATATATATATGTGTGCTCTTGATCAGCATCGCTATCTTTTGAATCTGCCATCATAATTTCAAAGATGAGGTTTACATTGGGAACTTTCAAAATAGGCGTGAGACATGCATATAACCATTTCTGATGCAATATAGTTATACAAATGGTAGAATATTCAGTTTACAGCCAGTCCAGTAAACATATAAATTAAATTTGCTTATAACTTGGTAAATATTAACTCAAATTTAGATGTCTTGAGATTAAACTTCGCTGTGCCAACTTTAACCGCTCTTTCTTATTTAAAGTTGTACAAGATAAAGTCAATGATTTGCCAGAGCAACACAACAGGAATCAGCCTAAGAATTGTTATGACAAGTCTAATAATTAAAATCAATTATGATCAATAGTATAAATTTCTAAGCAAAAAATAAATAAATCATAACACATGCATATGTTCATTCAGAATCGTTCAGAAAACTATTGCTATTCAATTGATGAATGAATGAATAATAAAATACACTTTTCATGAAGCATAAAATCATAAACAAATCTGATTGCAAACGGCGATCAATTAGATAATTGTTGCAATTGGACGCTGACTGAATCACACACACTGTGTTAAATCGGTTGGATGAATGCACTGTGTGTGATTCACTGTGGCACACATACATGCACTGTTGCAAACAAACACAAACACAAACACACAGACAGGCAGAAATGAATTAGCTAAGCAAATCACGCGTCACAAATCATCAAAAGAGATCATAAGTTGACGATTGACGATTGGCTGATTGGTGGTTGGCTACTGGTGCACTTTTTGCTTTTGCCTGTATTCTGCTCTCGCACTGACTCTCTTCAATATCGCTTCAATTGCTCTCTTCTTTACGTACATGCTGTTGATATGTTTCCATGACCTTAACGCGCGACGCTTTGTCCAATTGGACACACACTAACACACACACACACAAAGCACGCGTATGCAATGGGCGAGAGAGGGAGACACCGAATACGTCGTGTTGTTATTTTGTTGGTTTTTGTTTTTTAATTCGTGTTTTTTCTTCTTTTTTTTGGATTGTGTGTTTTTGTTGTTTTGGTTGGTTGTTATTAGACACTTTTTCATAAGCTTTTTGTGGTCACAGCAGCGTTTGAGCAAAAATTGTGATAAAAAAAAAAACAATATTTAAAAAGAATACTCAAAACTACACTAATAAATAATCTGTAGCAAATGCGGCGCTGTTGGCTTTATTTATTTTCTTTTTACTTTTTGCTTTTAATTTTTTTCTTTTTCATTTGTTGCTTGCCATCTATTTGTCTTATGTCTCGAATTCGGTTTTGCTGGCGCTTTTAATATAGTTTGCGCTATTCTTTTTTCAATTTTATGTTTGTTAAGAGCTGTGTATATTTTTTGTTTGTTTTACAGTTTTGATTGACTTTGATTTTTCATAAGGACGCCCTGCGCGGCACGGCACGAATTGGTATATTTGAATTCCAATATGTTGTTTTGTGTTGTTTGTTCCAATTTGAATTGCGATTGATTGCGACGCGGTCGCTCGACTAGTGCTGCTGCTGCGACTGTTGTTGCGTCTGTTTTCGTTTGGCTTTGGCATTCGTCGAACGCGCTTTCATTTCGGTTTCACTCAAGCGACTGGCGAACTGGCGCAAAAATCAAATATAAACACAAATTTAGATACAGTTATTCGCTGGCAGCGAGCGAGCGAGTGAACGTGTTTATGTGTGTGTGTGTGTGTGTGTTGCTCTCTGCTCGCCATTTACGCTCTCGCTCTCTCACTCTCTATCTATCGCTAGGTCTCTCTAGCGTGGTCAGTGTTGAGGCGGCAGACAAACGGGCGTTTTTACATGCTCAGTGCAGCTGCAGCAGCAGCAATAGCATTAGCAGTAGATCAACTACACACACACACACTCACACACACTCACATGCACTTGTATGCTACATCTAGATCTACAAATTCCCAGAAATTTTGCAGTTACACCTGATTATCCCCTGATATTGCTCGACACCCCTATCAATCCTCACTCCCCAATCTCCACCCACCCACCACCCACCGCCGCCCACGACACTTGCCTTGCACAACTTTTTTTGTTCAAGATTTCGTTGGCTACGTTGGCAGCGCGCGCTATAATTATAAAAGGCCTGTGCTATAATTATAACACAGACACGCCCATATAAATAGAAAAAACTTGCCTTCTAACAATACATACACACACACATTCACACACATGTATACGCACACACACATACCCACATTCATACACACATGCGTACATACGTACATAAAGAATAAAAGCATGCCTTTGGGGAACAAATTTTAGTTGGAAAACATTGAAAAAGAGTATTCTAATATTAAATGAATATGCGCCGGATACTCTGAAACTTTGAGATAATAATGAAATCATTGAGCCAGCATAGATAATGATAAATTGATGATTTGTTGCAGATCGATGTATGAGAAATGTATGCTTACATTGGAACAATTCAATGCGTAATTTTATTATTCGAATATATATGAGATTATTTATGACTATTTATGCGCATTTATATATATATATAATACTTCATAATTACTGGGCATGTATCATAGTTTTTGACTATGTAAACTATTTGTATGCGCATACTTCAGTTTGGATGTGGGTATTTGTTGACTAATGGGACGAGTGTGAGTGTGAATATGTGAACAAGTGTGAGTATGTTATGTATGCAACGAGTGTGTGGGTTCGAATAGGTACGAAATTATCTCTATATATATGTATGTATGTCAGATACTCATGTACCGCTTAAAGATCTATTTGATTACAATTGAACAGTTTCCCCACTTCCCACAATTACTCCCCAACCCCCAAAAACCCATTGTAGCTAATTTACAAATTGCTCGTGCCACAGATTCTTATAAATATCACAACAACAACAACTACAACAACAAGAAAGAGCAACCAGCAAAATTATTCTGTTTTTTTATAGCTATAGCTCTAGCTCTGTCTCTCTCTTTCTCTTGCTTCTTTCTATTTGTGTGTACATTCTGTATATATATATATATATATATGATATAGACACATGTTTTTTTTTTTTTTGTTAAAAATAAAACCCACAGTTTATAAAACACAAAAATAAAAATAAATTCAAAGGAAAATGTAAAAATAACAAAAACGGCAAAGCGCTGAGGCGAAAAGGCAAATGCAAATGGGAGGGCGGGGGGATGGGAGTGGGAGGTGGGGGGAGAGGCGTTCGTGGTCGGAGAGGTAACACTTTAGCAACTACAACAAGAACAGGCCAATGGTGATGGTGATGATGATGATGATGATGATGATGATGATGATGATGATGAAGAAGAAGAACACTTGATCCAAAAATACGAAAATTCAAAAGAAAACAAAACACACAAACACACACATGGCCGCAATGCACAAAGTTACAACTCAAAAGCCCAAAAATAAAATTTGGCTATAAATTGTATGCAAGAAGGCAACAGTCAGATATGGAACGGACAGCGGGGGGTTGCGGCAGGTGTGGTGGGGAGGCCTGCACATGTTGCTTGCTTGCAGTTAGCCGCTCAACAAAGTTGTGCACCCCTCAAGTCATCCCCCTCCCTAGCTTTCACAGTAAAGCAGCCACAGTAAAGACTCGCTGTGAACGCACAAACTTGTTGCATGTGTTGCCGGTTATTCCTAGTCAGGCAACACTTTCTTGTGCGCTCTCTCTTTGCTTTGTTCTCTCGGCTCGTGCATGGGATTTTTATTTTTAGCACAATTAAAAAGAAGAAAAGAAAGAAAAAAAATAATAAAAAAAAACAGAATGCGCAAAATACTCATACATATTTTCGTAGAGAAAACAATAAATATAGAATCATTAGGTTGTACACGCGTTTATATTTAGAACCAGAAGAATCCTAAGCAGCGACAATGCAGCGAATGGTGTATACCCTAACCGCCTTAGAGCAAGGCGTATAGGAAAATTATTTACGAATAAATTGCAAATAGCCCATGCAATAAGATTTAATTATTTAGTTTGCGTCAAGTGAATTGAATAGTTGATATGCTTGCTGTGCATGTTAGCGTATACTACGCGTATACTAAGTTATAGAGAAGGAAGGAAACGTCGAGCTCGGCTGGCAAATGAAACTGTGAATACAGACAGACAGACAGACACACACACACATATACATACATATGTATAAATAAAGCAAGAACAGCAAAATAACAACAACAAAAACAGCGCAAACAAAGCGAAATAAGGAAAAATAATGAAAATATACGGCACACGACGATGCGGACATGAATGCTAATGATATGAATGCTGCTGCTGATGATACCGATCATAATGATGTCGATGTCGAATGACTGGAAAAGAAACCAAGATGATCTGATATGCAGCTATGCGAGCTGGTCAGCAGCAGGGCCCCTGCCCTGATTGACAGACCGACAAAACGGACAGACATAACTGACTGCAATCGGGACAAATAATTGTGGAATTCAGGTGGTTGACTTGGATTGGTTGCCTGGTTGTTACAATGCAGCTGTTATTGTCCACTACGCAGTTGGCATCTATTTTTTGTGTGTGAGTTTATTTTGTGTATTAATATCGATTCAAATTGAGAGTGAACGGCAACAGATGCCAGGCGGTTAAGAATGCGACACAAGGAGGAAATGTAAAAAAAAACTTGCAATCTCTGCAAGTTGTACATACAACAAATGTGTATGTGTTTACCTCCAGGATCTGCTGATCAATGTCGACTTGATGCGGCTTTGGGTCCAGCGATAAAGTGCCTGGCGTTATGTGCAACAAACGCTCATCGTTTCCGACCTCCGGTGGCAGATCTGCAAGAAAGGGACAGAGTAAACAGAGTAAACATAATGAATGCATGTATTATGAGTATATCTACACTACATGTGTATGTGTATGTATTAATGTATGTGCACATGTTGTAATCTGTGAAATGGAAAGCACTACTAGGCACTTAAGGTTTATGTATATATTTTACATACATACATATGTGCATATGATGAAAGATCATCAAAGTATTGTATAGCTCTCAAAAAATATTATTTGATTGAAACTCTGCTTTTAGATTGATCAATTTAAATATCTTTGATAGATTTTCTAGTTATTATAGCCCACTTCTATTCACAATAATCAATATAATTCTCCTAATGCCATAAAACTTGATCATTATCATTATGATTATCGAGACACATGAACAATCCCAGCTTATTTCTCACAGCGCAGATAAAAAAAAAGCAAACCAAAGCAAACATCAACAAAGCATATGGGGATGTTTGTGTATGTGTGTGTGTGTGTGATTGTGTGTGTGATTTTATAACCAAGGCTGCGCTTATCAGACGCTTTGCCAAAAATACATTTAAAACGTATTTATGCCCAATGTTCTATCTCCGTCGCACACACCCACATTCTCTTTCATTCTCTCTTTGTGCTACCCATTCTCTACCCCCTGCCACACCACTCTTCTAACAGCGCTTGGCTTCAAGCACGTCGAGGCCGAATTCCGAAAACAAGCCGAGCCAAGTTGCTTGTGTGTGTGTGTTTGGTGTTGGTATTGGTATTGGCTCTGTAGCTATTTTTAGAAAGCTTGTACAACTTTACAATGATTACATGGACCCGGCCCGAGCACTTTTTCAGATAACCGCTCTTAATAATGCTGACTGGCGCTGCTTTTTTGCCTTGGGAACAGCGAGCACGTGACGAAGTTGACTTTGAGGTCGACGTCGACGTTGATGTCAGCAACAAAGGCCACACAGCAGACCCAGACCCAGCAGCCATCAGTTCCGTTTCATCTGTAGGCAAACACCCTCCTCCGCCCCCTTTTCCTTCACCTGCTGCTGCTACACGTTTTAGCAGGGAACAACTAATTTGATTTACTTTTCGAGGCGCACAAACAAATACCAAATAAACAAAAAAAAAATCAGAAAAGAAAAAAAATTGACGACGCGTAGCTGCTGCTGCTGCTGCTGCGGCTGATTCTAATGGACGCAAGGCAAAGTGCAGTAAAAACCCACGGCATGTTCATTGATAAACTGGCAAAGCGTCAATCGAGTCAATAATCTGTTGCTCTCTTTCTCTTTCTGTCTCCCACGCATTCACGACTTCTCGCGTGGCTGTCCTCTGCCCGTCTTTCTCTTTCGCTTGTGTGCTTCGCCTCTCTCAGCAGCAGCTGATCAGCAATTGGAAATTCTGTGTTGGGTTGGACTAATTGCTCGAAAGTTATGACTAAGTCAAATGTCCAATTCGATTACTATTGCTGCTGCTTAAATAATACAACAATTTTAATTTACAACAATTGTGTCTGTCTGTATCTATGTATACGCGTGTGTTTGTGTGGGTATGTGCTAGTTGGAGCTATTTTCACTGATTAAATGCTGGCTCTCTGACAGCGCAAAAAAGAAAACAATTAAATCAACAAGTAAATCAAAGTCTAGTTTTGGGGCTGTTGAGTGCTGACTGACTGGCTGGCTATATATATATATATATAGAGAGAGACAATAATCAAAAGGCAAAAAAAAATGTATGCTATGTTCGACGTCGAGTCAAATTCATGTGCATCTATTGCTGTGTGTATGCACGTGTAATTGTGTGTGTGTATAAATAAATCCACATACATATGTATGTGTATCTATGCAAAAGGCTGACCGAACAGGCCGTGACCTGTTGTTCTATATATAGCCGCTATTATAAATCGTGCATAGCTATGGGAGTATAAATTTAGAAGCAGCAACATCGCTAGAATCACAAAAAGCAATAACAACAACAACAGCAAAAACTTAACAGAACTCACAGCGCACATTGCACAGAAGTTGATGAAAAGAAATAAGTAAAAAAAAAAAAAAAAATCAGATTCAATTCAATGCACAAACGGGTAGCGCCCCGCTACCCTGTAATGTGCAATTGTGCTGTTTTACTTATTGCAGTATTATTATCTGTAGTAATACATATATTTTTGTATGTACATTTAAAGCAAAGTTTAAATGAAAGATTACCTCAGTAACTAATACCCAACTGGAATTAAATAATCCACCTGCTCTTGCATAGGGTATATTTACGATCCATAACCAAAATACAAGCACAGCAAAGAACATGCAAACTGTCAGAGTTTAGAGAGAGCGAAAGCGAGTGCGAGAGAGAGTTAAAGAGAGCAAGCATATGGAAGAGTGTGTCGTCAGTCAGTCAAGAAGTCAATAAGAGCGAGCGAGCAACAGCTGCAGCTGACTGTGCGAGTGTGTGTTTGTGTTTTGTGCGTGTGTGTGTGTGTGTGTGTGTGTGTGTGTGTGTGTGTGTGTGTGAGTGGTGTGTGTGTGTGAGTGTGTGTCTGTAGAGCTGTGTGACACTTGTAAGCAATATACTGTGCTGGCTGCGCTGCAGGTGCATGCAAAATGTATCTTGCCAACACACATACATAAATATATATATGTATTATGCTTATGAGAGAAAGCTAGCGAGAGCGTAAATGTTGTTGTTGCTGCTGCTGCTTCTCTGACTGCAATCAGCTGTTTGCAAGAAGTTTGAAAAAGACGCGTGTCGTCGTGGTCAAGGTCAATTCTGTGTTGACATAGAAACCAACAAGAGAGCAGTAGTAGTAGGAAAACCACCAACAGAGACGAAACACAGCACGTGTTTACAACAAAACGTAAACGTAATTAAATTTGATGAGACGCAAGCAACGCTGGCGACTGGCTGGCATTGGAAATGAAACGGAAATCCAATTGGAAATTGTTATGACTAAACCCGATTCTGATTGCATGCATACAATAACAATGAAAAGAATGCGGATGGGGGATTGGCTAACAGAAAGAATAAGAATAATAATAATAATAACACAACATTATAATAATAATAAAAACCCGACCCACTTCTCTGCTTACTTTATTTTGAGTGATAGCAGGCGACACTTGAGTGCGTGTGCCTGTGTACTATGCATGTGTATGTTGTGCGTGCGTGTGTGTGTGTGTGCTTGGCCTGTGTGTGAATGTATGTGTTGGAAAAAATTTCCAGCGCTCGTCTAAAAATAGCCACACTTTGCGGCAACAGCAATTTTCGGGGGCCCCTGGGGCGGACCATATATAATATGTGGGCGTGGCTCTGTTCAGTTTTGGCTTATTTCGAAGTTGTAGCTGAGAACTTTTTGTGTGTGTGTGTGTGTGTGTGTGAGCACTCCCGCCGCTCTCGCCATGTGCGTGTGCGTGTTTTACTTGTGTGTCTGTGTTTCACCTTGACAAATGCAAAGCCAAAAAGCAACAGAAACAACAACAGCGCAGTTTAGAAATGATTACTTACACACGCACACATATGAATAAAACAACTGTTAAAAGAGAAGGGGTAGCGGCTGTGGGGGGGCTGTGTAAATTTGGGCTTTGTGCATTACAAATGGCTATTTTGTGCCATACACATAAAGTTAACGATTAAATATAACTTTATAGATATTCCACATGTAGATATGTATCAATTCAATAATCCATGTAAACACACACGCGCACACACACACACACACACACACACACACACACACACACGCACGCACGCATACTTGTTGAGACACAAACAAGGTCGAATTTTATATTCTTGGAAAGCAGCCATTACAATAACTGACAAGTGCTAGGAATCAAACCTGGATGTGCCTGATGGTGTCGGAGTGCGTGTGTGTAGGGGAAGTGGATGTGTGGGGGGGTGACCTTATACCTAAGACAGGTGCGTGTTTCGAGTGTGTAAAGGGTATGTGAACGAAGCAAATGACTTGAGGAGGAATATGTCTTTTGTCAACAATAACAATGCAATGCACGTATTGACTGAGAGTCGTTTAAAACTTAATAATATATAATTATCATAAATAAATGAGTGTATCGAGTGTACGAGTCCTTAATTGCACACACACACACACACACAAATTTACTTATGTATGTAATAATATGTTGCAATATTGTACGCACAGACATCAGCAAAATAATTTTATTAGCAATATTAATAGGTTTTTCATTATTCATCGATTTATAAACGATGTATATAAATATATATAAATATATATAAATATAATAAATATATATAAATATAATAAATATATATAAATATAATAAATATATATAAATATAATAAATATATATAAAAATGTTTCATCATCAACTACAAATGTGAATATGAGTTCAAAATAAAATTGTGCACACATGTTAAGAAAAAATTCCCAAATATATTTAATAAATTATGAAAATCTTATGTGAGCACATGCGATCAATACTGCAGATAAGTAAATAACAAAAGATGGGATAGCTATAAAATAATTAACAAACAAATTCAAGTCCTAAAAGCCGCTCAAAATAATAATACTTGAATAGCAGTGAAACTAATATTTATAAATAATGGATATGATGTGTGGAGAAAATATAGAATTTGCATTTTAGTGAAGCAGCACTATTATTATCTTGACCGCAACTGTATTTATATATTGAAGTGTTGCATCATATGCGCAGCTAACATCGATTTGATTTTTATTTATTTATAGGACACATAATAATAAGCTGATGCGGATGAGAAAAGAACAAGTGAGTTGTGAGCTAAAATCAGCTTCCATTTCCTCGTTGAATCTGTAGTTGCACGTGTCAGTTATTGTAATAGCTTTAAAGGCACAAGCAAAGCAAAATGGGGAAAGTGGGAAGTGGAAGAGTAAGACAAAGAAAAAGAAGACGAAGCTCGATAAAAAAAAGGGCCGAAAGGTTGACGCCGGCGTCGTGGTCGCTGTCGTTACACATTTCAAAGGCAAGTAAATTTTTCTTAGGCTAAAAATAGAACAAAATCGATAAACGAATGTTGTTCGTGTTATTGTTATTGTTGGTCGGTCATACAAACAAACAGAAACATAGGCAGCGCCGGTAAAAAAAAACACACACACACACATACAGAAAGAGAGAGAGACAGAGAGAGAGAGAGAGATAGAGAGAGTTAGCAAGGAGAGCGCAGATTATTATGGCACAGGCAGCAAATTGTTATTGCACGTGCTTGACATTGACAGTGACTAAAGCTTAAGCTAGTCAACACTAGAGATGAGCAAGTGTAGCCTTTATTATTATTATATATCAATTTATTTTTTTTTATTTTTTTTTTGCTTATTACACTCATTCTCACATGTTTTGCACTTCTTACTTATGCAAATTTTCGATCTTTCTAAGCTTGTGCTTTGCTTAATATTAATCGTGAGCTTAAAGCGAATATAATAAATTCTTTGACAAGCATTTCCAGACCATTTCATTTATCTGCTTATGTATCTATTTAGAATTATTTTCAATTTGCATTTTTTTGGCTTGTTCTTTGAACAATGCACGAAATCTGAACACATCGTGTTTAGTCGTGCGCTCATTTCTAGCCAGCACTAATAAGGAACTTCCTTAAACATCTCGCACACACACACATATATATATATATATACAAATATATATATATATATACAAATATATATATATATATACAAATATATATATATATATACAAATATATATATATATATACAAATATATATATATATGTTTATACACATACCATTTCTCTTACATCTTCCAATCTCTCTTTCTCTCTCTCTCTGTCTCTCGGGAAAGTCAGCAGATGCAGCCGCAACCACTTGCTGGACTTTTTACAGTCTGCTTCTTCCTCTGCTTCTGCTGGTGGTGGTGGTGTCACC
The DNA here is from genome assembly GCA_035041535.1 of Drosophila cognata. Lineage (NCBI taxonomy): Eukaryota > Metazoa > Arthropoda > Insecta > Diptera > Drosophilidae > Drosophila > Drosophila cognata. The sequence continues at coordinate 2,900,697 of JAWNLC010000235.1, forward strand.
CGACCATGGACAATGTTCTTGTTGTTTAGCCGCGTCTCTGCCCTATGCTAAGTCAGTCAAAGCAGCGTATTTTATTAACAGTTATTTTTGGAAGGCACACACACACCTACTCTCTCTCACACCTATTTCCCTCTCTCCGCGTTTATGTGAGTGCTGTATACATTTTGAGTTATGTATGCGATTGTTATTACGCATAATACCCACCCACTACACAACCACCAAACCACCGACTACGGCATTGACACTTTATTTACTTACCATGTATTGGTATTCTATCGTCAGGACTAGACATTTTGCATGGATGGATAGATCTGTAAGACAATATATATATATATATATATTTAATTGTTAGTAACCAAAAGGTTTAAGCTTAAATCTAATTGAAAATTAAAATGATCATATCCATGAACAACAAAGCCAAATTAAAACTCTGTTCACTGCCAAATTAATCATTTCGTCTAAAGCGTGTTGTGACAAATACAAATTTCCAGCTTAAAAAAAAAAAAAAGTATTCCAATTCCAAATGCCAGTTGGAGTGAATGATGCTGCCAGCTGGAAATCTTTCACTTGATTACAAATTCATTGAAAACAAAATATGTACACAAATGCACATTCACAAACATACACACACACATACAACAGGAATATATACAACAACTGTAAGACAGATTAGCGGAGCACCAACAATGGAGAAAAAAACAACAGCAACCATTCCATTGAAAACGAATGGAAATGGCAGACTCACACTCTGATAAGACCAACAGCGATCAGCCGACTGTGCGAGAGCGAGAAAGAGCGAGCAGGCGCTTTAATAATGATAGTCTTTTTGCCTTGCTCTGCTTTTTCTTCTTCTTTGAACTTTGCTCAGATTTCGGAAAATTTTGTGAATTGATAATCGTCCATTTTGTTGCTATTATTATTGCTGTTGTTCGTTATATTTATTGTGTGTCGATATCTGTTCATAATTTCAAATTCAGACTTAATGACTTGACTGTAAACACTCCCGTCCCCCCCTCCCCCCCACACACACACGCACTCACATTCAATTGTGAATAGAATAGCAGCAATTATTGGAAAATTGCAACTTGCCAATGCAAGCAATCAAAAAAAAATAATAAAACAAGCCTTGATTTATGGGGAAATCCAAGGAAATTACACATAAATTATTTACAAAAAACGCTGGAAAATCTGTTTTTTGCATGGAAATTGCCATCTTTGAATGGCAAAATGCGATGTGGGTGGCAATTTGCAGCGAGAGGGACAGAGAAAGAGAGAGGAGGTATGTGCACTTAATGACTGCTATTTTATAGGAATAATTCCAAAGAAGGACGTGTGACGAGTGGCGCTGCGTTAGCCTCCGCCCCCTTGCCACGTTTGCTGCCACATTGACCTTCAGAGTGTTGCCACACACCAGCTGAAACTTCACAAGACAACACTCAGGGGAAGGGAGAAAGAAGCCAAGTGCGATTCCAATATCATCAAACACAGACACACCCACACATACAACACTAATTAGACAAACAAACAGAAGCAGAAGGAGAAGATGAAGCGAAATTGAGTGAATATAGTTTATACAGTACTAAAATAAATAATAATATAACACTCACATATATGTACATATACGTAAACATAAACAGCAAATCCAATTGGAATGTGACGCTGTAGTCTGGTTTTTGCTTACCCCTCCCCCTGTCACACTCTATCTCTCTCCCTACATTCGCCCAGCAAGCTTTGAAATATGTACTTAAATAAATGGCAACAAAAAAATTCAATACTAAGAAAACCAATCAGATATATACATAAATACATTAATCAAAAACTAATGCAGCACTGCAATATTTGAACGCCCTATAAATACCCCACACAATTTTTATGATTATTATTTCTAAATCTTAATATCTTAAAACAAACTAAGTAATAGAAGGAGTTACATAGATTGATCAACCCCCGTGCCATGTCGCACCAAACTACAGGATATATGCAGGCAACAATTGTTATATTGATAGATTGAAGGCAAATAACCGGTATCTTTAGCATTGAAGTTATTGGGAATCTTAGCAATGCGAAAATTCAAGAGGAATTCGCGAAATACATATATACATAAGTACATACACACATACATACATATATTCTGTTTTTGGCATTTCTGATTGGGGACATAAATATTTTGTTAAATGGAGCGACATAAATGCGCAAGTCTCATTACGTTAATTACCCACTTTTCCACTCTCCCAGCCACACTCTCTCCAAACAATAAGAAAAAAGCGCATCAAGCTACATCAAGCCGGAGAGGGGTGTGGCGAGGGGGGTTGGCGTCGACAAAGCAGTGCGTAAGGAATTGACAATAAAAATCCAAATGACATTTGCCATCCTCGCTTTTGCTGCTGTCAACATACAATGCAGCCAGAGAGAGGGAGAGAGAGAGAGCACTGTCTGCCAAAATTGCGCCTCTCACAAATACTTTGGCTGCTGTTATGCATGCTGTTATTTTGCAGCAGGAGCAAAAGCAACAGCTTACGTACAGATCGCAATTGAAGGAATGCCGCTCGACGCTGACGTCTGTCAAAGCTTAAATGATGCGTTGCAACTGCCTGCATACGAATACAAAAAAAAGAAGATGTTGATAACTAAATGACAAAGTGAACTTAACCAGTTCAATGCGCTTTGCGTTGCTCCAGCAGATGCCGAAGTCGATGCTGCGATGGGAGCTTTTTTTTTGGTATGTGTGTGCCGCGACAGCGCCGCCAACTCCATTACAAACAGCAAATAGCGAGAGGCAAAAAATCACCAAATACATACACCACAATAACAACAACAACAAAAGCAGCAGCAGCAGCACTTCATTTAACACACTTGTTACATAAATAACGGCGAAATGAGTGTGAGTAGCAAAAAAAACGAAGAAGAAGAGGAAGAAAAGAAAACAACAAGACGAAAAAGAAGTCGTCGTCGTCGTTATGCTGAACCTGAGAAACGACGGCTGCTCAGCGCACACAAACACGCACACACACACTCGACTGTGATCTAATAAGAATTTTTGTTGAATTGGACAAAAACATTCATATTCACATGCAATACATACATACCTCCTCAACTCAAAGTGGCGCGAACTGTTTTGTTGTTATTCTTGTTGTTTTTGTTGATTTTTCCGCTGGTTGTTGCTGCTGCTGGTTGCTGGCAATGCGCGCGACGCACACGTTTCCAACAACAACCACAACAACAACAAATTAAACACAAAACTTTTCACAATGCAAAAAATATTATTAAAAAAAAAAAAAAAAATACCGTCCCACAAAAAATAAAAGTAAAACAGAAACTAAAGACAACGACTACTCGCTTGTCGCTCTCTCTCTCTCTCACTCTCTCACGCCACTAGACGAACAGCACACACAAATGTACAATACGCGTATGTGGTGTGCGTGTGTACGATACAACGAAGAATTCACGACTTTTAGTGTGCGTGTTTTTTTTTTTTTTGTATATTATTTGATTTTACTTTTTGTCACTCCACGTATTCACAAAGAGATTCGCATTCTTTTTGGTACTAGTGTTAGTAGTACTGGCACAACTAAAAAATGTACATGTGTATTTTATGTACATAGGCTGCTTATATTTTTTCTTATTTTATATCTCTTTTGATTTGTTATTGCTTGTTTGCGTGTATTTTATATATATTCGCACTTGCTTTTCACCACTGCGATAGTTGTTGTTGTTGTTGATACTACTGCCACTTTACTGCCACACGCGTAATTCGTTCGGTAAAAACATATAAAAAAAAAATCAACAAAAAATTACCCAACACTAAGAACAACAGCTGTTCACGCCAGTTTTTTTTGTCTCGAACAACTTCTTTTCTAGCTCAAACCGAAATTGTGTGTCAATTTATATTTGCTGAGCTCTTTTTGCATGGCGAAGCAAATGTGGGAAGAAACAACCGTCTCCGACAAAGCAGAGCGTAAAAATGAACAACAAATGAACACAAATATATGAGAGGCATCGATACTTATCGATGAACAAACACTGATTAACGATGCAAAAACCATCGACAATCGATAAGCGACAATCGGTGCCACTGATATTACCATGCAAACGCTGTCCATAACTAAACGCAGCATTGCATTTGCAAAGGCACGCGCGCGACTTTTGAATTCAAACAGATTTGTAAGCTTTACGTAACGGACATTTATTCGTAGTTGAGAAAAAAAAAATGAATGAGCGATGAGCGTGTTGCGTTTGTATTTGTAGAATGATTGCAATGATTTGTGCAAGGCAAGTCTTTAATAAAAACCGTAGTGTCCATGGTGATACGGATAATAGCCCCCATGATGGCCGCCATAATAAGGCACGGCATGCTGCACATACTCATAGCCGCCGTAGTATGGACTGGCCAAACCGTAGCCGCCGTAATGTCCATGGCCATGTCCGCCATAGCCTCCATAGCCGCCATAATGACCATAGCCAAAGCCATAAATGCCTCGTTTCTCCGTCTTCTTCACGTCGGCAATTCCAGACTCAGCATCCACCGCGTCCACTGCGGCTGCGGCGGCGGCAGGCTCAGCAATCGCCGCCAGGCAGTTGATCAGGCACATGGCCAGAATAACGGCAACGCACTGCAAAATTGCATCAATTGTCATCAATTAGTCCTGCTAATAATTGTTGCTGCTCCTGCTGCTTACCAAATATTTCATGTTGATTGCTTTATTCCCTTTTTTGTTTTTCTTATATTGTTTGCTTAATAATGCTGCGACTGCTGCTGCGGCAAAAGCTGATTTGTTGATTGCTGGTAAGCAGCTCGGCGTTTTTATACCTTGTGCTACAGTTAGCAATTATGCAAAAAAAAAAACAAAAAACAAAACAGTAACAATAACAATAAGCAAATGCAACAGCGATTGTTGCAGTTTGCATGACGGCGCTAGAGATGGCCGCACATCATATATATCAACGACCACGACACGAGCACGTTTCACGATGCACGTTGCAGGTCAGATTATTGTATATGCATATAAATATTATGAGATAGACAAAAAAAAAACACTTATCCCTAGTTGCATTTGACACAAAATTAAGTCAGCTGATTAAATGATTATTGCCTTGCTTTAGCTGTCGTTTTTTGCACACTTTTTCAACACGAAAATTTCCTAGCTCGTGTCACGAAGCGCGCCAAATTCAAATATTGTGCAGCTCATTGCCTGCTGCAACCCAAAAGGTCAGACGCAGACCCGCCGAGCTGTGGGCGTTGCAACTAACGTTTTTTTCTGATTTTTTTTTGTTGCGTTTTTCCGGTCACGTTAAGAACATTTTGGCTTGCGCAAAAGTTGATGATTGTTTTCCAGTCGGAGGATGGCATAAATCTGTTGTGGCAGCAGAAATACGATCCACTTGCGATCCACATGCAGCAGTCGCGTATCGAGTGTCGCTTTCACTTGATATGCGATACGGTTGCTGCAACATCTCGTGCAGCACACGCAACATGTTGACAAACCGCAGCTTCGATAACAATTGGGGGCGCGCCGCAACCTCCCGTGGCAGAGCTCAGCTACCCGTCCCGGTCAAATGGCATAAACCCCGTGGGAAAAACCGTTTCCCAATGTCGAAATTGTTGTTGTTCATCAAACAATTGCCGCAATTGATTTTGGCTACGTTTTTTATTTTTTTTTAAAATTAATTCAGCAGCAACAACGAATTAGCAAGTAGGCATTAACTGAGCAAACAATAACAAGAAAACAGTTACCACAACAAACAGTTAGCCAAAAAAAATAAAATTATAAATCGAATGTATTATAGATATTTATATATATGTATAAATAAATGGTGTGAAAGTTATGAAAAAGAAAATAAGATCTGCTGGTGAACTAATCTACCCACAGCTGCTGAGGTGATATTTGCAGGGTATCAAGCCAAGTTCCCATTGCCCGCAGCTGTATAACCGATTTCAGATTGCTGTCAGATCATTCAGCAAATTCTTATCGAAATAATCCAAACTGCACGACTTCTCCTCAGAGCGGGGGAAGAGGGGGTGGGGCGGGTGGGAAGTGGGTGTAGGGAGACAATAAAAATGAAGGACCGACCTTGACTGCATCAGCTGCAATGAAGCTGAAGCTGCAACCGCAGATTGCCTATGAATGAGACTAAAACAGCAGCAGTAAAAGCAGCAGCAGCAACAACAATAAGTGCAACATTGTTGAATGAAGCATAGAGAACAGCAGCAGTAACAACAACAACAACTGGCAATTGGTTGGTTCACAAATCCAAAAAGTGGGTGGAACACAGCCCGCCATTGTCTGCGGCTTGTTAATATTTAAAATGTATATTTAAAATGCATATTGCAATTGCTGCAGTTGCAGTTGCTCCACGCCGTGGGGTTAATGCACGCGACGATGCGCGACTCTGGCGGAAGTTGTCCAAAGACAGCTGGTCACGATGCCAATCGCAGCGATGGATTTTGTTGCTGATGATGATGATGACAACATTCGACGATTGCCCCAATGCATAGCAAAATGCTTGGCTTGCTGACGGCTGTTTGACTGATTTATGGCCACATTGTTTAGCAGCATTCCAAGGTCAAAAGGCAGCGCGCATTTTGGCCAAGATTACACAACGACAACGAAGACGACGACAATTCAATTGCCAATGTTGCAACTTAACAATAGTGTACAATATTTATTACGCTTAACAAACATTATAAATTATGGCGAAAAGGACATGCTTAGTTTGTTCTGTTTCTAGTATTTCAGCTCCTTGGCCTTGTCGTGCGCCCCCTCGCCGAGCAGCTTCAGTTCCGCCTGCTGTTCCATCACCTGCTTCTCCGGCCGGATCACCGTGTAGTAATGGTAATAGCGCATTCCAATCAAATACGTCCCGTAGAGCGTTACGCCAATGCAGGCGTAGACGGCACCCCGATGCAACTTGTCCAGCAGCGTGTTCGCGTTCAGCGGCTTCTTTTGCATCGTTTCGTTCGTTTTGACTATAATAATATTACCTCACTTAAAATGTAATCAAGAGACTCTTGCTGCTAGTGATGTTCCCACAGGAAATCGATTGCTCTATGTGCGTGCGTGTGTGTGTGTATCGATATTTAGAACTAGAACAGATGAACGTCTGTCACGTGTGTGGTACAAATGTACCCAAAACAAGTTCATTCATTGCAAAACTGTATGTACGTAATATGGTATATGTTTTGGTTTAGCTTTATTTTGGGTTTCTTTAAAATTGTTTTGCTTATAAAAAATTCATTACGGAATTTAGCCTTTTTTTTTCCAGATATTCAAGCAAAAGGTATCATTAGAAAATAAATATCTGTTTTTGGTACAAACAAGTACCAATCGTGCGTTAGACAAAATATCAAATTGAATCGATTTGCTAATAAAAAATGGTGTTGCCTGTACCTTTATAATATATATATAATATGATTATGTATATATTTATATACATATATAATTTTTTGGTACAACTAAATTGAACTGAAGTGGCAATCGGACCTCAACGAAAAAAATGAAGAAATCCCACCACTTTCGATAAGCGCGTCTATCGATTTTTACATAAATATTTGTTTACGACAAGCAGCGAGTTGCTGCTGTTTGTTTTGCTTTTGATCATGATCTGCCGGTTGTGCCTGTGCGATTTGGATAATTCGGTGTCCATCTGCATATTCAGCGATGCCGAGCACGGTCTGCCCAAGGCCATTGCCAAATACTTGCAGCTTGAGGTAAACTATAAACACACTCACACAGCACACACACACACACAGCCAAACTCACATTAAATGAAATATGTTTGGAATGGGATTGTTGTTGCAGGTGTCCGTGAATGATTGCGTCTCCACCATGCTGTGCTCGCCATGCTGGCAATGTCTAAGCGAGTTCGATCAGTTTTGCGCAATGGTCGCCGACAAGCAGCAATCGCTGCTGCTGAAAACGGAACCGGAACCGCCGCCCGAACCAGCCGTTGTTGTCTGGAACACCGAGTCACCGATTGAATCGAAGCTGGCCTTCGTCGATGATATCAAGGATCACATACTGTGTGAACCCGAAATCGATGTGCATGACACAGCGCAATCCTTCGAGAATGCGGGCAGCACCAGCAGCGACAACGTTGAGCCCGATAAGGATGCATTCGAGGCGGACTTCGAGCATGCAATTCTGACAGCAGCCACGCCCAAAAAGACCAGGGGACGCACGCGACTGGAGATGGCAGCGACACCGTCATCCCCGTCATCGGCGGCCAAGGCAAAGTCAACGGCAACGGCCAAGACAAAGGCAACGTTGGTCAAGCAGCCAGTGGCATCGGCATCCTCGCAGCGCGAGTCGCGTGTGCGTTCCCGCGAACTACGACGCAATGCAGCCGCTGCCGAGGCAGACATGACGCCGATGACGGAGCCGTCGGCAAAAAATAGAACAGCAACGGAAACGGGAACGGGAACAGCAACAGCAGCGGGAACACCACCGAAACGCGGCCGACCCAAAGGTGTCAAGGGCAAGAGCAAGCTACCCAAGCCATCGAAGGTGGCCCGGGCGCCCGAGCTGGAGGCGAAGCGTAGTAGCATTAAAGAAATGGATGACTATATAGCCGCCAATGTGAAATTGGATTGTTGCCTGTGCGCCGCGCCCCTGCTCAACTTTATTGATCTGAAGCGACACTTTCGGCTGCAGCACAACTGTACCGGTTATATGGAGTGCTGCAACAATCGGTATAAGAAGCGCACCCTGTATGTGGACCATCTGCACTATCACAAGGATCCCCAGTATTTTAGCTGCAAGCCATGCCGCAAGAGTTTCCTCAATCGCAACAGCCAGGACATGCACATGCTGCGCTTTCACTCCGACCAGCAGCAGCTGGTCCATCAGTGCGGCATCTGTGAGGCGCGTTTCGCCAAAAAGTTTCTGCTCACCATGCACATCAAGGGGCACAAGGGACCCGAACGTCCCGAAGCCTGCGACAGCTGCATCAAAACGTAAGTTTTCTCTTCATGCTGAGCCTTATGCATCCTTTGTCTTATCTAAAAGTTGATCAATAATTAGTTGGGGCAATTTGGATAACTTGATATCATCTCTGACTCTTGTAGTACTTTTGAGGCAAGGGGACATTTGTACAGGCAGGCAGCAAAGACGAACGGACAGACGCGACATTTAATGCTTTTCGACATACACAGTAAGTCCATAAGGTGTTTGGACACAGGGACAAATTCTCATTTTCTAACTTCTTTTGCGAAAAAAAGTATTTTATTATTGACTTTTATTTATTTTTCTCAGAAGGGGGCACAATAGACGTTACAAGTCGCAGTGATAATTCCCCCATTTATAATAATAATCTTCATTTGTATTGCATTTGAATTCATGTAGTAAAGGTTGGTAAAGGATGTTAGTGGCTGAGCTAATTGAGCCAACATTTGTTCCCAATTGATCCAATTCTTAACTGTCTCGCTCTCTGCCTTTCTCTCTCTCTCTCTCTGCCTCTCTCTCTCTCTCTCTCTGCCTCTCTCTCTCTCTGCCTCTCGCTCTCTCTGCCTCTCTCTCTCTCTCTGTCTCTCTCTCTCTGCCTCTCTCTCTGCCTCTCTCTCTCTCTCTCTCTCTCATTCTATCTGTATCTCCATCTCTCTCTATGTAAGGTTCCGCTCCAAACTGGAGTTGACGGCACACGTGAAGCGCATGCATGCCTCTGATTTTACGCCCATCATCTGTGACATTTGCGGCGCCAATTTCCGGTCCAAAGCGAATTTTTTGATACACAAGAAGGCCTTACATCCGGATGGGCCTGTTGCGGAGGCACAGTGTCCACTGTGCAGCCGCTGGTTGCGGGATGAGCGCAGTCTGCGCAAACATTTGGCGCGCCACGATGATCGCGAGGGCGGCAACAAGTACCGCTGTGTGCTGTGCAGCGCCGAGAAGTCATCCCGTGTGGCATTGAGCAGTCACATGCGTTACCACCACTCGGCCAAGCGGCACAGCTGCACCCTGTGCGGCAAGGAGTTCAAGCTGCCGCGTGCCCTAGCCGTAAGTCCATCCCGTCTCTCTATCGAATCTGATTCTGATTGTCTACTCTCCATTGCAGGAGCACATGGCCACCCATACGGGCATTGATTTGTATTCATGTGCGTTTTGCACGCGCACATTTAAATCGCACGCCAACATGCACAATCACAAAAAGAAAATGCATCCGAATGAATGGGTGCGCAAATATACGCAGCCCAGTGCCGCATCCGTTGCCGGCAACCACAGGTCCGCAGAGGTCACTGACGACCTGGTCGAGACAGCGAACAATCTAAATGAGTCTCTACAGCCGCCGGTGGATCTGCTGAACGGGGAGGAGGACGACGAGGAGGAGCAGGAGCACGAGCAGGATCAGCAGGGCGCACAAACACAACCAGGTGCTGTTGACTCCTACGAGTACATCAGCAGCACTGGTACAGTCATCTAATCCATCTAAGCGCATTCCCCGGCAGATGAGTCCGTATACATATTCTATTCTACTTAGTTTCCCACAAGAAATTTATTCGAATTTGGGCCAATTTCATGATACACGATACGATTGTAGTCAACACAATGAGACGGCGTTTAGAATCGAACTGCCTGCTCTGACGAGATTTAGGCCTTTATTGTATTTAAAATTCTTAAGCCTAAATACAAAGTTGTTCTTATCTAGTGCATTCTCCCGGGCGTGGCAGTAAATGTAATATTAATCAATTCTCCATAATGTAAACATAGTATTCTTAATTGCGTAGCTTATGCCCAGCAGTTATCCCAGTATGCGTGGCATAAAGTCCTGTAGTTTGCCTATCTCTTTCAACATTTGAGGCGGCTGAATGAGTGAAGGATTCAATCTTCCCAGCAAATGTCCAGAATGTTTCCTTCTCATTTGCCATTCAGATCAATGGCCGCAAGTTCAGCACTGCCTCTATGCGACATTGCAGCGTTGAAAACTCTTCGTAAGTGCAACTATTGTTTCGAAGGATCCACTTTAGACAATATTTTATCGCTTCAACTCTAGGTTTCCAGAATCCTCCTATGTGGCGACTGGGATGGATTATTATTGTGGTCAGCTGCCGTGTCTGTTGGCTCTCACTGGCACCTTCATTTTCTTCTGCAAGTCCTTCCGTCGCGTCAACGACTCTTTCACACATATGTATTACGATTTCGTTCCTGATGATCCTTCCCAACTCCCAAATTGCCTGAATAAATAAGACAATAGTACACGGCACAGTTTGGGCACCATTTGTCACCGGTTATACAGTTTGAGAGTCACTAATAAGACGCTTGGGTCATCTTTTATTTTTTATTATTATTATTTGTCAGCTATCAGCCGTCAGTTTTCAGCTGACAGCCGTAATTGTTAACTTTGCTTATTACACAAATGCATAATGAATTATTTACTACAATTGTTTATATATAAAAAATGTAAGTAGGCTGTTTTTGTTTCATTGCTGATTTGTCTGAGTCGCTGAGTTGACCGCTAATTGTCCTCGTCGGTTTCGGCCAAAATGGTGCGTATCTTCATGAGCAGCTCCTTTTTGACAGCATCTGGGACGAGTGTTCGAGCCTTGGGCGTCACTTCCGATATGAGCTGATCCACGGACACGCTATTGTTGGCATTCTTCTCCAGCAGAATGTTGCGGCACAGCAGACGCACCTCGTTCCGCCAGCCGCACTCAGTGAGCCGATTGCACAGTAAGTCCTTAATTTTTAAACGATCACCGGACATTATCGTGTACTGGTCTACTGTATCGCAGATTGTCATGTTATTTTTTCCCTGAGTTTGCTATCGGCTTATCCCGCGGATATCCGCTAGGCTGATGATGCTATTTTCTTAGTAAAGTTGAGCAACTATCGATGACCGTTGCGTTTCACTGACGATAACATTTCGATTGTCATTTGATGAGCTGCTGTCAGACAGCCGCTTTTTGGCCATCGATTGATCGTTGAACGCAAATGGACATAATTAATATTATTGTTGCGAAACTGATAAGTGCAGTATTTCCGGAAAAAATATGTGGGTCGATTTATGGTCAACTAAAAACAACGTTCTAACGGGCCAAACTTGGCCTATATGTGTCGGCCTATATAGGCCGATAGCCGCCCAACCTAATTGCTATGTGTGAATTGTCTATCACATTGCTATCGATAACTAATGAATTATTTTTGGTATTTCTTTTTTGTGTTTTGCTGGTATTACGGCATATTTAGTAGCATTTAGCATTCAAAATACATATTTTTGTGGCCATTGGCCACAGCAGCTGTTACGCGAACAAGAGAGAACAGTCCCAACCAAAAGCCGTCAAAATGCTGCGTACATTGTCACGCGTTAGTGAATTGCCAATTGTTGTAAAACAATTGCAAAAAGTACGTAACTGTAATGCAGCCGTTGCTGTTCCTAACAAAACCCTTGTCACTTTCACTAATACAAAGCAAGGCAGCGGCAATATAAGAGACAACAACTACAGCAATAACAACTACAGCAGCAGCAGCACCACCACCACCACCATCAACAACAACAATCATTGGACGACGCGGCTGCAACAACAACAACAACAATTAGAAAATCATCAAAGATTTGCCAACAGGCGCAGTTATTCATCGTCATTTTTCGGTTTATTCCAGAATGCAGCACAGTCTGGTGTCGCAAAGACCAACAACTATGCCACGGAGGCGACTGTGCAGGTTAATCGGGTAAGTAGATCCAAGTAGGCCAGATATCCCCCCTCCCATCCCTCCTTTGCCATTTATTCACGTTCTCGCTAAAATAAGTGGCCGATTACATAATGTGTGCGTGTGTGTGTCTCTCTCTCTCTCTGTGTGTGTGTGTGTCCCTCTGTGCGCAAGCTTATGTGACCTGACTGCACAGAGTTGCATTTTTGCCGATTTGTCGATTAGTTGGTTGAATTGCAAGCCTCAAGGTCACAAATGGCAGCGCAGCGCGTGACCGACGTCGGCAGTGTCAGCGGCAGCGGCAGCGGCAGCGGCAGCGAAATGCACCTTATCAATATTACCAGTGCAGCAGATGCACCCCTCTCCCTACACCCCCTCCCCTCACCACCCATATACAGGTTATGCAAAAAGAGCGAATGCGCTCTAACGGCGCTTTAAACGTCTCCCATTTGAAAATGTTATTTGTTGCGTGCCTTGTAAACTTAAACAATAATTCGATTAAACGAGGGAGGAGGGATAAAATGGGTTACATTAACTACACACTTATTCCATGTACTACCCACCTGGACAGTGAAATAGGTGTGAAGAATATAACAATAATAATATTAATCATATCCAAAATACAATATGTTCATTTATGAGTATGGCGACATTATTTCTTAATTGAAATCTCACGTCTCTGGCTTAAGAAATTGAAATTGGCGCGATTTGCTTACAATTAAGATTTGACTATATTCATTATGATAAAAGCTTAACTGAGCTATCAAATAACAATAAATAGGCCAAGGTCATCACTGCAGGGCTGACGATAGAATATACAGTGAAAGCTCTAATATAAAGGCAAAAATTAACAATTGCAATTTGACGGTCTCAGAACTTCCTTACAAATGCTCTAAAGTCAGAAGAAAACAACATTAAAAGGGGCGTAGGATTCATGGGAACTTCATCAGCAACCCGTAATCCCGTATTTATGGCTAAAAGTGATCCTCATGGAATGGGAATGTTTAATCGGCACCAACTGCTCAACGGCGAATAGTGAGTGCAAAGTTAGCTTGTTCGTTAGTAGACTGTCCCGTAAAGTTTGGTTAGAACAGCAAATTTTAAGATTAGGGGAAATACTTGGCATTGGTTCATAAGAAGTGGAACGGATCAGAGGGTGTAAGAAAATGGCTCAATATTCTCGGGATGCTTAAGGAAACGTTAGTTACCAAACTATATAGATTTCCATATTAAATGAACTAAGAAAATCCTATTTTACTGTCCAGATGTGTATATGTACAGTATGTATATATATATATAAATCTATATATATATATATTTAGGCAAATATCTTTCATATCATCACAAGCCATAAATTGTGGAAATCAAGTTAAAAAGACCACTTTTATTTTTGGTATTAGCGTATATCTATCTCCCTTTAACATTTTCTTCTCTTTCTTTCCGTGTGGCCTGTGATTGATTGATTGGTGCGCAGCCCTTTAAACTGCATCGCCTGGACGAGGGACCCGAGACGACAGTGAAACTGACCAAGGACGAGGCACTCAAATACTATACACAAATGCAAACGATACGACGCATTGAGACGTCCGCTGGCAATCTATACAAGGAGAAGATCATACGGGGCTTTTGCCACCTGTATTCGGGCCAGGAGGCGTGCGCCGTTGGCATGAAGGCGGCGATGCGCGATGTCGATAACATAATATCCGCATATCGTGTGCATGGCTGGACCTATTTGATGGGTGTATCCCCACTGGGTGTTCTCGCCGAACTGACGGGCATGAAGAGCGGATGTGCACGCGGCAAGGGCGGCTCTATGCACATGTATTCCCCAAATTTCTATGGCGGCAACGGCATTGTGGGCGCCCAGGTGCCCCTCGGCGCCGGCGTTGGGCTCGCCTGTAAATACAAGGGTAACGGCGGCATGTGCCTCGCTTTATATGGCGATGGTGCTGCCAATCAGGGACAGGTCTTTGAGGCCTATAACATGGCCTATCTGTGGAAGCTGCCGGTCATCTTTGTCTGCGAAAACAACAACTATGGTGAGGCATCCAAAACTAACCAAAAACCAAAGATTCTCAAATTTCATTGTTTTTTTTTTTATTTTTGCAGGCATGGGCACCAGTTCGGAGCGCGCTTCGTGCAACACGGATTATTATACGCGCGGCGATGCTCTGCCCGGCATTTGGGTGGACGGCATGGATGTGTTGGCTGTGCGCAGTGCCACCGAGTTTGCCATCAACTATGTGAACACGCATGGGCCACTGGTTATGGAGACGAATACGTATCGGTATTCGGGACATTCGATGTCGGATCCTGGAACATCCTATCGTACGCGCGAGGAAATCCAGGAGGTGCGCCAGAAACGTGATCCGATTACCTCCTTCAAGGAGTTGTGCATTGAGCTGGGCCTTATTACCACCGATGAAGTTAAGGTGGGTGCATCAATTTACCTGTTTTTTGTGGCATTTTTTAAACTACTTATATCCATGCAGGCCATTGATCTGAAGGTGCGCAAGGAAGTGGATGAAGCTACTGCCCAGGCCAAGGCCGACACTGAGCTAGCCCTTAGCCATTTGTGGACCGATGTCTACTCTAATAATTTGGAGAAAAAGATACGCGGCACTAATGGTTTCGATATAGATCACATCCAGGAGCGTAAGGGTGTCAATCATTAGGAAAATCGAAATACAGTGAACCGATAAAGTGGTACACACACCCACACCCCAAACACACACATACGTACATAAAAAAGCAAGCGAAATCTCTAGATCTTAAGCCTAAAAGTTCATGTTAGAAAAACTACTAATTTTTTTTTTTCACTGCACTTCTACGAGTTGTTATACATATGTATTGTGAATCATGTTTATTCGTATCGTGTATGACGACGAGACAAGAAAAGGGAATTTACCGTTGACGTAAAAATGCAGTTAAGTAGAAAGAAATAGACACATGACGTAGCTAACCACGAATTGTGCGCACCCTGCCTTTCACGCAACACACACACACGCGCACTCAACCACTCAACATGGGTCAGTGGCAATAGCAAATGATATTAAATGAACGTGTTCAATATGGTTAAAGCGAAGTGTAAATTGTTAAAATATAAAATATACATCCATTCAGTCATAATCAATTTGTTAAACTCTCTGAACTGTTATGGGCCGATGGCGTAATACTGATCAGTGCATAGATAATGAATGAATGAATTATCTCAATGAACGGTGGACCTGGTCAGATGTTCAATATGGTAACCAAATCTTTGTCAACAAATTGTCAAGCTCTTATTATTCCGGCGGGAGCAAAATCATTTCGTTGATTTGTTGTTGAAATAATTCCAATACCAACTAAATATGATGCAGGTTTGCGATTGTGATAAGATTGTTCAAATGAGAAAAGCGACAAGTTTGGCCAACATAATTATACAAACAAAAACATTAGAATAATTATAAAATCGACAACAAATTGCACACAAAAATCGATACGTAAAAAGTGCTACAAATAGATGAAAGTATCCAAATAGGCACAACATTGATAGATATGGATGTCTGATACACGTAGTCAAACTCGCTGAGTCGACGTTTAATTTCGAAGTGCCTAATTTTGAGAGCACTGCATGAGCCAGTTAACAGTATCTTAGAGCGTCACATGTTCATACTTGAACATTCTAATATTAACCAATTTTCTATAATGTAAACATAGTATTCTTATATTCCGTTTTTATAGTTGAGTTTTTATGCTGCTTGTAGTTTATGCCCAGCTGTTATCCCAGGATGCGTGGCATGAAGTCCTGTACTTCTCTTGTTTCCTGCAACATTTGAGAAGGCTGAATGAATATAGGATTCAATCTTCCTAGGCAATGTCCAGCGGTGCGAACATCGTCCGTCTCGCTCTCATTTTCCATAGAGATCAATGGCCGCGAGTTCAGCGCTGCCTCTATGCGACATAGCAGCGTAGGAAACTCTTCATAGGTGTAGCTATTGTTTCGAGGGATCCGCTTTAGACTATTCCATAATCCTCCCATGTGGGGACTCTCCGGGGGAATAAAGTGCCAGGCTCTGTTCTTTTTCGAGTCCTTGCATCGCGTCAACGACTCTTGTTCACGGCAGGATTCTTGAGAACATCCTGCGATTGCATTTTGCGTTTCTCCGATTGTGTCACGGCTTCTTGTATCTTCTCGAAAGACTCCTTGTGTCGGCTCACTTGCACCTCCCGTGTAGCTTGCTCCAGTTGTAGTAGCGACTCCAGCTCCTTGGGGCGCATCTTTAAACGCTTAGACATGACAGCCAAAGAGGGATCACCCACATTTTCCGCATTGTCCATCTGCTCGATGGTGACGTTGTACTTCTTCATCAACTTGCTCAGCTGCTCTTCGTTATCCTTGATCTGGGTCTGCAATTTGGCGCAATCGCGATGCGCCACATTTGCGCGCTACTCGCCATCGTTGCGAGCCCAATGCGACTTTTCGAGTACGGCCTGCGCCTCGGCAAGCTCCGCCTCTGCGGTCTGGCGCGCCTTCATGGCCAGCGTGCGTGCAGAGTCAGCATTCTTCAGCTGATTACGTAACTGTCTGATTAGTGTCTTGTCAGGTGTATCCGCCTTGAGTCGTTCCAACTGTGTTTGTGCATCCTTCAGTAGCGTCTTGTATTCTCCCAAATCGCGAGGCATCTTTTGGTTCAATGCCTCTTCGGTATCCCGATCCACACGATTGCGATCATCCATGGAGCTAAGTTTACATTCCAATTCAAACTTTTTGCGCAGCAACCCTTTGCACTGCTCGTGCTCCGTTTCCAGCTGACATTCGATCACCTTGATCTTCTTGTAGTTATTGCCACGCACTTCCTTGATTTCCTCGTCGCGCTGCTGTGACTCTCGGCGCACCTCGTCTCGCTGCTTCAGTGTCATATCCATACGCAGCTTGGCCTTCTCCAACAGCTGTATTTGGCCAGACATTTCATCCAGCTTCTGCTGCATAGTTTGCGGTTGCTCCTTGTAGTCTTCGGCCTTGCTGAATTTTTTGAAATCCCAGATTAGATTCTGTCTGAGATTCTCCTGTGTATTTGGATTTGGATTTGTTGGACCGTCCTCATACGCACTCTTAACGTACTATTGCTAATCCGTAGCTGGTCTATTGACGGATTCTCTAAGCATCTTTCGGCAATTTCCATTGCCTCTCGTAGCCGGGCTTTGTACCTCTCTAATTTCTCCGTAGGACCCACTGAACGATCCGTTTGACGACTTAATAATTTGGACGACTTAATAATTTCCTCTGACCATCCACCAATCTCATTTTTTTTATGTAGACGTCTGCATTTTTAGCATCTCCTGCTGCTTTTCCAACAGCATATTCACTTTAACGCCTTTTTCGCGAAGGAATCAATAAAATAAACTACATTAATGTAGAACTATATACACAGATTCAACGATTTGAGTTCTGTATCCGGCTCGAAGGACAAAATGTCTGATACTCGCATAGTGTGTAGTCAAACTCGCTGAGCCGACGTTTATTTATATAAAATTCTTAAACCTAAATACATATAAAATATTATGCAGCCACTTGTAAGGCGACCGCACGATCGCTTATCGAGTGCAGCCGTTCGTAAGGCGACCGCAGTGTAACTCCATCTCCTCTTTCATCTCTAATAAGCTTGACCACATGCAAGCCAGCCTCAAGTGCCTAATTCATGTTCATACGTGAACATTGATTATAATGCTAATATTGCACAGCTTGCGCATAAACTCGATATGGTAAATTAAATGAAAGAATCGGGTAAAGAATATTTCAAATCTAAATTACACTGAAAAAGTATTTCTTGAATCACATTTGCTTTTAGGCATTTTACATACATATTTTGAATTCCATTAAAAATTCGATCTAAAATTCATATTTTTTAAAATCTTTCAACTTTGTTAGCCTTGCAAAGAGCTTTTCTATGCTGGCGAAATATATCCCGTTTGAAATTTTTGTGCCTGCCACCTGTCAGAGCTTTAAAGCTGTGTTGGTGGTGCTTTAGCGCGTTCCTGTGCAGCAACAGAAAATGTGAGAGCTTTCCTTAAGAAATTGTGCAGGCACCTGTGCTATGTTAAAAGCTGTTCGCTGCTTGCTGCCCTCACTCTCCCTTCTTTCTTTATCTCTCTGTCTTATGTTATAATGTAGATATTCCTCAAATCGAGTGCGACGCGTTCCGTTCATTTATCAAACCACTAAATGGCAGCTGCTCTCGTCGCCGCCGCACCCGACCCCCCTCCCTCCCTCACACACACACACACACACTCACACACACACACACCATCAGCGAGGTTCAGCACCTGTAAACTACCCCGCTGGCCCATTGCCTGCCTACTGCGAGGCGGTGTTCAATTCAATCTACTGCGTTATTCAGTCTGTTCGCGATGCTCTGTCGTTGATCTTCACGTGCGCTGCGACGAAATTCGTGGTGCTCTACGATCTTCTACATTTGTTTTGATTTGGCCGCGTGCTGCGTGGGTGTTGAATTTTGTGAATGTTGAATTTTTGTAAATGTTGAATGTTTTCAATATGTTTAATAATAAACGATCGTTCCACCATTGATTGTTGTTGGCAAAGGTCCATTTGCATACATATATATATATTTATTTATATATATATTTACATATATAAATAAATATCTATATAATATATCAATATTTTTTTATTTGTGATTGATTGTTATTGATGCATTTATATATTTTATTTGATTACAATCAGATAATTATTAATAGCCAAGTTTATACGATTCTAATTAAATGGCTCTAGCTTCCTTGGGTACGTAAGTATGTATTTTATATTAACGATTTTGAAAAATATAAAATTAGTTATCTTACTTTGATTAGAACGAATGCATTCACATTTTATTTGAGTGCACCCACATGTCTTTAATTCTGTCTTTTCTCATTTATTCTTTGCTCTTTCACTTTTCAACTTCGTAATTGTATTTGATTTTGGTAGGCGCCTCTTTCAAATGTGCTTTATTAATATTATGTGTTTTTGTGCATCTCTTTTGATCATTGTGTCGTATTGCAGCTTGCGTTTTTCTATCACATTTTCTTTTGTCGACAGTAGTGGAGGCGAAACATTTTCGAAATTCTCATCATCAAATTTGATTTTCACACATTTTGCATTTTCTTTTCTTTGTTTTTAGGTTTTATTTTTCTGCTTATTATTTTTACTGGTCTAATGCTGGCACACATATTAACGCATCATGTGAATAGTTTCGCTGACATTTTCCATATTTTCTATTTTACTCACTGACAAATAATGACATACAAATAATGATATATACTTCTGAAAAAGGTATGACGAATCGGTGAAAATGTATGTTGTAATTACAAGTTTATTAATATTCAAAAACATTATGGGGCTCTGACCTTTGACATGGGAGCAGACTTAAATTTGGACTTGGCTTGGGCTTTCTTGTTTTGAAAGTTCATATCTAAGCTATGTTAAGAATTGTGTGCAGGGTGACAAAATGCCGAGGTTTCTCGATTAGAACAGTTTTGCTTTGTTTTTTATATTCCCTTGTCACAAATGTTGAGCATAAATATGAAAATAAGTTAAATTTCAGTTGTGCGTAGTTTCAATGAATACTTTTAAGTATATATAAGCATATCCATACGTGTGCACATACATACATATACATATGTACATTTAGCTGTGTCGTGCCATAATTTATGGGCGTATATGAACACATACATATACAATACAATAATAATAATCAATCGACAAATGTTTTGATCATCATGCGAAACATATTTCAAGCCAAAATCATTTGTTTATTTATTTATCTAACTTAATGCTCAACATTATTGTACATTTATGATGGAAGTGAAGTGCTTGGCCTGCTAAAGGGTGTAAATACAATTTCTATACACATTTACTACTATGCTACTACTACTACTACTGTACATATATATGTATGCGTATACAGGTGTCAGCGTGTGTGTGTGTGTGTGTGTGTGTGCGTGTGTTTGTGTTTGTGAATTGTCAATTGTCTTTCGAGTGGCATACTTGAGTGGCACTAGGCTTGTGGATGTTTGTATGCATGTGCATAAGTAGTTAATACATACATACATATATTTGGAGAATATATATGTATGTGCTTTATGTGGTCTCTAGAAGTGCTCTCCATACTTATACGCATCACATGGAGCGCAGCTGATTGGCATTTTTTGGAATTTCCGCTACATTTGCATAGCCGAATTTGAAATGACCCCCGTGTGGAGAGCGTAAGATCTGATATATGTATATATATATATATATACGATCTGATATATATATGTATATATATATATATATATGTATATTTATATTGTATGTACATTTGTATGTATATGAATATAGTCATTGTTCAAATAATGCCTAAAGCCAAGTGTCGCGCTGCGCTCTTTGGAGGTTTTTTTTTTATTTTTTTTATTTCAATTGATATTGTAATTTATATGCTGAGAGATTGGTAAGATTTTCTCTCGAACACGCACAGACTTTTGTATTCCACTAGCCATGAGCATTCAAATTAAGAATATATTATCAACATTGACATTCCGCAATTTTGTTTGACTTTGAATTGTGAATTTATGCATTGGGAAAAACAAAAACGCCGTTTTAGAAAATCGTGCTGACAACTAGAAAAATTTTATTTTTCTTTTTTTTGCGGAAATAATTGCTGAAATTCTGAAAAGCAAAGCCTTTGTTGGTTCCGTTTTAGAAATATACTTTCTGAGTAATAAGGTGAGTAACCCTTGGCGTCGAAACTATTCCGATTTTCTTTAGCTAACGCCGATTGTTGCCCTGAGTGTATTTTACATTAATTCATAGTAATTTGAAGCAATATTGTTATATTGGAGTTTGACGCACTTATTTGCAATAATTAAGCACTGTTTCTCATTAACACATTTATTTTGTTGTTTGGTTTGGTAAAATTGCGAATTCATGTTTCGAGATCAAATTTTGAGCTCAATTTTGTATCTTTATAAAGATGTGTGTGCGTGTGTGTGCGTGTGTGTGTGTGTGTGTATCATATTTATGAAATATCTGGATGATCTTGCGGAATACCATTTCGTTGAGAGCATTTGCGTAAAATGCCAGATAAGTAGGTTTATGTTAGATTTCAGGTTAATATCCACTGCAAGCACGTTGCGTGTACGCAACGCAAAATATCAAATATGCATGTATGTATTTAGTCGACATATTTACGCATGTTTGTATATATGTGCACACACACACATAAATGCGTACAATCTTGTGTACAACATACACTTTAATGTGGCACTCAAATTACACCAAATGCTTTCAATTTCTCCGACCGCAAGCAAAGTGCTGTTGTGGCATTGGATAGGGGCACGGGGCACGGGGCACGGGACACGGGGCAGGGGCATTTGTGAGATTGTGTAAGCCAAGGAAACGAGGCAAACGAGAGCTAATCCCGTTTCTAATAAATATACATAGGCACATCCACATGGAACTCATTGAGCAATTGAATAATTGAACAATAATGCGGCTGGTGTCGTCTTTTGTGCAACTCATCATCTCATCAAATGGTGTCGCTCTACATTTTCGGCTGCACGTTTCAATGCTTCACAGTCATTTTTGTATTTATTATTATTAATTAAACACAATTGAGAATGACAACTCAACTGTGAGATCTGCTGCGAATATCTTTAATATGAAACAATTTCTTTTCTTTCGAATTTCTTTTTTGTTACGATATTGTTTGTGATTCAACTTCTGCGATGTTGTCTATGTTGTTTATGTTGTCGCTTTTTGGTTTTATTTTCTTTTTTACTTTGCCTCAATTTCGACAATTTGTACAATTATAACAAATATTCATGATGCGGCCTTGAATCAAAATAGATTTGTATACGCGACGCTTGCCAATCTCCGCACGTCACCAAATATCCCATCTAAAAGCCCAGATGAATATTTCTGGCCCGCATTTGTGTGCGATTTTTTGGTTCTGAGAGCGTTCTTCTTTTTCCTCTGTTATGCTATTTTCTTTTTTTTTTTTAATTTTATAATTTGTTTTGAAATCTATTCGAAAATTCTCGTTAGCCACATATGCAGTTATTATAAAATGGAAATGCTTT
This sequence comes from Drosophila cognata, assembly GCA_035041535.1. Taxonomy (NCBI): domain Eukaryota; kingdom Metazoa; phylum Arthropoda; class Insecta; order Diptera; family Drosophilidae; genus Drosophila; species Drosophila cognata. Next base: position 2,923,430 of record JAWNLC010000235.1, read on the forward strand.
TTGCAGCAGATAAAATTGATCTGAACTCAAGTGGTGCACACAAGGAATCGGAATCGGAATATATATATAAATTTATAGTCAGCGCAAATGGAAATGAAATTAACCAAAAAAAATTGAATTGTTTGCTTTGTAAATTTAAATGAAATCAACAAGAAAATTGCTGCAACAATCCCAATTTTACGATTGCAAAACTTTCAGCAATCCAAAATACTTGTTTGTGTTTTTGGTGGTTACCGAAAAAAAAAAATAAAAAAATTAAATATAGAATTAATGGGTTTATGAATGGGCACCAGATTGAATGAAATTTAGTGTGGAATTTATACACAGAATCCATTAGAAATTGACGAAAAGCGTATTATGAAGATGTCCCAATAAAGTTTATATATATATGCTTGAGCAGCATCAAACAGATCGGGGAGATCTATCTATATGCGTTCCTATGAATGAACCGATCTCAAAGACAATAAGAGCTAGTCTTTAAGTTCTTGTATACCCTGCGCAGATTCAGTTTATCGATAATCACACATTACGCAATAATCGATGGAAACTATAATTTTAGTTGAAGAAAATTGGGAAAAACTGCATCTTGGTATTCACTTTCTAGCACTTATCGTTTGGGCCTCCAATCAGGATAAAACCTTTCATATACAAGAGTTGCATTGACGTCATTAAAAATATTTAAATACAGTTATGTTATAGTAGCTGTTATTGTTGATATTGGATTAGCCGCAACTTGTAAATGTTGCAAAAATACAAACGCAATTCGCCTGTTTCCAATCTATTTTGTATTGCATTTTAATTGAACGTTTAGGCCAACAGCGGAGTTTATACATAGTCCATTAATTGCTCGGGGATGATAAAAGCCGACATTTGCATTCACTGGCAGAACGTAATCCACCTGGTCATATCTAAATTTTATTATTGATTTCAAAAATCATTCAAACGAATACGTCTAAATCGACTTGGCTCTTGTTTGACATCACTATGCAATATATGGGAATCTGTTCGCATTTTGGAGTCGAGATATGACCAGCAAAGTCACCCAATATATGTATATATATACATACCAAAAACTTAAACAAGTACGAATGCAATCGTAGTTAATGGGGCTCTGCAATAATATGAATATGCTTACAATGTATTAATTCAAAGCCTCTGCCTTTCAAATTTTGGTATTACTATCGAAAATCGAAATGCATCGATGCTCGAGTAACGGGACGATTATCGATCAAATAACATAAACTTGAAATGCACGGGGTAAACGAGAACTTATAAATAAATAACATTTCGAATTTTTGGCTGAGATTTATGGGCTGGATTATACAATTTTCACCCAATTTTAATGGGCTTCGCCTTAAAACTTATAATTTTATATTAATCGCCTCTACATGGCGCCAGTTAGTTATGGCAATACGTTTGTACGTTTGTATGTGTGTATTTTATGCTTGCTATCTGTGTAAAATTTAAAACGATTTGCGTAAAATTCGACCAGATGTCGAAAGCGATAAAAAGTAGTCAAATGTGATGAGTGCAATACGCGGACCACGTAATAGCTCACGTATTATTCATTTTACGTTATAAATAGACGCCAACTGGAAAACACAAAAATAAATACAGAAAAAAAAACGAAATTACTGAAAACGGAAATGCGTGCAACGCTGCAAAAATATAGAGAGAGCGAGTGACACCGAGAGAGAGAGAGAGAGAGAAGGACAGACATTGAGTTGAAAAAATAAACTTGAAGATAAAACTGATTTCAATAAAGTGTTTTCTTTTTTTAAGCTCACCCCAAAAATACAATTGAGCCTGTAAATGCAACTTGCAACGCAGCAGCGCCTCAATACGAAAAACAAATTGCATCATAATGAAGGCTCTCGCTTAGCTGTCAAATTAACAAACGACTCCACTACAAAAACTCAGTTGTTTCGACTAAATCACAATACTAACAGAAATGTAAGAAAACATTTCAAGCATCTTAAAATTGGTGCAAATGGGGACGTGTTTATCTTGCATTGGAGGCCAGAGGAAGGATGCCATCACAGGAATATCCCGTTGGTAATCCATCACATCGCTAGCCATAGAAAATTGAAGTTGAAAGCAACAACCGTGGCCGTGAATCCGGTCAGCGAAGGTGGCGTGACTGGGGAATATTTCAACAGAGAATCAACTGGCATTGACTAAGACATTAAATTAACTAGACTCCAGCGACCGGGAGCTGAATGTGATGGGTCTAATGTGCATGATGCCACTGATACGCAACCATTCAGAAATCGACTTGCTTACCAGCGACGTTGGCAATTTGCGGTCGCAAGTGGCACGTGAGACACGTGAGGCACGTGTGCCACTAACTTCCAAGTCAGTCGATCTCGAGAGCGAAGTATTGATCCCTGCCCGCAATATTCATTGGACACGTATCGTTGCCAATCGTGCTCAATTCTTTATAATTGGTGTCGATCTATTGCTTGACGGCAGCCTCGAGACACGCATCCACACCAAGTCATTGTTCCGTGACCGTTCTCAAAATATCAAAATGTGAAAATATTTTATTTTAAATATATATTTTAAATATTTGGCCAGCAAAATGCGCATTTATAAATCATAAATATAATTCAGCAAACAACAAAATAACAAGTCAGGTAGGTGAAAAACAATGACAGCAAACAATATGTGCGTGTCCGTGCTGCTGTGTGTGTGTGTGTGTGTGTGTGTGTGTGAAAGGGTTTTACTGTTGCATTAGGCAGACTATGGCCTAAATCAGCCTAATGACGAATCTGATTGGCAAGTGTAAAAACTAAAATGAAAACTGTGTCTGAAAATCGGAGTTTGACAGAATATGATATATAGGTTCCAATTGTTAATGTTTTGTTGGTTTCATAGTGGCAAATGTTACATTTTTGGAGTACTTCCGCTGCACATTTGAATCTGTGCGTAAATGCAAAGAGCGTTCAGCTAAACAGCTGCAAATTGAAATGAATTGACGTGAAAACAAGTAAAAGCGCTGTAGTTATATGAGCCCGACAACGATATACTCAGAGCCCAGGCCCAGTTGTTAAACATATTCGAGTTTTAATGGCAAATTTTCCTTTAGGAGATGTGTACAGTCAAATGTAAGCGTGAGGAAAGTGCTTGCGCCTACAATATGAAAATAAGTTTTGGACTCTACTGTGGGTATTGCCAATCCGATCTCAATCAAATTTGTCTAGTTATAAATTAGAGTGAAGTCTGTGCTTTAGTTGTGGCTTTTATCGTTGGCGGAATGGATATTTATAGATACTTGGAATGGATATCTATAGATACAAGCAAAGTTATCGATGAAATAATCTTGATTCCCGCGGGATGTACGATAAGTCTCCAGTTCTTATACAGACGGATGTTTGGATGCTCCTGCACAAAACAATTATACCAGCAGATTTTAATGGGTTGAGGGTAAATCACAACGCCAAAAACCATGGTGAATAAAAAACGGACAAAAAATGCCAAAAAAAAAAAAGAAAAACTCTTTTCTGTCGGTTTTATATTAAAAGGCATGTCAAAGGGACGTGTCATTTGTATGCTGCACAATAAGCCAAGTTAATGTCATGACTCAATGTGTATATTGATATTGATTAAGATAATTTGCGAAATCCAACTACTAATTGGCGAGTGTGCAGAAGATATCTATAAAAAGATAGAAATTGCATTTTGTATTTTTGTGCTGAAAGTACGTGTGGCAAGCGTAAGTGGAACTCAATTAAAACGAACTGTACTCGGATATGGTGTGCGCTGACGCGATATGGTGCCATAATTTACAATATGCAATGCACATCGAAAGTATTAAATCAAATGGAAATGCAATAAAGCGGTAAGCGCTAAATAATTGACATGTCGCCCGCTTGGCAAACAAAACGCATTTTAAATTTAATTTGCCAATGTTGTCAGAGCAAATATACAAAGTGTACACATACACATACACATATGTACATACATACGTATGTATATACAGACCTACGACCGCTGTGGCATAATCTCGCTTCAGTTGCAGTATTTTCAGGTAGACACGCCAGTGTGTGTGTGCGTGTGTGTGTGTGTGTGTGTGTGTATTTATTTAAAACTCATATCGTGCATAGGCACGTCGTGGCACGTGCTCGGCTTAAAAAATTACAAAATTAAAACAGAAATAAAAAATCGCAAATCAGAAGTGCAAAATTTATGCACGTGACGAATTTGGTTGACCCGGCTAAAAGCGCAGACGACGAAGTCAGCCAATATGTAGCATTAAATAATTAATTATTCTGATTTAAATGTCATTCTGGAAACAAACAAACAACAGAGTGGACAGCTTAAATATGTAAATATGTATATATATATATATATATGTATATATGTATATATATGTATACATATGTTGACGTTTATAAAGGGAATACGTTAATTACATAAGTGGACTAAACTGCGCTAAAATGTTTACGCATTGAAGCACCACAGATCAGAGATACGAGCTGAAAGTCAAAACAATTTAATAATAAAAGCCTTGGTAGTTAGTTAAGTAGATTAACTTTGTAGTCTTAAGTTAAATATGATTTTAGCTATCTTCTACTTAATAGCTTATTTTAGAATAACTAATCGAATTATCTTTTGTTTTTCAGCAAATATATTAGAGCTAGTGAAACACAATATGAATTTTCATATATATTCTTGAAAATGATTTTTGAAGCTGCTCTGATATGTTTGCAGGTCATTCAACACTTTTAAGTCGATTTTCAATATAGAGGCCTTTTGGTTCATGGCTTGAATTTGGTTCTTGTTCTTACCATATCATATGTATCATATGCTTTTCATGCAAACACCCATCTTTGGAGGTATTGTTTTCATCATATAGTAAGTTCATGTTGACAATTGCTTTTTTAAGAATCAAGTTTATGTCAAAGGGAAACGCATATTTGGTATTGAGAAGGATTCAATAAAAGCTTAACAAGTTTTTTGTTCCATTTAGTCATTTATTAATCATTTATCCTTAAGTTTTAGCAATTTATGAATATTCCGTATCATCTGGATAGAAGCAACAAATTTGACAATATAAAATACATTAGGCAAGACGAAGCTTTACGTTTAACTATGGTTCCTGAGTATTCTAAGTAGGTTTTTTTGCTTTGATTACCCAAATGAAATGGAAGCACAAGTTGTTATGCAACAATGCTTCTAACAATTAACAGTTTTTATGCACCCCGTAGCTCGGCTCCAAATCATTATTGTATGCGTGACAAAGACTTTATGCTCGCCGAATGGTTATAACAGAGAGAACAGACACCAGACAATTAAACATAAGTAAACTGCGGCCATATAACAGCTACAGTGCTCATAACTTTACATATCTACACACACGCGCACACACACTTCCACACGCACACACACTTCCACACGCACACACACACACACACACACACACACACACACACACACACACACTCTCTTATTAGTGGTCTTCTGCACGCTTGGCCCTTAGCGGTGTACGTTTCCCAGAGTGTCCACCTGCGCGTATACGTAATTAATTTCAGTATAATCTCTTACGCATAATAAAATAACGGACAAACATGTAACAAAAAAAAAAATAAAAAATAATAATAAAAAAAATAATTATAATAATGAAGGGAACAACAACAGCGGCAGGCATCAAAAATCATTTTGCCCGGGGTCCTTTGTCCGTGGAGTCAACCGCGCTTCTGAAAATGCCCAGAAATCGCCTGCAATTAATTGACAGTGAGTTAATTTTCATTGAATTAAATTATATATACATATGTACGTGCAAATACCTACATACGCATTTAAACATACTAGATGGTATTCAAGCGGCTTCGCACGGGCCGAATGATTTAATTTTTTTACTAATTGTATTTAATTAGTAAAACAGTGGCTGCTTTGCAAATGGGTTTCATGACAATCGCACGAATTATCCATTTTTTTTGCGTTCTTCGTATTTTGTGAACTTTGTTATTGAATTTGAACTCATTAACGTGAAAATTAAAGCTGCAGCTGTTTGCATTGAGTGGCCACCGACTTTATCCATGTATATTAATAGATGTGTAATTTTTTAGCGCCGGCCATCTAAAAATAAAATGTAAAATAAATCGAAATTGCCGGTGGCGCAACCCCTTGATCCGCATCATCATCCAATTTATATTCTAAATGATGAAAAATATTTGCTGTTTGGCTTTCAGAGCGATTTTTATGAGTTTCTGCAAATTTTGTTTATAAACAAAATCTATAGAAACAGCCAATTGACGGAAACTGGAAGCAAATGATGGCAATACAATAAAAACAAAGGCAACAACCATAACAACAACAACATCAGCAGCAGCAGCAACACCAGCAGCAGCAACAGCAGCATCAGTAACAATAACACACAGCAAATGGATGCCGGGCAACAAGAAATGCAAAGTCAATATAAACTGTATAAATAAACCCGTCCACCCACAGATACATTTGTATCTGTATGAAAGCAGCATAAAGCTTGCGAAATGAAACAATCCACATTAATTTTTGCCTTCTCGCTGCGCAAACTGAATATAATTATATAAAACTGAATAATGAATATTAAATTGAAAAGCGCTTGACAATTAGATACTCTGACAAACCGTAACAAAACAATATATCAATATACAAATTGATTTGGCCACTAATATTCATCTCCAATTCTAAGAACTATCACAGAAAATGTGCAGGATTTAGTTGATTTCATTAATTAAGATAAGTGAAATTGAAAAGACTTAAATTATTAAGGATACACATATAAAAAGTACTAAATGTATGTAGAATATCCTTGCAGACGACGCTGGCACTTTGGGTAAATGCTGAACGACAGAGTTGCCATTGTTATCAACAGCGCACACGAAACATTGGTGGCAACAATGTTTGTTGTTTGTTGTTTGTTGTGCTTGCTGCGATATGAGAATAAGAATGAGATTCATACTGGCCTCAGCATGTGCAACAATGTTTTTATTTGCCAGCGCTTATTTTTAGTTACTTTTTTAAATGTAAGTTTTCTTGTTATACTCTAGACAACACTTGTAGAAGGGTACATGGGTTCCTCCGTCCACGAATGCGGCTTTTTTAGCCACCAATGTATGTTCGCTTATGCCTGCGGCAGATAAAGTGTTCAAATTGTTGGCAGATATCGATAATGCCGATCGATAAGGATACGCAACATTTTTGGACACCGTTAAAGCTAGCAAACTTCAAATGGAAATTCATCTATAGTCAAAAAAGGTGCTAAATTTTTGGATGCAAATCGATACCAAATTTGGAAGGTATTTTATTGACAGCATTTTTTCGATATCCATTGATATCACTCAACCCCATCATAACCGGTTTGTAATAGTAGAATACTCTGCAGTCGGCTATGCTCGACTTTGGGTTTTTTTTGCTTTCCTTAGAGAAGGGTTGTGTTTTGCCAGAACGACGTTTGGCGTCGAAATAACTTTCTTAATAAACGCAAGTTTGCAAGAAGAAAGGACACACGACCCAACAACTAGACACGACCCTACAGCAACCCACACACACACGCAAGCACACACACAGCGATACTCCATATCCATAGTTTGCTGTCTGCGCATTTTCGTGACGCTTTTTGTTATGGCGCGGAGTTTTCCTTGTAACGTTTTCATTTTATTGCAGCGTAGATTAGAGTTGGAAAATTGTTAAATTTTCATTACATTTTTTCTCGTTGCATTTTGCTTTTAATTTGTGTTAGCTGCACCTCTTGCTGCTGCCCCTTCGACTTCTTTGTTCAATTTGCGCCACAATTTGCATTCTGTCTATGTCCTGCATTATTTCGCCCCTAACCCAACTTCGTAATTATTTTCAATTGCTTTTTGGGTGCCATCTAATTTTCGAATGCTTGAAATTCGAATTAATATGGCATAACATGAATCCAAGAAAAACACTGCAAATAAACCAAACAAAGCCTTTTAAAAAAAATCGGATTAGACTCGGTCTTATACCATTTGGTTGACAATGCTTATCGCTAAAAGAGTTGAAACATAATTGTGGGGAAAATATTTGAAAAGTTGTTTGTATTATTGTTTAAAATAAAATTTGAACAACAGTTAGATGTACTTTTCAAGCCGATAGAGTCTGGTTATTTTGCATGGTCATTGCGCTTTAAAGGTGTCGGAACCGAAGCTGTAAGCAGCTCAGCTTGCAACAAAATGTTGACAGCAGTAGCTGCACCAGTCGGCGTGTACTTCGCGAATTTCAATCCTAAACGTTGTCATCGCTGTCGGCATCTTGCTGCAAATTATGCGATGCGCTTGCAATTTGCCCCTGGCTGTGTCATGTGTTAATATTTCACATATACACACACACACACACACACACACATACATACTCGCACGCTCATGACTATGATAGCGTTATAAAATTTAATTAATGCGCAGCGCAGGTAATGCAGCAGTAGCAGCAGAAAGCGGCAACAGGCAACAAGCAACAAACTTGTTTAAGCCGTGACGCAGTTGTCCCTTGGAGCTATGGCTGTTTATGGGATCTACCAATAGGATTCGCATTTTCATAGAGCAGTTGCTCCTGTTGGCGATGTTGCCTGTAAAGTGCTTTGTTAATTAGCCAACTGGCGATGCTGCCTTCCAGCAATAATTAGCGCCCGCAAGTATGCAACACATTTGGCGCCAACTTGTGGCGTGGGCCCAAGCAGCCCAACACGCTTTGTGTCTGTGTGTGTGTGTGTGTGTGTGTGCCTGCATTGTATTTCGCACACTATTTGTCAATGTCAGGATAAATACGTTAACACACACACACACACACACACACACACACACCGAAAAACGCACTTACGCACACACAGAGTGCTGCGGCAGTCAACAACTACTTTGCTGTGGCCGCAGCTGCGTCGCGTTTCGCGAAATGTTAATGCAGCCTGTAACCCAAAGAGTGGGATCATTATCAACCCATGCCCCATAGGTTCTCTCTCTCTCTATCTTACTGCATCTCTCTCTCTCGCTCTGTTTCTCTGTTTCTCTCGCCCTCTGTTTTTGTGTGTCCCCCAAGCGCTTTGACTGCCCAACCGTTTGCCCAAACGTGTTAATTTAAAGCAATGCTCAAAATGTCGCTCATTTGGTATTTCATGGCAGTGTAAGGCATCACCCTGGGGATGTGGCAAAAAGGGTAAATGGGTTGCCTTTGCTAGCCATCAATGATGTATCAATCAGCGCTAAAACAACAAATGTCAGCCAGACACAATGGCCCTGCAGCGGACTAAAAGTCCAGCCATCTATGCCATGATTAACCGGTGCTGGCCAACAAACCAAACATTAGCCTTAACATGAAAGCTTAAATTTGTAGCCATTGATTTTGGGCAATGAGCTCGAACTGGACCTGCTCCAAGATTTATATTCAATATGAATATTCGAGCACTGAACATTTGAATTCTCCTGCTTTGGTCATGAGATAAAACCAATTTTTTTTTTGGTATTTGAAACATTAACTCAAATAACTCGCTTCAACTTTATGTGAATTAGATATTACCATAGATCACAGTTCTTTTATTTTCCGTTTATAGCTTAACGTTTATTTTAACTTAATATTAATATTTGAATCTCATAAATTACTCAAAATGTTGTTTTACTGATATTTAATATTCTCAAAATTGAGCCAGCAGTAGCTGATGACTTGTAAGATTCATTAATTAACTTGAACAGTGAGTAAAACCAAGATAATCGCATCGAGATCGCTTCTAGAAACATTAATTTTGTTCATATATTTTTCAACTGAATCTTGAAGCCGTGAGTTAAGGCTTAAGCCATTTCATTTGCAATTTGATGAGCCGTAACTTGATTTATATATATTTATTTATTGCAAACTTTTCTGGTTCGCACAGATATATTTGATTTTCAGTTAGTTGATATGAATGGCTCGTTTGAGTCCTTATCTAGCTCGCTATTAAAGTTTTTATTTGTCAATAAAAAAAATGCACTTTAAAATCGTTGCGCAATTTAACGATACTCAAGTGTGTCTGTCTGTTAACAAATCTATGCGAGCTGCTGCCCAAAAATAACTTCAAATGCATTTCAAACCTAAAGTGGAAACCAAAATTTTTCGTCAGCATTTTTTTGTAATATATATTTGCTTGCTAAGTACTTATATAGAAAACTAATATGCTGAACATCCGAACAGACATAGACACAGACACTAATATATTTGGATAGGAAAATGTATTTGGTCTGGATGCTCGAAGCGCCTTAAACTATGCAACACATTTCGTTTGCATGTTTGTGCCGCGCCGTTGATGCCCTGTCATCCCAATAGTGGGTTGGGTATATAAGCTCTCAGCTGGCAATGAAAAATATATAACTTATTGTTTTTGTAATTGTATTAAGTTTAGATTTCATCAAATGTTACATTCCGAATATGCCAGAAATATCTTCAAAAGTCTCCCATTATTTAACGCTGTCACAAATGCTTCATTTTTCAATTTTCCATAACTTGGTCTAAAAACATGGCATTTTTCTATCAGGTATGAGCATCTGCTTTGGAGGCAATAGAGTATAATTCAGTTGGAAGCTTCTGACCAAAACTTACTTGTTTTTTCCTTCGCTGACAGAGTCGTTTGATGCGGCGTCTGTGTGCACCTTGGGCACGAAGCTGGAGCAGCAGCCAGAGCAAAGCGTAAAGCAGCGCCCTGAAATGTATGCGAATTTGCATAGAAAATAGACAGTTTGGAAAATTGCATTCCATGTTGATAACTTAAGGCCAAAGCAGGCGTTGTCGACGACTCGGACGGTGTGCGTTGTGCAACTCGTTTGTTTGTCCACGGATAGGTATATGTCCTGATTGTCCTGATTCTCGACGACAGCTGCAACTGAAGCGGCTCCAAGCACGCAACGCATGTACATAAATAACTTGTTTAAGTTTTATTGCAATGACTATGGACAGTGTCCAACCGACTACTGCCACTGCTGCAACTCCTGCGTTTGTCACCCCAATTTATAAAGGACATTCCGCCCAACTCGCACTTATAAACGATGCCTGGCCACACCTTGAGTCGAATGCAATTTAGCACATAGCCAAAGTACCTTTGAAATTGAAGTTGATTTTTCTGTCAGAGATTGTGGTGTCAATGGCGGCTCTTCCACGTCCATTGTTTTGCTGCTCTCTGATCTGTTTTCTTCAATTGCAAGAATGCATTTTGAAATCAAATTCACAAATATCTCAATATATTTTCAACCGTCGCGCTTTGTTGATATAACCTACTTTATATCTATTTAGTAAGATAAGTAAGATATTATCGCGTATGTTTTCTTTCACTCACTTTCTAGTACTTTGCCAAATTGAATTGTAAAAATGATGAAAATAAACTTGCCCATAGTATAAGCCATATTCGAATTTTTCATGATAGTTTTAAAGACGCGTCGAAGCGCTCCTCTTCGCAGTCTCACTAAGTGCAGCGTCTTGAAAATGAAATGGGGAATGATGCAAAAGCCGTGAGAAGATACTGGTTGTTTGTTTGAAAAGGGCTGGTTAAATGCAATGAATGCCCGACTGGCAGTCTGGCTGAATGGCTGTTTTTCTGGATGGCTGGGAAACTCGTCAGGTTGCTCGACATGATATGCCTGTAACTATTTGGCTTTATCTTGCTGCTGCTGCTGCTGTTAGTGCTGCTGCACGCCGTGTAAACAGAGAGACAGTCCTAAAGCGGGAAAGAGACTAAGCAACAGAAAGCGATAAACAAAACTCCACAAACAAAAAGAAAGAGGAAATTGTAAAGTAAATTACAGTAAGAATGTTCAAGTTTGAACTGGCTGTGTTAGTAGCAAATCTACCCTTTAACTTGGCTAATTTGTGCGAATTCTAGATGTCATCCATTAATGAATTTAAGCATCAACCTTAACCAAATATTTTGAAAAACTTTATTTCACTACTTGCAATATGATTTTGTTGAACATTTTTATTTTTCTTTCTAACTTATAAAATTAAGATTTAGATTTATGGATATGTATTGCCTTAGAGCCTCGGCTTAATAATTCTTATATTTTCCTAGGTTAAGAGCTGCCTGCTTTGGTCAAAATTCGCATACCCTGCATACCCTTTGTTGTTGTTGTCGAGGGTATACAAAAATGTGAACTTAAGCAGACCGCTACGTGGGCTCAACTCGACTGGGCTCATTTTTAATTTAAAGTTGTCTCTAAGCGTTGCTTAAATGTTGGCGTATCAGGCAAACGACAGCCATGCTTAAGGCCATGTTCAACTGAAAAATTTAAAGTTCTTAAACTGCAAGCCAATTAGGTAGGAAAGCTAAAACGTGCGTTGGTTTTAGCTTGAGAAAATGGCACACCCACTTGACTTGTTGTTCCACGTTCTTGTTGTTGTTATTGTTGTTGTTGTTGCTGTTCTGGATGCTGCTGTTTCTGTTGCTGTTGTGCTGGTTGTTGCTGTAACCACTGAGCAACTCGCTAATTATGCAAAAATTAGTTGCATCTCGAGCAAAAAAAAAAAATATAAATAAAAATAAGAAAGTAAAAGATTCTAAAAAGAATCTGGAACACGGTCTGGCAGCTACGACACATAAAAACAAGTAAGAACTCTGCAGTCGAGTGAGCTCGACTATGCTACACCCTGGCCCCAGCTGCTAAATATATTCCAGCTTAATGTCAAATTTAACTTTAAAAGTTTTACCTGGAATTGCGCTTAGTTCTTATGGCAGGCACAGGTATTCAATGGTAAGAAGTCATTTACTTGACCGAACTGAAATAATGACTTCGTTTTTCTTACTTTTCAGTATATATATATGTATATATATCGATATTTGCGAAATTAAGGAATTGATCAATAAAAAAAAAACTAGTTCTGTGCGCGTTATACGAGAACTTATATTCGAAATTTGTCTGAGGTCTGTGACATGTATTGTCGACTCGGTTGTTGATCCTGATCAAAAATATTTGTACTAGGGTCTCAGATGCTGCCTTCTGCTTGTTACATACACTTGCACAAAACCATTATACCCTTTATATCCATTTTCAATGGGTTGAGGGTATAAAAAGCTAAAGCTAAAAATTGTGCTTCTTCCTCCAGTTGTTGGCTCTGCTGTATTTATTTTTTTCGCACGTAGCCTGCGCGTGTGTATGGTGTGTATATTTGTGTGTGTGCTAATTTAGGCATCCTTTGTTGTCGCCTGCGTGAATGACACACGGTGTTGGGCACACAGCGTGGGAGTGCACAAAAAATGCCCGACTGCCGTTTGTTGTTTCAGTCTCGCAGCTCAAAAAAAAAAACAACACGAGAATAAAATAAAAAAAAAATAAATTAGAATAAACAACAATACGGCTTTGTTTGATGGCAGTGGGAGGGGGGGGGATTATGTTGCAGTAGCAGCTGCAATAGTTACAGCAGCAGAATAGTAAATGGCTCAGTCGAGTAATGCGACTGCGTTGCACCGACTCCATTTCCCACTCTCCACTCCCTGGCACCCACCCACAGGGCTGCATTGCCCATTACCCTGAGGTATTCGTGGTGCCGCTGATGCATTCATTCGTATACATTCCCCTTCACTCATTCATTGATAACCAAATCGTCGCCTGCTAATAGACGAAACAATAGAAGACAAAGGCACTGAATATGGCTAATTAGGCGTCGCAAACGGTGTGAATTCTCAACTTTCTCCATTTGAAATAAATTTGTTAAAGTAACAATATATTTTTCATTGGATTTGTAGCTGAAGATCTATGAAAAATAAATGAAATATGGAACCAATATATATATATATATACCCCGAAGACAGCTTTTAACTTGGGTGTTGGGGCATGGCTATATCGTCTCGGCTGTGCATCTTGATCAGGAATAATTGTACTTGATTGGGGCGCAGATGCTTCCTTCTGCCTGCTTTGCATCATAATTATAATCCTTTTGTTTAGCTTACAAATTTAAAGATGCTCATCCGAAAATCACTCGATACCGTTTTTGAATGTCATTAACACAACTTTTTTGAGAGCCAATTTTATGTCCAATATTTTCAACAACTGCGTTGTTTTGGTTGATTGATACTTTTGGAATTTCACTGGAGTATTGTGTCGGTTATAACAGATGGTAAGGGCAAAAACAATGACCTCATTTTATTGCTCGCTAATCATCGAGTATATCGGAAGCTTCTATCTTGGCTCCAAATGATTTATGGTCCCCGCATGGATTGGCAGTGATACAATGCAGGCGGAGTGGCGGTGGTAATACAAAAAGCATCTGCCCCAAAGTCAAATAGCGTTGAAATGGGCGAGTAATGGGTGTGTCTGTTTGTGTGTGTGTGTGTGTGTGTGTGCTTTTAGATTCTTGGTTTGAATTTGTTGTAGATTTTGCAACTGACACCCGACTATTTGTCTTGAATTACTTTCCGACTTGCACTTTGCACTTCCCATAAACGCCCACACACAGATATAACGAGGCTCAAACGAACGGAAATACATACAAATGCACTTATTTATTTGGTTTTCAATTTCGGCTTTCGGCTTTCAGCTTTTGGTTTTTCTATATTGCAGACAAAATGTATTGAACAAAACGCAGCCCTTGCCCTCACCCCGCCACAACGCGTTCGACATTTTCCGCAGCAGAGAAATTGCGCGTAAAATAAAACTTCAATTTCAGCAATAACAACAATGCAGCAGTGGCAGCAGACCAACAGCTGCAGGGTGGCAAGTAAACGGCAGCCAACAAAAAAGAAGAAATTGAAAAGCGTTTTAAAAACAATAAAAGTGGCAAATTCACAGCCACACCATGCGACCCCTCACAACCTATACAAACCATGTCCAGACTCTGCGAAAATTCACAAATATTTCCAGTACGTGGCACTTTCTGTTTATATACATATACACATGGGTATATATATATATATATATATATATATATGTGTGTGTGTGTGTGTGTGAGTTGTGCATTTGAACATTTACAACAACGACGCGTGTTAATGTTGTACGTGGCAAAGGCAAAAGCGATATTCGTTGCATTAACCAAGCGAAACAACAGGAAAAGTCAAAATTTGCACGTTGCTATTGCTGCTGCTGTTTCTGTTGCAGCTGCCGTCAATGGCGCTTAAGGGGTCAAATCGCACTTCCTCCAACAGAGAGATAAGAGACAAAATGTTGTGTATCTTGCAAACCAGTGTGTTTAACAGAGCTGAAAGATAGCATGGCGAATTACAATAACATCGGCTGAATAATTGCAGGAGATACTGATATGTAAACGGACGCCGGCATTTTGGCATACATATCTGTATTTTCAGCAACGCATAATAGATTTAACAGGTCGTTGTGCATGTGGTCCCCCAAATGTTAAATGAAAATGTACAAACATCATTTTCCATATATATTTGGCTTAAAAGATATTGAAATTAAAATTGTTTTTGCTTTATGTTTCTGATTATATAAGCTAGGTCATAAACGATTATATTATTACCAGTTTGGTATGATTAACAAAAAAATGTTTTTCCATTTAAAATCATTGCGTTTTCATTTAATATTTGATTGTTCTTTATATTATTTTATTTGATAGTCCGGTTTCATCTCTTGTCATGTCATGTTCGAGTACTATTTTCAATTTGTGTATATATGCTAACGATCAATGGGTTAACTTCAATTGGTTTCTTGTTTTAATTATCAGTTTCTGTAGCTCTCTGTATCTTTTCGAATCTGTGCACTGGGAATTTGTGGTGTGCATGTGGGCGTGGCAGCTGCTGAGCGAATTGCATTAGGAATTACCATTGCAAACGGAATTGCAATCTGCATCGGAATCAAGAAGTTGAAGTGCCTAGTCCAACTACATACCTCTCCCCCCGCCATCCGCCCTCCCTTAGACGACTGGTGGGGCAGCAGCAGCGGCGCCAACGAGAAGGAGGCAACAGGCAGCTGACGGCAGGCTGCAAGCGGCAGGATGATGACGCTGACAGCGACGTCGGCAGCGATGCCAGCCGACAGCATTGCAGCTGCGAAAATGTTTTCGGATGCGGATGTGGCGGAAGTGCGGCACGTTGTGCAACGCATTTTGGTGCCGTGCGTTTTTGTTATTGGACTATTGGGAAATTCAGTGAGCATTTATGTTTTGACGCGGTAAGTGCACTTGTATGCGATGCTCTTGCTGATGCTGCTGCTGTTCGCAAAACTCTTGTTGTTGTTGCTCTTGTTGCTATTGTTATTGTTATTGTTATTGTTGCATGGATTACGGCCAAGCGGACAATTTGATTCAAATGTAGCTATATATATGTGTGTATGTGTGTGTGTGTATGTGGATTTTATGCATTTTGTGTTTATGATGCGTGTTGCATAGCCAAAAACTGAAAAACAGGTACGCAGCATATTAGAAAAGGCATTTAATTGCTGTCATCTAGCTGGCACTCTAGATTATTTCATTGCCCAAAATGCAGCAGCAGCAACAACATCAGCAACGCCAACAACAACGGCAACAACAATAATAACTATAACAATAACAATAACAATAACAATAATAGCAACAATTTCAAGTGCCAAAAGATAAGAGTCAACAGAGGGGTTTGCCTTTTAAAATGCTGCAAATATGCAACTAGACAAGACGCTTCATAAGCTTGCCGCTGTATGATACACTCAGAGTCGGTGTGCTCTGAAAAATGAGTTCAGTTTTGATAAGTCTGTGATTTTTTTTAATTTTTCAACTGAAAATGGCACCATGAAATGCAATTGTGCAACTGTTGCTAAGTGAACGAGACATCTATACTCAAGTCTCCCCGTTCAGTGTGCTCTTAAAAACGACTTCAGTTTTGATAAGTCTGTGTTTTTTTGAATTTCCCAATTAGAAATGGAAGTTTTAAATGCAATTGTGCAACTTTTGCTACGTCAACAGATATCTCGATATTCAAATTTCCAAGTCTCAAGTTTAGTGTGTTTTTGACAAAAAATCAACATCGCACAACTACATATGTCAGATAGCTCCCATTGGCTTATTAAGTTAATAATTCAATTACGATGTGATATCTCCTATGTAGCAGCAAACTTTAGGATTTTAAAAATATCGATTAGATGTGATAATTATCTAAAAACTTATATTAAAACTTCATATATTATTCAATAAGCCATTTAAAAACCACACTTCGATTTTATTGGCCTGAAAAGAAATTGAAATAATTTAAATTCTCTACACCTCAGCTACAGGCAACCGAGACTCATTAGTGTTATCAAATTTAGTAAGCTTGTTTTAGCATCGATGTGGCTCGACGTTACCAACTGCAGTCATACAAAAGCCAACAGCCAAATATGAGCAGTTAAGTTTTATTGCGCATTCGTTGGTTTTATGACCCTGTAGACATTTGCCTGACATGTCCCCCTACTTTTTCCATTCTGACTAGGTTCGAGCCACCCAACGTAGACCCCGTTTTTGGGCAATTTGGTTATTGAAATTACTGTTCCATTTGGTACAGTTGCATTGCACGCTCTAACGGTTGTTGGCATATTTCCACAAGCGCAAACAAATAGTTTGCATTTATGCTTATTTTTATCTCAATTTATTTATTTTTATTTATTTATTTTATTTTTTGTATTTGTATTTTTACCGGTTTGGTTTAGAAAGCGGATGAGGTGCACCACAAACATTTACCTATCGGCTTTGGCAATCACCGACATTGCGTACCTGACCTTTGTATTAATTTTATCACTCAAACACTATGAATATACCAAGTACCACTTCGAGCTCTATTGGCGGCTGTATGGCTTTGTGATGTGGCTATGTGATGCATGTGGTAAGTAAGCAAGAAGGAGAAGTGCACTTTTTCAAAATGAGGAGGAAAAAAGGAATAAAATAAGTTACAATTCTTATAGGTATAGCTTATGATATAATCGTGGGGACAGTTTTCAATATATTTGTTTTTGGTGTGCAAATATCAACAAATATCTATAAAATATACAAGTACATTGAAAATAATGTGCAAAAGTAGTAATGAAGTCGTACAAATGATGCAACAGGAAGTTGATTTGCATTTCTGAATGTATCGATTTATTATCGAACTGTCTGAACGAGTCGTTCAAGTTGAATCTCTCGAGATTTCGGGATAAAAACCTTCGTTAGCAGAGCATAAAATAGAGGGAAGAACAAATTATGCCTTTGACAACGAAATGAAAGGGATTCCTTGCAAGAATAAAAGGAATTAAGGGGCACAATAAACGCGAAAAATATAAAAAGCAAAATCCAAGGATATCTGGGAAATTTGATCAAGTTAAGTTCTCATTTATCAAACAGAGAGTTTGTTCAAGGAATAAGCATACTAATATATATATATATATATAAGCATTTAATAAGCTATGTGTACTATATACATACGTATACGTTAAAGCTTCAGTTAACTAACTGATGCTACTTGAGCGCTTTTGACTAAACTGACAGGCCATGAGTTACGAAAGTTTTTTTTGAATGAGTGGGCAGCAGTGAGTGGTGTTAAATTGCGGCATTAATAACAGTTGGATTGTGAGAGTTCATGTTCAACGACTATATACTGATATCTCCTTGTTCAAACTCTATTCAATATCCACACGCACACGCACACGCATACGGACACGCACACGCACACGCACACATACAGCGTACATCTCAATTTACATAGCCGTGTGCTTTACCATCGAGCGATTTATTGCGATCCGCTATCCGCTTAAAAGACAAACATTCTGCACAGAGTCGCTGGCCAAGAAGGTAATAGCAGGTGAGTGGCCATCGTTGGATGGGTTTGATGGGTTATGTGATGTGGCTGTGGCTATGGCCCGGGCACAAGCATTGAGCCAGCCTATGTATTGTTTTGACAGGCGTCGCGCTCTTCTGTCTGCTGACCACGCTATCGACGGCGTTCGAGCACACATATGACATCGATTGGAAATTGATTGATGGCGCGTATAGGCCCTGTAATCAGACACTGGCAAATGTATCTCCCACACCGCCCCAGCCAACGCCGGCAACTGCCTGGCATGTCGATGAATACACAAGCATGTCCAACACGTCCCCTCCAAATGTGGAGCCATTGGATTTGGGCAGCGGCGCTGGTGAATCGGGTAAGTAGTTAAACATCTTCAATGCGGATTGACCCTTTAAATAAGTTACTTTTCGTCTTACCATCCTACTTACACTGAAACTCTCTGGCTTCCCATCTTGTATGGTGCAGATCACATTCCAAGCAGGCAGCGTCGCTTACCAGAATCCACGTCCGCCTTTGTGGGCATGACTGCACCAGCCACCGAGCCAACCACAGCAGCGCCAACGGTGAGCTTCTTGCACTTGTCACGTGCCAGACGCAACGAAGAAAACTACGACAGCGATGGCAACTTTAAAAACAATTACAGTGACACCAACAACAACAACAGTAGTTCATTCGGATTTAACGTAACGGAATACTGTCAAAATGTAAGCGGATAAGTGAAGTAGAAGATAAAAGTGTAGGAATGCCGACTGTGAAATACTCTGTTACTAGTGAAATACTAGGCTAAAGCAAGTACAAAATACAGCTTAAAAAGTGGCTAATGGAGGAATGGTAGTTATCATAAAAGTGTGTTTCAAATTTTACATCTAGTTTATTGATCTTTTAAGAGTTTCAAGAGCAATTTTCTTTCGCTTCAGCTTGAAAATTGTGATCAATCAGTGGCATATCAGTTTTAATACTGGGTACAAATCACATACAGTGGCTCACTGCTTAATTCGAGCAGTGTCAAGTAAATAATGTAATTGCCTGCCATAAACTAATTATACATTATTTTTCAAAAATTCCAAAGACCTATGGTAGGTACATGTATTACCCACAAATATGAATGAATAACCCTAATACACTGAGGTGTCCCCACCTGCTAGGCAGGATTATGTAAAAAAGTACCATATTTTTTGGTCAATGCTTATTTGAAACAGGCTTAATAAAGTAATATATTTGGCGTATAAAAACTTAAATAGGGATGTTAATACTTGGTATGATATCCTTTCGCCATAACAACTTCTCTTAACCTATTATTCATCGAAGATACCAGCTTCCTGGTAGCTTCTGGGCTGATTCTGGTCCACTCATCCCGCAGAGCATTTTTGATATCCTTTTTGCTGGATATGCTGTGCTTCCGAATGTTATTTTCCAGCAGAGCCCACAAATTCTCAATAACATTTAAATCTGGAGACTGGGCCGGTGAAAGCAGTGGTGGGGCATTTCCCCGATGAGCCTGTACTATCTTGGCCTTATGCTTGGGATCGTTGTTCTGGTAGAACCGGAAAGTATGTCGGATTTTTGAAAAAATAATGAATAATTAGTTTATGAATTACATTTTTTACTTGATACTGTTCCAATTAAGCTTTGAGACACTGTATATATTTAAAAGTTAATGTAAATGCAAGACTTTATGTTCAATAGCGAAAGCAGAGGATTGAAAATGGCAACACTTCAAATTCGTTTCCAAAAACACATTTTCGAAATTTTCATTGCTAGTTGCTAGATTTATTATGAATCGAAACAATAATATTGATAATTTCCAACAACTCTTCACGCATTTAGATGACTGTCTATGCAAATGGTCTGTCGAGTTTGGGCGAGAATGAGCTGTACATTAACATTTGGAGTGTGTACTCATTGATTGTGTTTGTTCTGCTGCCGCTACTCGTCTTGGCCACCTTCAACTGTTTTCTCATTCTGCTTGTGCACCGCTCGAAGAGCGTTCGAGGGGATCTAACCAATGCAAACAGCATTCGACGCACCAAGGTAGGTACTCACTAAGTCTGCTTGGTTATGTAGTTGGCAAACTATTCATGGCATTAAGCAACTAACACAATGCTTGCAAGGCAGTTGCATCTCGCGAGAGATCGAAAACAATTGTAATTAACATAAACTTAAGACGAACGTGCAACAAACTCATTCTGAGTATGAACTTTAAAATGCTCTTATAATATGTCATATAAAAGAAATAGAAATAGAAATTATTGAGGTATAACATGTAATCCCTTGTCTATCTCTCTCTCTCTCTAACTCTATCTCTGTCTTCCACATAGCGCAAGTCCACGTCTGGGCTAACGGGCAGTGTTTCACAGGAGAATCGGGTGACCATCACACTGATTGCTGTTGTGCTGCTGTTCATCGTGTGCCAGTTGCCGTGGGCAATCTATTTGATACTGAATCAGTATATGGATATCGAAATGAATATACAAAGGATTGCCGGCAATGTGTTCAATCTGCTCGTTGAGATTAATGCGGCAGCGAATTTTTTCTTATATTGCGTGCTGTCGGACAAGTATCGGAAGACGGTGCGTGAGCTCATTACCGGGTACCGCTATCACCATCGGCATGCACGCAACAATTTCAGTCTCTATATGCCACACACGACGACAACGACGAACGGCGATAGTGCAAGTGGTGTTGCAAGTAGTTATGGCAGCTATCGTAGTGCAAACAGTCGACGTTGTCGCGCAACGGGTCGCTTAATTGCGTGAGTTACGAAAGAGTTGAGTTGATCTCACACTGAACTGACTTGAATAACATTTCGTTTTGTATTTTTTCATTTGAATTTTTTGTTTTCTGTTGCATTGTAGATAAGGCGTGTCTAATTATACAATTCGAAAGCTATACAATCCTTAACAATGTGTTAGTCCAAGCTGACCAATGCACACATACAAATATTTTAACATTGTTTTATATGCAACCATACATTTGTGCCATAATGTGATGATTATAGTTTTTATGATATGTAGTTATCCTAATCGTACTTGTTGTTGTCTTAAGCCTCATAAATGTAGTCTCAATACAAATACAATTGAGAACACTATTCACTTAGCTCATTGAATCTTCGATTCAAATGGCCAGTAATATAAATCAAAGACTTTGACATTTCGTAAGGTTGAATCCGCAAATGTGGAAAAAGGTCAAAGATTGTATGGAAAACACTCAACTACAAAACAGACATAAATATATATATATACATATATATATATATGTTTGAATTATTTACAACCTAAGTAGCTTAGCTGTTAGCTTGTAGGACTCACAAAACAAAAAAAAACCAGAAAAAAAATGTAATATTTTTATTTAATCTTGAGTAAATATATAATATTAAATGTCAGAAATTTGAAAGTAATAAAAATTTGAAGATATATTATCATTTAACTATATCATTTAGCTCTTGTTGTTTTTTGATATTTTATACGATAATTATAAGTAATACATTAAATTGCAACAAAATGACGTCGAGGAGTGCAATTGAGAGTAGATACTTGTGTCTATTAAAGCAAAACTAATGTAATTACATACATATGTACATTCCAGGCAGCAATTCGATATGATTCTCAGCCATTATTTCGATCGAACATTCGGAATACGGTCAAAAGTATGTAATGGGATTGATTGAGATTTGCAGTAAAGTTATGGAAAGTTTACAATGTTGAGCAACCAAAACTTGTACCCAACGGGGTAGGCTGATAGAGCCAGTCATGCCAAACACATACACACACACACACACGCACACACACACACACACACACACACACACACACACACATATTTGGTTTGTAAGAACACAATGGAGTAACAAATATTTGCGGTTTACTGCATTTGGTTTTGTGCGTGTGTTTGGTGCTGGTGGTATACGTGTGTGTGTGTGTTTCTGTGATTGCATTTGAGCACACAACAAATTGTTTATACACATTCACACACACACACACGCTTTGTAAATACAATTCACAGTGATGAGCCAAAAAAATAAATAAAAAAAGTGCCAACTACAACAAATGCGTGAGCGTGTGCATTATGTCAGTTGCGTAGCTCTGCGCTGCCCCGCCCTGTCCTCGCCCACCCCCCGCTCTTTACTAGTCAACACCAGTCGTTTCGCTTGGTTCCCTTTAGACCATACTCTGCAGCCGGTTCGCTACTCGTGTTCATGAAAAATTACAAGTCAGCGTCACAATTGAAATATTTCCGCCTTAACGAACAGAAATCCGCAATCGAAAATAGTTATCTTGCCATTGGAATTTGCCCAGAAATATGGCTGTGGCAAATGGAAACTGCCAACTGGCAACTGGCTCGACTGGCAACTGCGCGCAGTCGGATGTGCCACCACCAGCATCAGAGCAGCCAGCAAACGCTGCAAAAAAAAACATTTGACGGTGTCACCCATATTGGGGCATATTGTGTGTGGATTTTGTGTGCCTCTGTTTTTGGGTGCACCGTCTGCCCACTTTTAAACTGCTTTGTGTGGTCCGAAATTTCCATATTTGATTGTTTTGTAGCGCCAGCACAACAACAAAAACAGTTTAAAAAGAATCGGAACGGCAGCGACGTCTGTTTATTGAAAATATCACATAAAACTCGCTTCCCTGCAGATAGGCGAATGCAATGCGGCATACTTTTGGGCGCATACCGAAATCGGCTTTTGTTCATTAACATTAAGTTAATGTTAAACTGTATCAAATGAATTGCCATTATCATTAGGTGAAGCAAACTTATAGACATTCTTTTGGATTGATGGGTGATTCAGCAGTTAGTCCCAATTAAGCAAAAAACCTAAATACAAGTGAATAATTAAAACGATATCATTTAGTAGGTTTTGCAGCATAGCTGCACGCAGTGTAGCAGAACTCTGTGTACAGCATATAAAGAATGCATTGCATTTAACGTATACTATTTCATACACTTACTTACACACACACATACGTACACGCAAGCACAACAAATACGAAACAATAGCATGGCGAACCAAACAAAAAAAAATTAAGTACGCATGACAAAGCGAAATGCGGATAATGCTATACAACAACAATAGCATCAAAAACAGCGAAAGTAATTCAGAGTGCTGTTCGCACAAATGGTCGACTGGTTGATACCCTCTGCAATAGAGTGGGAAAATGAATGGATACGATGACCGACTGAACTAGTGAAGTAAGTAATGCAGGGGCGTATTCCATCCTTATATGCCTTCGTTTGTGTTTGTTCAATTGTGTTACACCCACGTGAGCCATTCAAAGGGGCAGAGGGTATTTAAAAACTTTAAAATATCAACGAAATGTTTATGTATGTAGCTGTCAAAAAGTTGTTGCAACAATAACTTTTTCATATGCAAAGCCGTCGTTGATATGTCAAATGGAAAGAGAGAGATGTACCGACATACATAGATGTGTTAAGGTAGCCAGAGAGAGAGGCACTTATCAGTTGTTTACAGTACGCAGCCCTGGGAGATTAATGGCGTTATTAATGCAGAAGCAGTGAAGCAATACGGCAAATTCTTCAAACACGAGTATTAGTAAGCTTTCGGGAATTTATTGTCAAGGCTTAAGTCGAAAAACGTTGAATAATGTTAAAAAATTAACTCTTTTAGCTATATAGAAAACTTATCGTATAATATGCAGCTTAATAAAGGCATCTGTTAAGAAATCTGCTTAAAGATTAACTCGCGCACTTAAGTAAAAAACATGTCATGAAATTGTTGGCTTTAGAAACGAATATGTTAAAAAATTATTAAAAGAATTTCTCTTAAGATATGCAGCTTTATAATCTGTTAAAAGATAAAATTTTTTGCAATAATAGAGAACTTTTCTTAAGGTATATTGCTTTATAAGGGAATTTTACTTTGTTTACTTTTGTTAATAAATGTTGACTGTTCGGTTAGCAAGTTGCAAGTTCATTACATTAGCAAAGCTGTACAGGTTTTTTCCTCAGTGTCGTTAGTTATTCGAAGAATTAAGGATAATTTACAGTCCCGATAAATATGTTGACTTTCCTTTTGATTAGTTATTGATGTGTGTTCGTTTTTGGTTGGTAAATAAATGTTACAATAATCTATTTCAATTGTTAGTTTCCATTCGAACTGTTCCAATATTTCATGAGAATTTTTTGTGTTTTAAAATACATCTGACATTTTTTATTATCGCCAGTGTTATTGTTGTTGTTTTTGTTGCCGCCAAGCGCATTTTATTTATTTATTTATATATAGCGATTTGTTTGGAATGGTTCTATTTTTATGGTTCAGGTTGAAATGTTTTGACCAACAAAGCCATAAAATGTGCATGGCAAATTTTACAATTGAGCCTCGTAAAATTTTACGTGAATTGCCAAAGCGTCAAATGTGCTGCAAAAAAAATAAAAATAAAAAGTGGTGGAAATAACAATTGATGAGGTTGGTAGGGTGCAGGGGAGGGATGCAGCGAAGGGGCTGCAAACAGTTTGCGGTTGAAGGCAGTTAGCCAAATAAATGTACAACTAGATAAACAAGCCGTTGAAACGGCTTCTAGTTGTAGTTGTATGCACAACACAACACACACACACACACACACACACACAGGCACACACATCCGCAAGGGCTTGGCAAATATTGTGCGGCTCAGCCGAAAAGTAGGCAGCAGAAACCGCAACCCGTTTGGCGCCCTTGCGGCCCTCTTTTATCAACAGCTGCTTATGTGTTTGCTTTTCATTTTATGGGTTGTGTGTGTGTGTGTGTGTGTGTATTGTTTGGGCAATTTGCTTTTCTTACTCTTTTGCATTTTCATTGAATGAGGACATTTTGTTTCATTAGTTGTGCATTGCGACCTCAGCCCATAAATAAGTCACAAATTTGTTTGTTTATCATATACACTAACACACACGCACATATATACATATATGTACATGTGTATATCCATACATACATACACATTGTCTGACATCAAATATTTTTAATTAACAATTGGCTGTGTCCCAAAATGGAGTTAGACCTTATTTAATCACGCAACCACATGCACAATACTACGCACACACACACCCACACACGCATATCTATGTGTGATGCTTGCTTTCTTATATTTTTTTTTGTCGAAAATTTGCTTAATTAAAAATAACAAGTGGCAGCAAACAGTAAAACAAACAACCACAGAGCTACAACCAAAACTTTGTTTAATGGTTAGTTAAGCGTTTAATTTGCACAGGGTCTTCGTCTTTATTTTGGGGCAAGTGGAATCAAAGGCGGCAGGGGTGGCGGGCTTAATGGTTAGTCTTGTGCGTTTGAGACCCACCCATTGGCAGTTCAGTCAGTGGCGACGACTTTTTAAAATCATCCATAAGCCTCATATAAGAGTAGTAAGGGTAGCTCAGTTGCCTTGTGTGATTTTCTTTTTTTTTTTTTCTTTAGCCGGCTTTGTGAAGTGATCCCTGTGGCTTTTTGCCAGCGGCTCAAATTTTCTTTTAATGTAATTTAATTTCTGTGTTTATTTTGTTGTTGCTGATGCTTTTGGGTATTGCCATATAGAACGGTTAATCGATTTGAGCTCGTGTAACAAAATCGTTTTAGTACTCAGTAGTCACAACAGCTTTAATACATATGTACACATACATATTGGATAAGAATTATGGCGCTAAATTGACTTAAATTTGTTTAAAAAAAAAACCAGTTAAATTTGACAACAAATAAATATGATTTTTTGATAGAAATACAATATTAAAAGAAAAACTTAATTGTCAAGCCTGGCTCATGGTCCGATATTTAATTTGATTTGCGGATTTATTTGAGGGAGTTCTTTGTTTACCACGAGTGAAATACATTCGCATGCCTGCATCAAATCAACAATTTAATCGATATAAATGGTCGATAAAGTATACTTGTGATTGATCAATTTACTTTCCGTTTAGCTTCAAATAGTGCAAATGTTGCGATTCGAAAAGCAAATCGTACAAATTGTTGTGACTGCAGCTGCTAAACCGAATCCGTATAAAGTGTCATGTTTTGATTAGCAGACTCTGGTTGATGACTCAAAAAGCTAACCAATTGAATGACATGACAAAATTTGATGTTCTTGGTTTTTGATGTTTTCGCCGATATTGATGCAGTGGAAGAAAAATGGAAATGCTTTACGGCTAAGGCCATAAGCGGCTTACAATTGGCCACACTAAAATAATTTCAGTGTTAATTTTATTTAAAACTAAAGCTGCTCTTGCTGCTGTCACTGTGGCCGAAAACTTTCGACGCCAACAGAGAGCGTCAGAATAATGCCAATTAGATGAGCGTGTGGCCAAGTGGCGCAAGGGGGAGAGTAAAAAGTTGTCAATTGGTGGGAATTTGAGAATTGGGCGAGATGCGACCGCAAAACATTTGCCGATTAGCCACGCTGATTATGCAATTTTCTTTAATCTCTTTAAATATTTCCAGACAGAAATAAAGTGAAATTCAAATGCATACCGTATGCAAACTGTGAAATACTCTGTTATCAGATTAATTTTAGCCTTAATATTTAACTGCCATGATTTTGCTGTATGATTTTTATACCCAAAACCCATTGAAAATGGGTAAAAATGGTATAATTGTTTTGTGCAAATGTAACAGACAGAAGGAAGCATCTCCAAACTCATATATATTCTTAATCAGGATCAACAGTCGACTTGGTATAGCCGTGTCCGTCGGTCTGTCCGTCCGTCTGTAAGAACGCGCAGATTACTATGACTATGACTATGACAGCGAGAGATTTAAAATTTGGAATATAGGTTCCCGTAGACCCGGTGCAGATTTTATAGATAGCTGCCTCCGCTTCTTGGGTATCGATACATTTCGATTTTCGATAGCAATAAATGATACACTGTTAAAATCAGAGGTTATTAATTAAAACCACTAAACAGACAATATATAGAGGCGTCAAATCGACCAAAAATTGCATCAGGTTTTTGCTGAGCATCCGGGCCCAGAAGGGCAACACGGGTAACTGAAAAACCCAGTCTCTTCTGAGCATGCGTGCATGGGTGCAGCAACAAGCTGCCACTCGATTTTCTGTTTTTGGGCCTGATGCCTGGTGCTAAGTTTACTATTTTTATTTGATTTGGTATTTTTATTAGGTCGCCTAAAATTAAATAATATGTTAATAATTCACGAGTTGGCGAAATTAATCATATTCAAAGGCCTTAAGAACTATAACCTTTGATGATCTTTGATTATGCTGCGCAGCACTGAATCTGTATTTGGGGTTGTTTGACAAACCAATATAGCCATCTTCCCTCGGCAAACATAGTGTAATAATAAAAAAGAAAATTCCAAATGATTGACAGGCCGCGGGCAGTGAGTGAATATTCCAGACAAAATTATGTACTTTAAATAAGTTTTTGCGTTTAGTCATTATTCAATTAAAATCCGCAGCGACAAACCAACAAGGGAGCGAAGGGTGGTTGGGGCAATGAGGCGCGGTGTCCTTGTATTGTACAGAATTTCAGCTTTTTGCTCATAATATAATACAATATAATATAATATCTTGCCGCAGGCCCCAAAATGTTATTGGCTGACAAAAGAGAGCCGCAATGTGCCGATGTTTATGTCGATGATGAGGATGAGGAGGCCAAAGATGCTGTGAAGTGGACGACAAGGAAGATGAAAAAATTGAAGAGAGGACCCGGGACAGTAACTGTCTCCGGCTGACAGCTAACAACGTTAGCAACAAGCTGCAAGCCGGCCAGTTTGAGTTCTGGCTTTGTCAAGTCTCAGCTCTCAGGCAGCGACATTCCGGTACTGTGTACATTGCCGAAGATGGGATGTGCGGGAAATTCCAAGTACCGCTCCGCTCCTCCTCCTTTTCTCTACGCAAAAACTTGAGTTGTTCGCAAGTTTTATGGGCCGGTAGTAGCACAAATTTAACTTTTTAATTAAAGCCACGCAATTGTTTGGACGCTGCTGCCGTCCGGCCATAAACCAGACAAAAGAAGCCGCACAATGCACTCCGAGTAAAAGGGCAGCAGCAGCAGATACAGACACAACACCAACACTAACAACGAAGAGCAGCTATCATAGGCAGCCCGAATAATAAATACACTGCAGACCAGAGTCTTTATTGACTTGGCCATTGATTCCTATGTTGGGATCGGAGATTTTTCTTTCAAGCGTTACATACTTCACGCCAATCTTATAATACCTGCAAAAAAAAATGTAAAATAAGCAAAACAGAACCACGTCGCCAACATCAGCAATAAGTTTGCACTGAAAATGGAGGGGTTACGGTCCAGCAGCCAGCGCAACAGGCAAACTTGACACGAAAAGAAAAAACAACTCAAGACACTGGAAAAAAGGAAGAATTCTTTTATTGACAGTGATCGACTGGGGATATCGCTTTGGTGTCGTATTGACATCTATGAAATGGATGTATTGTGTGTGCTCTAGCCAAGAGTGCTCGACTAGCAAGAGGAGCTATGCCTTCACTCAGTAAACACATTGCTATTTAAAGTTCACACAATCGAAGCCAATTATTAATCTAAGAAGCTTTAGTTTATCTAAATTTCGTAATTCTTTGATGATTCTAGACCACAATTATATAAATAAACTTTTTTTAATCGCATGTGTGGCATTTTGATAAGCACAGATGAAAGCCATAATTTTGTGTGAGTTTTATGAGGTGAAAATATTATGTTTACGCATCGTTTGTTCAACGAAATTTCAAATTCTAAATTACCAATTTATTTTCCATCGCCACGAATGGTAATACGTCAACAAGCGAAAGAGATGGCAAATATTTTGAAAAATATAACACTCAGAGCAACAGATAAACAAACAGAGCAATTTCAGCAGAGAGTGAGTATTGCAATTTTGCATTAGATTTGATTTGATTTGCACTCCAATTGCACAAATGAACAAACGAAAGGCTTACTCTAATTAAAATCTTTATTGGGCTTAAGTGAGAGGCTTTTTGGCCGAAACCAGCAGTGGAATTTCTCTGGTTATTGGCAATGAGGTTTTCCTTGATTGTGCTTAGTGGTTTAGGTGCGACACCCTTAAAGAGGGCATTCTAATATTGTTGTTGCACTTGTAACACATTGCAGCCGTCGTCTCCCAGCCCATAAGGTATACATATGTATACTTGGCCAGCATCACTAGCCGATTGGATAGTGTCAAATCTGACTGCAAGTCTCTGTGTCTAGTTTAGAATTTGCTTGCTCCGATAAGGCGTCTATGTTGACAATAATAATGAATATAATATTATATGGTTATATGATTAAGATATATTACTGACTATTCGAAACAGAGTATGTAGTCAAGCACCTAGCATCATATATGTTTATGCACCCGTATGTATACCAAGGCAATTTTCAAGTCTCTAGCTGCCCTCTACTTTCGCTAGCCAAGTGTATATATATTTGGGGAAAACATACCAATTCAAAATTTCAATGAGGATCTACGTGTCAAAGATAGTTCATGGGCAGCAAAATAAATTAAGACACTTGAATGCTGTTGTGGGAACATGACGTTAATAAATACACTTATTTGCTTGAGTTCGTAATTTAATTTACTGCGTGGCTGAGCAAATTGTGCCCGAAGTGCAAATTGTGACTTTAATTTGTGGTGCTGGCAGCCTGAGGCTTTAGTTACGGCTTAGCATCTATCAAATGTGGCTGGACGAGTGCCGTTAATTATATATTTATGCAAACATACACAATATGTATATATGTAAATACGTTAATGTATGTTTATTTACGGCGCTGAGGCCACTCGATTTATGTTTATTATTATAATTTATTATGCACATTATATTTCATTTAGACAGGCGGTCTCCGGCGGTGACCAACTTGTTTATCCTTTAGTTTAAGTCATTAATTAAGTGCCGCTCGTTGGTTACTAATTAAAATGAAAAGTGCTGCTTAATTGGCAGCAACAGCTGCTCTTAAAGCCGGTCACGCCCCCAAAACACCGACCACAGCACTCGCATAGAATTGTGAAACGCTCTCGTCTCGTTCCAATTTGGTTGATTGCCTATTAAATGCAATACTTGCAGACAATTTAAAATCAGTTTATGTCGCGTCGCACAAATTAAACATTTTACTGCAAAAATATTTCTGTGCCCTTCCTGTCCCTTTTTTAGTTAACTGTATTTTCCATAGGTCACTGAGCTGTTTGAGTGCCCATTTTTGGTTTGAGTACATTGCATTGTGCGAATGCAACCAATCAAAATTCTTGTTATAAAATCAAATTTTCATGGCTCTTGAGAGCATTTCCCTCCACATTTCATTCCATAGTTTCATGCATTTGTTTTTGGGCTTGTGTTTAGCTTTTGCGCATGGGTTGTGCTGTGTAGCTTAGGTGTTTCCCAGCGCTTTAGCCCGGCCTTTGGGCTCTGTATTTTTGATGGCCCTCACACTAGCTGGCCACAAAGGCAATGGCACATTTTTACCAACTAAAGTTTCCTCTTTCGTTTGTTCCACACACCCGCAGATACACAAAGAGTTTTTGGCCTTGTGTGTAGATTTTTACATATATTTTTTTTTCATATAGACGCTTTTGGATTTTTTTTATGTTGTGCAACTTCGTTTAATTTTGATTCACTTGAAATGAAAATGTTTGTTGGCCACTTTGGCTGCTAACGTTTTCATAGGCATTTTAGTTAGCTGACTTTTCTATGAAAGTAAAAGTGTATTTGTATAGTTATAGTTTTATAAATTATTGGCACTGCACTCAAAATATTGGTCGTACTTATTAATTGAGAGCATTCATTGAGTCAGTGATGACCTAACCGACCCGCTTTGTGTTCGATTGAAATCCATTTTTTTTCAACACACATCCATACACTCACACACACATATATGCAGACATGTGCAGTGAGCTATATGTATGGGCCATCCTTCGATATGCGGCTGGCCAACTGGCCCCCACACTACACACAATTCCAATAGAAAGTGCAAAATTTGAAACAATAACTTTTACGCATGTCAGTGCAAGCTCACATGGAAAATTTGCATGCGCCGCACAGCACAAAAGGAACATACACACCCACACAACCACACAACCACACCGATGCGTGCAGACACAAATTGGTTCAACAGTGAAAAAAGTCAAATTAAGTTTTTTATAGGAAAAATGCAGCCGCTCAAGGCGAATAGTTGTTTGAGTTTGTCGAAACGAGGCGTTAGCGTATATGGCAAAAAAAAAAGAGAAAAAATAAATACATATACTCGTATGCAGATGTATGAAGGATTTTCATTTTTTATTTTTGTGGTATATTTGGGCTTGTATTTTTTGTTGATTGTGTGCTTAATGCAAAGGGCTTTGTGCAATTTACTCTGCCAGAGTCAAACAATTTAAGTTTCCCTAATGAAATTAAAGTTTGCAATACTAATACCGGAAACTGCAAATTGGCTAAAATTGCCTCGAACCTATAGTTAAATAAATATTTAATATTCAATTACTTGTAATTTTGATGAAATTCTGAAATTCAATGAATACATTGAAACTATTTTAACTTTTTCTATCGTTTTATTTCAGATTTATGAGTTATTTTTGTGCAAGTTATGTTCCAAAATAAGTCAGTTTTACAATTTCTTCGTTTTTTTATTATTAACTTTTTGTTATTATTTTCTTTTGCCATATTTACTACACAGAATAATAGAAGAAGAAAATTAAATTCAATTAAAGTAGTTGTAGCAAAAGGTTGTAGATTTTGGAATATTTGTTAAACTAAACAATGGGAAAGGTAAATAATGAACTAGTCCTAAATTGTTAAGGAAGTATTGTGCATAATATAAATTCAAGTTTTATTATACAATTAAAAATGTATGAATTTGGATGGTTTTAGTAAATGAAAGTAAA
Organism: Drosophila cognata; assembly: GCA_035041535.1. Taxonomy (NCBI): domain Eukaryota; kingdom Metazoa; phylum Arthropoda; class Insecta; order Diptera; family Drosophilidae; genus Drosophila; species Drosophila cognata. Next base: position 2,955,931 of record JAWNLC010000235.1, read on the forward strand.
TAATATTGCGATCCACATTTCATGTTGCTTGAGAAAGAGTTAAATATGTGAAACAATAATTAATTTGAATTGAAAAATTTTTCTTGTACTAACGAGCATACGACTAAGGCTGATGCATGCAACATCTGCGCCGCGGATGCGTAATGTGCCGAGCATTGAGTGTTTGTGAAGGCGCAGCATATTTGCTCATTAATGGTCAAGTTGCATTCGTTGAACTTATGTACACACATATGCACATTAGTGGCATGCACTTGGAATGACTTCTGCGGTCTCGCTTATGAACTGTTGCGGTCTACAACAGTAGCAACAGATTTTGTGCGTGTGGTCGTGGCTGGTTAGCGAACAAAACCACATGCAGTGACCATGCAAAGTCAGTGCTGATAATTTATAAAGCTTGGCCAAGTGAACCGCCGTCTATTTGAATCGCGTTAGCCAAACAGGCCAGCGGCCAAACAGGTGAGTTATTTTGAATGGAAGCTGCGCTTCTGTTTCTTGGCTGGCTTGTGTCAGGGCCGCAGTCAATAAAAGTCAGTGGAAGTAAGTGGTTCAGGCAAGTTGATGATTAATGCAACTTGAAATGCAGAATTGCTCGCTACGATAGCCAAATGAAAGTTGCGCTTCTTCTTGCCACATCTAACCAAACAAAGTTCATGCTTTAGTTGAGGCAAAAACTTTATGCAATACTCCACATTCATGCCGACCGCAGAGGGTACCACAGATAGCATCGTGGCAGCCAGCTGGGCTAGCTCGGCTGGGACAGAGACTCAACTCAACAGTTGCACTTGTCTTTGGTCTGTAGGTTTATAATCAAATCCGTTGCCAGTTGTGCCCTGTCTGCTGCCTGATGCCTGCTGTAAGTTGCTCCAAACCCACACGGCTCCCACCCAACTCTGTGGGAAACGGTAAAGTTGTCTCCAAGTGTCATGTCTCTGGGCCTTGGGCTTTCGTTTCTATATAGTATAATGCTACCGCTGCTGCTGCTGCTGCTGCTGCTGCTGCTGCTGCTGCTGGCATGCTTACTTAGCAATCTTTCCTACATACATACATTAAGTGGCAGTGGAACGGGTGTGCTGAAGTTGAGTGTTGTGGCCGGGAATCGGCTCGGCACCCTTTTCACAGTTTGGCGAAAAATGATTAATGCGATTTGAACTTTAAATTTACATTGTGTTCATGATATTCAGTTGAATTTATGAGCCTTGTTTGAGTTTGTAAATGAGTCACTCATTTAATGCCCTTAACAAGCACCATCGTCCCGTCTCCAATACTACTAACTATACAAGTAAACTTGCCCAGTCACAGCAGGAGACTTTTGCCACTTCAAGTTGCCTCAAGTGACATGGGCAAGGGGCAAGGCACTTCATTTACGTTTTGCCACCGGCAAAACGGAATTAATGATTGTATTTCATTCACTTTGGTATTTTGGCCCCGTTCATTGTTCATATCATAGATTAAATGAGTTATCTGTTTGACTTCCCCACTCGGCCGCCTTCCCCTTCTTGTTGGTCAATTCAGCCAAATAAGTGGCTATTATTATATATCCTGTGAATTCAAATCGACAGAGAATATAAGCTGTAACCAAATTCTGTGAATGATACAAATAGGCTTACAACGGGAAATGATGTAAACTTTTGGTTTCTGCCAATTGATTTGAACGGTGAACATGAAAATCTTAAACTAAACTGTTTTCATGTCATTTTCATGTTATGCCGTTTTAGTTGTTTGTTGGCTGGCTTCAGTCTTTTGGGCTTCACTTGTAATGGAAATGACATCTATAATTATCGCTCAAAACGTGCTCAACGAGTGCAGCTTGTGGATTACCGATGTTATACGCTTGCTTCATTTTTTGGTCTCAATAATACCGATTTGTGAGGCTCTTGTGTGAGAAACAAAGAAATTTACAAGAGGCTTACAAATGCACACATACACACACACACACACACACATACACACACACACACACAAACAAGCACATACACACGCAATACGAAACCAGTCGCATGTGCATAAATTCATTGTCAAAATGACAACGACGACGACGTCAACATCAAATGAATGAATGAATGTGCCGTCTATGGACAGGCCTATCCTGTGTCTTGTTTGCTGTGTCCTGCGTCCTGCGCGTGAGAGTGTGTGTGTATGTGTGCTGCTGTCGCGTGCCATGGTCAACATGTGTAGTCGCTGACGGCCCTTTAGGCTAAAGGAACACACCGACAAACACACACACGCACTAGGACACATTAGGTCGCATAAATCTTTCAACTTTTGTTTGATCGAACAAAAAAATAACGGCGCTTTGTTGAATATACTCCTCGGCATCGTGAGGTGTGTGATGCACGTTTGGTTAGCCTTTTCGTTTCTTTGTCTTTTTGGTTTTGCCTTCGTAAATTTGGCAAGCTCTGCAATAGGCAACAGCAAGTAAGCTGACAGTTTAGTCGTCCTCCTTGCTGCACTTGCTGACTGAAGACAGCCAGCCATCATCCAGCTGCTAATGGTGTAAGGCGATCTCTACTTTTTTTTTATTGTACACCTCGTATATAGGCAAATGTGTTCCGCAGAAGACAGAAATATTTGTAGATTCCATTTTGGAGAAGTGTCATCTGTATTGAAGGTTATTCGTTAAGGCTTAATTCAACTAGGCTAGCTACAGATTTTTATTGAAATCCTGTTTATTAATGCCATTTCCTTAAGCAGTTGTAAGGTTGTACACATTAAATCACTTTAAGTCTGTTTTTAGGGCATCTGTTGGTCGGGCACTTGCAACTAGATCAGCTTTGGTTTTCTGCTGGCTTATTGTTGTCGTATTTGTCAAACTCAGGGTAAATTCATCAGCTGCACAAATAAGTTCTTGAAATGGGCAATGTGCAAACGACTTGGTAACCAGTCGTTCAAATGTCCAACTTCCCAGTTGACCAGCTCACCAGTTGAAAAGTTGACAATTTGACTAAGCTAAACTCACTGAAGTGAAGCAAATGTTGCCTGATTGCTCAATAGAGAGGGGAGGTGAGCGCAGTCGGTAACTGTTGATGCTGTTATATAGGCAGCCTTCATTTTAATTGCCAAAGTTTTGCAGGTAGACAGCTGCCTCAGGTGTTCAAAATTTGGGCATTTAAGTTATTTGATAGGCGACACAGACGCGTTTTTATAGTCTCTCATTAAGTATACGACATGTGGGCACAGCATTCAGATGACACAAGGCTCTTGCATAATGCAGAACAATTAGACACTAAAGTGTAGATCATATTTGAGCATTTTTACTGTTACTTAAACGATTGAATACCATACCATACCATATCTCTCTTCCCCGCCAGCTCGCGGCGCATCCAACCATTTATCCATCCATTTGGTGATGGCCTGAAGCTGCAGCAATTTTCATGCTAAACTGGAATCAACTAAACTGCAAAAATCAAAGAATTTTATGCATGAGCTCAATATGCATGTCCGAGAGTCTGTGTGTGTGTGTGTGTGTGTGTGTGCACGTGCATGTTAAATGTGTGCGTGTGCGTGAGCATTTCTAGCTAACTGATGGAGTGTATGCAGCTGTCCGGGTATGCACTACGGCTTTCCGTTTCATGTGTTTCCGTACTTTGTACAAATTAAAATTGCAAAATCCTCTTGCTGCACTTATGGCATACAATTTTGTTGTCACAATTCTAGCTGACAGACACCAGTATTTGTAGTACTGGTAAAGTGTAGCATAAGCCATCTCTCATAACCATACACAATTGAGATCTCTGCATTGTTATTATAGACAAATTTTTGCAATTCTTCATTTTAGCCAGCGGCTCAGGGCCAAAGTGCAGACAATGTTTAATTTAAAAATTCATTTTTGACCATTTCTATTTGATTTTATGATTATGTCCAGCTGTCACCGTCATCGTTCTCGGCACACTGCTTCTTCGTCACGTCTGAGCTGATGCAAATTGAATTAGACGGCAGACTAAGTGCCCAATTAATTGGTCGAATTGTATGTCACAAATTGAATCAAACAAGCATTTCAGTCATCTTATCATAATTCTTTGCCATAAATCTGAGATTTCTCATCACAATGCATACAATTTGTTGTCTATATTCTATTTTTGTGAACCTTGAGCTCGTTACAATTGGTTCTCTTGCATTAAAAGTACACAAATCAATGTGAAAAGCAAAGACAACCAAATCTTCATTCTAAAAATAATACAAATATACGAACACCAATGTGATCCAAATGTGGATAGCTTCTGTGTATGTAAAACCATATCTTAATCCCAAGGCAATCAAATAAATAGCAAATCTATTTTCAAATTTAGCTATGATGAAGCGAACTGATCTTCTTCTACCACTCTTAAACAAAAAATTGTCTTAAATTAGCCGTATGCTCAAGTGAATAATGCTTAGCGGTTAATACACTGCACGAATCGAATTTAGACAGAGACTTAACAAATATAGTCGTACGTTTCTTAAACTTGTTAAATCTGACTTGTGCGTTCCATTTTTGAATATGGATATTGTATAAGGTCTCCCAATTACAAGGTTCCTCTGGATAAAATAGAATCTGTACAAATACGATTTCTGCCTGCTTGCCCAGAGGGTTCTTTACTGGAATACTAATAATAGTTTACATACTTATCGTGTTAGACTTTTACCAATAAACCATCAATTTGTTTTAGCTCCTTCTCTCCAAATTAATAATACGAAATATGCTTTCCTTAACTCATTTCGGTTAATAGGCCCGTGCTTGGTATCGTTGGGGCTCTTGAATATTACATTCAAGTTAGTCCTTCAACGTCCAAATAAATAAATATATTTTAAATCTATTTGTATTCGCAATACCAATTCAATTATCACATGGAGTATACTGCATTTACTCCAATATGATTTTTCCTTGATGTAAGCTGCAGTTTTGATTTATATTTACAATGTTTATGATTGAATTCAGTTCGATTTCTTTTTTATTTATTTTTTATTTGTTGAAACTATAGTGAAACTATAATTGAGTGCAGTTTGCTAAGTTATTTCATTTTAACTGTGAAGAATGAGTGGTTTTTGCTTTTGTACTGGCGCCAAAATGTCAAATGTATATGGCCAACCAATTGACAGACAATTTGTGGCTGTTTCTTGCCCGACCACCTCACTCACTCCCCTCTCCCCTTCCACGCTCCCACTCAGACCACCACATAAGTCGTTGTCCTTGTTCATTTGGCCATTTGACTGTGCAATTGTCCAGCTGTCCAATAGTCGAGTTGCGTTTCTCGCTGTGGTCGCTTTGTATTGTTTGATTGTTGTGTTTGTTTGTTTGCTTTGTGGCCTACTTAACACAATTAATTAGTTAATGCCATGCTTTGGCGACAAATTTATTGCTATTTGCGCTTTTGTATTTGATGAGCATTGCCCGTTCCGATTGCTGTGGTCGTTGTTGTTCTTGTTTTTGTAATTGCTCCTAATTACTGGCGATGCGATTGCTGTTACGGAGTGCTTCTGCACTGTCTAGCTCCCAATCGCCTCCCCTAAGCCCCACTTCAACGTTGTCACTGGCAACTTATGCAAATGCGGTCTGGGACTCATCATCTGTCTGCTGCCTGATTGTGGCAGCGTTTCGCACTCCTTTCACAGGGCTGCCTGTTACCCGATTCGTGTATATAATTTACATAAATATCTAATTATTGTTGTTGTTGCTGGTGTTGTTGCTGTTGTTGTTGCTGTTGTTGTTGCTGGTTGCTTGTTACACTTGCTGTAATCATGCTTAATTGTTTTCGTTGGCATTTCGTGTTCCAATACTCATGATTGACAGTTTGTGCTTTAGTGGTTTTATGGCAACAACGGGCCAGAAAACCGCCAAAACCGCCGAACCGCTGATGCTTCACTGCTCACTATTTTGCCTCCCTGTCACATTAAAAGGGCCTTTAAGTGTTTAATGACACCAGCATTGGCATCGACACTTTGGGCGTGATTACTGCGAGAATATTTCATAATTTCAATTAAGCAAATTGTATCCAGTTATGGCTGAAAGTACTTGGCCAATAAGCAATATCATATATCATGATTGTTGCGCTTCTGCAATGCTGATAAGTCCTATTAGACAGTACTCTTAAGCTAATAAGGTATATAAATTCCCAATTGTTGGCCTAATAGAGAAACAAAACAATTCGAATCAGACATGCTCTGTTAGGTAACTGATAATCGAGTGGTATCTGCACACAAAGAATCCATCGCCAAAAAACTAGTAATACGAACTGAAGAATATAAATTTTTCACAAAAAGGGGCATTCATCCAGACAATAGTTCAATAACAAACTCTTGCAAATACATTTAGCTATATTAAGCTATTACTTTGTGATGACATTCTCAATTTTAGAGTTACTTAAAGATAAGACCAATTGTTTGCTGATAGCTGTAATCTTTAAGTACGTTATGGTATTGACTACAGCTGTATCTTAAGCTCTTTATGATTGTTTGCTTACTTCAGGTACAATTTTAGCATATCTACTGCAATTGATTATTTGGTTTATTCCTCTACGCTGCACTTCATTGTAATATAAGCCTCTTAGGCGGCAGCGATTTGCAATGTTCATGTGAATATCCACACACATTTGCGGATGAAAACTGTGGTGTAATGCTGGTAATGCTTCCTCTCGTTGGTCCCCTTAATCAAATTAAACTCGTGCTTATAATGCATGCGTGCAATGCTGATAAATAAATATGAAAATAAAAACGAACACGTATATTTGGGAGGATTTAATACCCTTGTAAAAGGAACTCACATCTAAATTAACAATACGAGCATTTGTTCTTGTGATGCGATGTTGATAATTATTTGGCAAAGCGTTCAAAGTATTGGGAATTTATATGCATACATATATAAAGTTGCAAGCAATTATCTTGCAAATGATTGTTCCAGACGGGTCGGAAATTGTTAAATCGAATGAAGTAGTGAAAATAATAAAAAATTTGTATTTTATTAATTGGACGAGTCACTTTCAAAGCGTTCCATATTTTACGTCAAAGTGATAATACTCTCTGCAAGGATACATAATGTAGCATGGGGATGAAGTGAAGTGGACTTAACAATCGCTCGGAATTCAGTTTATGATGAATATGGGATGAACTTAAATAAAATGCAAAGTTCTCTCATATGCATATTTGCACCAAGCTCTGCATTGTTTTACTCTGACAACTGGCTGGAGTGTGTATATGTGTGTGTGTGTGTGTGGGTGTGTGGGTGTGTGTCATCATCATATATATAGGTGGCCTTAACATAGATCAATGCCAGCTGCACTGACATTTGATATTTACCTCTTAATATTATTAATATTATTAAAATGAGCAGCAGCGAGGGCCAGACTCATATGCAAACATAGAGCAACCCAGCCAAATGTGTTGCCAGCTTACACAGCTGCTTCCGTGTGTGCGAGTGTGTGTGTGCTTATGTGTAAGAATGTGGAGGTGGATGTGTGCTGACTGATATTCACGCTGTGACGATGGGTGCTGCCATACGCAAATGAAGTTCTTGTGGCTGGCAAAATTAAGTCCAGGCTTGTGTGACTGCTATTTTGCCCTTAACAGCAACCAAACCACACGCACACATACATGCACACACTCACACATACACACACCATTACTACTGTTGTTGTTGCTGCTGCTGCAGGCGTTACTGTTGTTGGCTGCCTGCCATTCAATGAACCTTGGCCCTCCTTGCACTGCAATAAATAAATATTCAAAAAAAAAAAAAAAAAACTTACATAGATATGAACTGCAAAATTCTAAGCGTGTTTTTGAATTTTGCTCTTTTTGATGTTGTTAATTTTGTTAAATATTTGTTAGTCGGAAATTGGCACTCGACTTGTGTAATTACGTGTTGCCACTAAGCAGCCAATATTATTCTATTATGTACTTATTACTCTCTGCGCCCAGAGGTATGCAATATAATTATTAAGCCTCCATTATGCATATGACGCGAATCTCAGTGTGGTTGGCCAAGATATGGCAACTGCGGCAGCGAACGCTTTAACTTTTTATTATTCTTTGTGTTGCTGCTGCTGCTGCTGTTGTCGTTGTTGTTGTTGTTGTTGTTTTTGACGCTCAAGGGTTTGCTTGTGCGTATGTGTGCGACTGGCAATGACAGGAATTGTTGTGTGGGATAGGTTGTTTAAAGCGCGGCTATTTAGTTGTGTGCAGTTGCCGCAAATACACCTGCAGCCATTCGAGCAGACTCATTCACATTATCAACCAATTTTGGCAATTCACGCGATAAGACCGCATCGCCAATGGCAACAAAAGTAAAGGATTGCCGCATATCGGTCCTGTAAGTTATGAGCTGTAGTGAAATGCACGCAATTTTAATTATGTTGTCGACATCTTTAGCAATTTACACGCCCATTAATTCAACTAACCTGGTAGCTACGGGGCACTGTTAAATAACAAATTGTTCAAAAATGCATTTAAATGGCATTACTTGTTCGCACATTGTTTAAATAAGGCTGGCGAGTTTAATTCTCGCTTAAGTGCTTAAAGAGCTATTATTAATTAGAGCATAGCAGTAAAGTGAAAACCATATCAATAAAACAAGCCGCAAATTAATTTTCACATAAATCCCTAAGCCGTATAAATAAATAGCAGCACATCGAATTTAATATCCTTTGCTTTCCGACTTCCTTATGGACCTCGGCTTATTTCGGAAACAATATAAATATGCCTAATTAATTATCCGACAACCAAACGGACGGAAAGCAACTGAATTATTATTATTATTATTATACCCTGAACCCATTGAATATGGGTACAAATTATATAATGGTTTTGTGCAAATGCATGTAACAGGCAGAAGCATCTCCGATCCCAAAATGTTTTTCTTTTTCATTGATCAGGACCAAAAGCCGAGTCGCTTTAGCTATGCCCGACTATAACGTATAGCGCAGATTAAGTTTGCATCATTTTATCGATAACTGCATTCGATCCGATAACAATTAATGCACAATTTTAAAGGCAGCCGCTAATTATGCATATGGATATAATCGATCGGAACCACCGAAATTATTGTCGCATATTGATCTCCGCGCCCCAAAATCAATTCCGTGGATACATACACATTTACATATGTATGTATAAGCACGCAATTTTGGTTCGGACTTGAAAACATGAGATGCCATAGTTATTTTCAGTGCCTATGAATTGAGAGCAATTAAGAAACTGGTTAAATTTGAGGAAATATGACAATAAAACTAGAATAATATGTTCAACAACTGGGTACAAGGTATAACATAGTCGAGCACACTCAATTTCAACATTTATACTTGTATTTGTTTATTTTTGTTGTTTTTTTTTTATAGTCGACAATCTAATTATATGTGCATGTAGACATGGGCTTATAAGTGCATTATTACTTGAAATATCTGTAAAACATGTTGTTAAAAGAGGATGTCTTGTGGCTCTCCTGGCAACACTCGTGGCTTTGTCAACATTTGCTTTCATTCTTATGTTAAATGTGTGTTGCCAACTTGCGGCACACGATTGCCTACATACGGGACCCTTGCAACACTCCGCCTGACCAAGACGCCAAAGAGTACTCTTGTAACGAATGACCCTTGTTGTTTCTGCTACACATATAGACGCGTCTACAACTCGCGGCTGACAAATGGCATTTTTTTTTGTTTGACAAGTCAAAGCGGGCAGTGGAAGCAGCCACAGCATGAGCAAGAACAATAACAAGAACAGCAACAGTAACAGCAACACAGCCGTTGCAAGTGCACTTCAAAGTTATCAAAGTATGCTTCAAGGCTCGCCCAAGTGCGTGGGTCGTTTGCTCTCAGTATTTTTTTCTTTTTTTTTTTTTAATGCGTGTGTGCTTGTGTGTGAGTGCTTGTGTTAGTCAGGCAGTCAGCGAGTCAGTCAGTTAGTCAGTCAGGCAGTCATTTAGTGCTCGCTGGACGCCCCGCTTGCGCTTGCTTGCTTGGCTAACGAACGTTCTAAGTTATGCGATGCGTTAAACAACAGTAAACGCTTTCAGACAGTTTGCTTATGTTGCTGTTGCTTTCGTTGCTGTCGTCGTTGTTGTTGTTGTTGCTTTCGTTGCTGTCGTCTTTGTTGTTGTTGTTTTTGGTGGATCAGTATTTGCATAACGATTTTGACGCTGGTTCAGTCTCTGACATTCACTATGACTCTCTTTGCCATGCAGCGGCTCTCTTAAATGCCACACGTAAAGCACTAGCGGCGCACACTCACCACGTGTTGAATAGCATGTTGCTCTCTCTGCTTTCTCTGCTTCCCTTGCTTTCCTGTTTTTCACCTGTCGCACGCAAATAAACTTAACCATTTTGCTTGACCACCTGCACAATTCCAAAGCTTATATTGTGCACCAGCGTCACATGCACAGTCCTTTTCCCTCCAATTATCCCATGAAACATTGCCCCACTTCGCACAATATTGCTTCTTATCGGAAATGAGCTTCGCGTAATGGCCAAAATGGTTGGTGTTGTATGAGCCTCACTCTTTCAGTCCTGCATCCTGCACCCTGTCACAGCCTTTTTCTTTCTTGCAGTAGGTCTGAAGTATTCCAAAATATTCAGATGCATTTAGAAACTCAAAACTCTAAAGTATTTTTTTGTTGTAAGTATTTTCGTTTACATTGCGTACAGTGCACAAAAAATAGTGAGAATAATGGATTGAGTATGGTATACAAGAACTTGTATTCCAAATGTAAAGTCTCGTTCTCCAATTATTAAGAAGTTCAGGTTATAAAAATATACATGATATCTGATATTTTCTGTATTTCTTAGGATGTTTATCAACAAAGATTTCTAAACTGAGTTCAAAGTGCAGAACTAAGGACAATAAAGTAAGATGCACACATATGAAACGAAGAAGCGACATAAAAAGACTCTGTTGCTGGCATTACAATTAAAAGGCAACCAGTTGATGGTCGAACATAAAACCTAACTAACTGGCATCGCTGGTATTATTCTGGACTTACTTCTTGGCGTTGTCGTTGCACGCTCTTTTTGGCTGTTGCTCGCCGAACAACTGAGCAGTGTGGTTAAGTGGAAAATGGGGGATGGGTGGATTGGTAGGGGGTGTGCGTATACATATGCGTATGCGTAATGCGCATATGTGTTTATAAAACAGCGGCTATGTCAACGTCATCATTGACGCTCGGAACGTGCCAATGAGCTGTGTGACCATTTCGCTTTACGAGTATATATCTGCTAATGACTAAATTTGGCGACGACAGCAGCGGCAGTGTGAGGGGGAGTGGAGTAGAAGGCAAGTAATGTCGAGGGTGTGAGCGAGAGCATGCTAGGCGACCACCCATACACCTAAACAATTAACTGTTTGCACACGCACTCTCCCACAACAACAAATGACAATTGATGAGCAAATACACTTAGTTTTTATGCTCTCCTAATACGCGGTCACTTCTTACTCCGCACCTGGTGTTGTGAGACATGCGAATCGCATATTGCTTAAAATATGAAAATATTATGGCTTACACAGCTTTCAATTTAAAACTAGAGATGCGACCTGCGACCTGTGACCTACTAGACTAATATCGATCGAACAGATATTAACCAAACACGCCAGTCCTCAAAAATAGCGAAAACCTATCCTTGCACAGTTTCAGAGTTGGCGTAATGCAATTCGAAAGTTAGATTACTAAATGTTTTGATCAGCCCCATCCCTACCACCAATACGCTTTTCTCAGTTTTGTTTTTAGCTACTATTACGTTGGTCAGAGTATCAGCATATCACGCAGTCGCTTACATCCGACAGCCAAGAAGCATGTATTACTTGCACTTTTACAAAGTTTTACCCAATAATCGTTGAAATAATGTTATTTAATACATTAAACAAACTTTTGTCTTAACAACTTAAGTATTTAGTATGAGCACAATATATGTAAATATTCAAAAGTATAATATTCTAACAATTGGTGCATATGTTGACATTAAAAATATGTCTCATCCATTAATATTAGCATAACAAGCGTTGAGTCGGAACTGTCATTATAGTAGTGCTGTATTTTATACTGCTACGCTGATGTTTGCATTGATATTTACATTCAGCTAGTATTGATATTGAAAAGTACTGGCACTTTGATACTGTAACCACTTCTTCTTTGCGGAATGTTCGAAATCCATCCATGCCAGCAAAGCAATTGTTGGCCGCGCATACTTAGCACAAATTGCTCTTTTGCACTACAAACAATGGGTGCTGCTGCTGCGCCAGATTCAGCTGCTCCTCTTGCTCCTGCTCCTGCTACTGCTCCTGCTCCTGGTCTTGGTCATCCAGCACGCGGCCCCCAACTAAAGCGTCGTCTAAGTAAGTATGTCGCTTCCGTTTCCGTCGCCATTATCGGTGGGCGAAGGAACGTTAGGTTAGCCCCACAAGCACATTGTTGTCACAAAGTGCTGACACAAAGCGGTAGATAGCGAGGGAGGGACACAGTGATACAGTTTCTAATACACACACAAACACTAACACACACACACACACGCACACACACACACAAAAACGAACACATGCATCAGTAGCCATTATCGTGTGCTCCTTAAAAGCACACAGCGAAAAGCACTGAAAAAGTTGTCTAAAAGCAAAGCCAAGTGAACGGCAGCACAATGAAATGCTTTGCTCAATAAATAGTCAAAACCAGTGAGAACAACAACAACAACAACAGAAACAACAGAAACAACAACAAAAAGCGATTTCGCTACTTTGCCTTGTGTGGCTTCACTTTGAATGTGTTGCTGCTTTATCGCAACCAATTCGCAATTCGATTTGCTTTTGTGTGCGCCTCGTCGTATGCGTAATGTGTATGCTTGGCTTTCTTTATTTGTGCGTGTGTGTGTGTGAGTGTGTGTGTAAATGTAGTCATATCGGTGTCTTACAGTCGCGACACAATCGCAATTTAGCGCCGATTTTATGGCCCCTAGGTGCGAGCGCAAGCAAGATCTGGCATAATGGAAATTACTTGATTATCGTATACACGTCGTCAATCGCTCAGGATCCAACACAACAGGACAACAAAGTACAGAGCTGGATGGGATAGCTAGTTAATAAACTCTCTCTCACCATTGCTTGGCTGCGACGCATTCAGTGTGAATCCTATTAAAATTATTGAACTCCATTTGACCCCACAGATAGAGACTGCCCAGCACTGGTAACAACAACCCAACCACCACCCAACATACATCACTAGCTAGCCCCGCCTTTTCGAATGTTCGTTTGTTTGATTGTCACCCCTCTCTCCCCCCCCCACCTGTTCGGCTATTTTATTGGCTTTGACGGCTGGACCGGACAGGGTCATTAACGGCTGCTCGTTAATTTCAATCTCATTCTGTCCGATGACCTGTTAGGGGCCAGTAAATATATGTAATTAAATAAACTGGCTAACGTTTAGCAACTTTCGCAACGCCATTTCGATTAGTCGAAACGGGTTAAGTTTTGTGGGCAGATAACATTGTGATTGATACTTTACCCATATTTCAACTAATCTCGAGTCTGCTTCATCCCAATTACCAAACAAATTCTCGAATACACATGAGAAAAGGAATTCATTGCAAATCTTGAGATTGCCAATGCATATTCAAGCCGTCAAAATAGCTTTCATACCATATACAGTCGACCTTTGGATAAATATTATATTTTTGTTGCTAAGAGATTGGAAATGCTGTGCTTGAAATATGAACTTGTCATATCATTCTATACTTTATTCTGACGACCAAAGCATAGATGTTCACGGGTATTGGGTATAGCTGATCTCATTATGCTGAGTACCAAATGTGCTTAAAAATTATTTCAGAAGCGTAATAAGAAAGCCGAGAAAATTGATGGGTATGACAGCTTTCACTGTGTGAAAAGTGCATGGCTCCTGCAAATGTATTTGCGTGTTGTGTGTCTGTGTGTGTGTGTGTGCGTGTGTGTGTGTGTTTGTGAGTAGCTTCTTAAATTTCCGGTTTTTGACGTGCCAATTTTACGCCGTTTTCAGCAAGTTGGAAAACTTTTAGCGCGCTAACAAAACTAAATAAATATATGAGCCTTTGCACACACACTGTGCAAAAAAGTTGGGCAATGTAAGTAAAGCTTATACATACAGACATACATGTGTCTGAGAGCGGTATAAAAAATACGTTGCAAATAAATACAAGTGTCTGTGTCTGAGTGTTTGTGATATTGTGTGCCTCGCTGTTATGCATGGAAATAAAACTTTTCCATAATTTTGTATAAGAAAAGTTTTGCGTTGTGCCACATAGTTGCAAGTGCTTCCTGCTGATTTTTCTTGAGCCGAGTTTTTTTTTTTTCTACTATAATTTTTTTTTACTCGCTTCATGCCGGCATTTTCATTTGTGTGGAACTAGACCCAAGTGGTTGCCGCCTGCAGTTGCGGCACAAAACTTTGCACAGCCTGTGAATTAATTATAAGATGAACTGGGCAAAAAGAAACTGAGGCCAGCTTCAAGACCAAGTCAAATTTTCAGAGCCCAATGCCCAGCACCCAACATCCAGCACCCACTGCACAGTATCTAGTAGCCAAAGCCAAGCGCAACCCGTCAACCAACTCTGGTATTCTCATTGAACGCAAACTTTTAATCCAAGCGATAAGAACTTTGAAGTGTGAGGTGTGTGGGCATAGTAAAAGAGAAGCTTGCTCCACAATCACCATTATCCATAAGACTGCTGAGCAACTGGCACTTGTTCCACTCCACCTAAATGCGATCACAGCAACTATTCCTCTAACCTCAATTTATTGGAATTAAGCGTTTTTCTTTTGCCTATTTGTCTATTTGTCTATTTTTCATCTTTGATTTCTTGCATTTGTTTTATTTTTAAGTTGAGCTATTTTTATTTAAATTCGATATTTTGTTCATATCATACAGATTAGTTGCTTTAGTACTTGTGTTATCTAGAATATGTATAAGCTAGTTTTCTTGCTAATATTGTATCTGTTAGCCAGCCGCTCTGCGCTAGAGTATTCTGTCTAGTGAATTGTAGCAAAAGCTGGAGAGTGAAACAGACAAGTAGAGAGAGAGAAAGAGAGAGAGAGAGCAAGATGAAAAGTAAAGAGAAATTAATATAAAAGCGAAACGTGAAACATTAGAGCAGTGCATACGACTTGGGGGCTTCTGCAGCAGCAATCAAATAATATTAAAGTCCAAATGTCAACTAAAATGAACGTTCGAGGAGCGTTCGTTTCATGTGCGCTCCATTGGCTTTCAATTAAGACTCAGCCTCTTTGTGTTTCAATCATCATTTGCGAGCAAAACAAGTTTTGGCACATCTAGTAGCACACAAGATACATGGATATACATATATAAATAGAGAGAGAAAGCGAGCGTGTGCGTGCGAAAGAGAGGGTGGCTCAGAGTAGTATGTAGATTCGTGCGCCCGGCGTGACGTGCGGGCAACTTTTGCATTGTGTCACAGCTTGTCTATGGGCCGACCGGAAATGGCGGCTAACATGTTGCCAAATGGCAATACAAAATGTTCAACGTGTGTTTGTGTCTGTGCTGTGTCTGTGTCTGCGTCTGCGGGTGTATCTGTGTGTGTGTGTGTGTCTGCATGTGTGCGTCTGTGTGTGCAACACAAATGCAATTTGTATAATTGACTGTGACTGTAGCCTCTGCTCGGCTCGACTTAGCTAGCATTCTCGGCTCTGCTCCTGGGGACACACATTCGACTATGGAAATATGGGAGTGTGTCAGTGTGTGTGCGAGTGTGTGTGTGTGTCTGTTGCTATATATTTAAACAATTTGTACAGCTAAATGGGCTGCTGCAGCGGGTGCTGTTGCTCTGCCAGTTGCATTTTAGTTTTGGTGCGGTTTTTGGGTCTAGAAAGGTCTTTGAGTCTTTTGCCGTGGTTGCTCTTTCCCTGCCCCCTCACTGTCCCTCTCCCACACCCCCTCCCTATCCCTATCTCTGGTCGCTGTTGTTGTTGTTGTTGATTTCGAGTTTTTGTTGCTATTTGTTTGTGGTCAAAAGCAATTAAAAAGAGATTTACAAGCTTAGCAACGTTTGGATTGCCATGCAGTGTAACTGAGATGACATTTATGTTGAGTACAATATAAATAAAACATAAATATGCGTAAATGCTGAAAATGTGGAAATACTCAGATGCAATGAATAGCGGAAAGTACGCATTCATATAATTTAATGTTTGGCTCTCGCCCATTCACAAAATTCTTGAATTTAAATCTCATCATTGTAAAAGCGCTCAAAGCAATTTGGTGTTCTTCTAACGAGAGATGGCGAGACACAGAGAGAGAGAGAGAGAGAGACATAGAGAGAGAGAGAGCCATAGAGAGAGAGAGAGAGAGAGAGAGAGAGAGAGAGATAGAGTGGGCCAGCTATTCAAATTCAATTGGCTCGTTTGATGAGCGCCTGCGTTGCCGATTTGAATTCTAATTCGTATTAAAAGCGACTTTGAGATATTTACATAGCAATTAATAAATGTCATTATTAGCAGCAGTAACAATAACAACAGCAACACAATAATGGCCTTCAGCGTCAGCGGACAAAAACAAGCGCCAGGACACTGACGCAGCGGGATCTGGGGAAGCTGCAACTAAAAAAGGTACATGTAAATATTGGACAAAAGCATAAAGGCAATAATAAGGACAAGAATGAAATGTAATAAAACGAAATGACAGGCGCCGCAGGAGGGGCATCTTTTAAAGAAGGCCACCGCTAAAGAATCAGTCAACATTTGGCAGTATATATACATATGTATTCAAAGTTGTATACTGCATGTATGCTAAAAAATCACAAAATGTCAAATTAAAAAATACTCATAACTCAGCAAAATGAAAAGAGAACACATAACCAAAAATACGTGTTTAAACATAATTATGTGTTAATGTTATGAGCACATTGCAATTTTCTAAATTAAATACTGAGTTTTGAAATTCTGATGGCCTTTGCTCCTTGCATATTGCCTTTTCGACTTTTAGCTTACCTAACTGATTGTATTTCAGCCTTACGGCAACTAATTTATAAACTAACATCAACATTAACAAATTATTCGATCCTGATCCAAGTGAGTTACGAATAAGCAATATTTAAAAAATCGGTACAAAAATCGTTTGGTGTATTTCCCATAGTTTTCAAACCATATTTACCAAATTTGGCAAGTAGAAGACGTTCATCAATGCTAATAAAAGGTAATTTAATTATCTTTAAATTATTTCAGTGTACTAAATAGTTCCCTGCGATCTATAAATAACCAGCTGAGGTTATTTATAGATCGCAGAGAATTATTTAGTACACTTGTTCTATCATTAAATAACAGAAGATATTCAAAATAATGTTTGTTTTTTGTATAAATTTTTATATAATTAGCTAATTGTCTGCTCTGTAAATCGAGCTCTATCAATTAATGTAAATTAAATTAAAAAAATATTTACAAACAGAAACTTCTGTTGGGTTTTGTTTTTGTCGTTCCTTTTCAGTTCTTCATAAACATTTGGAATGTTTGAGTCGTCGCTTAATCTGCTATGGCTGGGGTCTTTTCAATATAGTTCCATGTTTTCCTTAGCATATTATAATGCAATTTGTATGCATTCAGCATGACAAACAAAAAGACAACCCAGCTTGAGCAGGCAGCCAATCATTAAAGGGTTCCTGCAACGCATTTGACGAGTTGTAGTGAGAGTATAAGCGATGGGGCAACTGCAAAGACTTCTCTCATCGGATGCCGAACCTGCAAGTCATTGCAGCTTACAGACACACAAGCAAATATACAACACATTTTTAAAAATGAAAATTAGTTTTGCTTGTAGATCCTTTATTGCATTGCAATGATGACATTTGACAATAACAAGTTAAGGTGCCGCATTGATGCACCGGAAGCATAAGTGATTTGCCACAGAACGGCAGCAAAAGATGTGTTCAGATGTGTCAGAATGAACCCACTTAGCTTGAGGAGAGTATTGCCGGCTTAAAATTGTAAATATGTGCGTTAAGCCAACCCAGTTACGAGTTCAAGCTATTTAAGCAAAATTATCCAGGACCAAGTTGTTTGTTATTTTAAGATACTAAAAATCGATATCTGACTGAGCCTAAGAGAATATAATTGTTTTTTAATTAGAACCCAAATAGCTTTGCCAACTTTTTCGGACAACAAATTGATAAGCTCACACTACAAAAACGCTAATAATACGGAGAGTCACAAGTGTCTGAAGGTAGATTACTGATAATCCCCTTCCAAGATTAATCAGAATTGCCGATAATACCGATCCTCACCTTTGGTTTTCGCAATCCCATGCAGCTTTAACGGAGAGAAAGAAAAACTAACGAATCATTTACTGGGGTATAATTGAGTTATGAGATATGGGTGCTGAGTTCTGTTCTGTGCTCTGTTCATTTTTAGTTATTTTCGAAATTGCATCTTTCTAGTGTTGGACCCGCACAAGTACAGATGTGAATTGCATGACAGGTCAATGCTACTTAGACAAATGGCATTTACCCTCGCCATAAAACATATCTGGCCACGGGCCTTAAAACGAAACCCACAAGCGAACAGCTGTTGCTGTTGTTGTTGTTACTGCTGTTCTTGGTCACTTACAACCTGCATGCATGCGGCAGCAATCGGTGGAATCTACACGCACGGTGGGTGGTTGCCATTGCTATCGTCATCTCCATCGCGTATTGCCATCTCTCTCTCTCTTTTCTTTTTTATTTTATTTTCTGGAGAGAGGGTCAGTCAGAGTTGGTTGGTGGTGGTTCAGTGGTTGGTGGTTTGCTGTGTGCTTAAGCTGCTAAGTGCGCTAGTGACACAAAGAAAAACTTATCACAAAGATTATTTAGTTGGCAAATACGTTTCGTGTTGGTCTCAAATAAATATATATGTATGTCGTTAGCTCCAACTGTGAATCCAACTAAATTACATAAATTATTCGTATAATTCAAATTCAAAAAAGTGTCGCACTTATAAGTACTAATTAGACAACATTTATATAGTTGTGCAGAAAGGGCTATAATACATATAACGAATTCAGTTAGTCAGTTAGTAGAGTGGAGATAAACAAACCATAATCTGGATCTCATTTTTGAAACTCTTACAGTTGTCTATGTAAATATTTCTGGATGAATAATAAAATAAAAAAAATATAAGAAAATGAAGTGAGTCTTGCGTCAGTTTTATTGCAAATACATCTGGCAATGTTATTGATACGGTTGCAGTGCACATTGACGATATCACAATGATAAAATGGCGATGGAGCACATTCCATGGCCGAGAGGATAGTCATACAAAAATTTGGTGCATTCTTTAGTTTATTTTTGATGTCAGATTGCAGCACTTTCGTTGCCCTCTTGCCCTCTTGGCCACCTCTTACGTGCACTACGAGTACACAATAAAGCAGCTGGAGGAGAGGGGCAGCCTGCAACTTGTATGACATTCCCATTGACAATCTCAGAGAAAATTCGATACGGAGAAAGAGAGGGAAAGTGAGCCAGTATTTATAAAGAATGGCAAAGCACAGGTCGCATTCCAGGCGGCGAAGGCTGCAGTTAAAGCCAAAGCCAAAGCCATAGCTGAAAGCTGGAGCTGTAGCTAAATCAAGACTATATGAGAGATAAAGAAAGCGATAGCTTGCCATAGCCTTGGCAAGCAGGTCATATGCACATTGCATATTGCTCAACTGTTTTGAGAATCTCGTTGCCGTCTGATGGTCGGTTGGCTTGCAATTTAGATGAATTTGTGTTTTGGCTTGCGCAGGCCCCAGAATGCAGAAAGCGCCGTTAGCCAGGAGGCTGCCAGGACCACTGTGCGAATTGAATGGATGTTTCCCAGTGTGTGTGTGTGTGTGTGTGAGTGTGTGTGTGTGTGTGTACATTGTACGTGTATTTTCTGGCTGGCCTTAAAACAACAACTGGGTAAACGCGTTCACTTTCAGCTAAATTGCAGTTGCCAAGCGAATCCATGCTGTGCGGGCCCAGACATAGATATAAACTATTTGTTAGCACTGGCGCTGCTTAAGGCAATTTGAGCTTTTGTTAACGTAGACGTTACAACAAAAAAACCAACAACAACAACCATAAACAAGAACACAGTTCGGACCTTGCATTACTTATTCCCCCAGTCAGAGCAAAGTGATGTCATTGTTAAGGCCAGCACAACAACAGTTTGCAGCACTGCACTTCAACTGGAGACCTAATGCTGCCCCTTGGAAGCGCCACAAGTCGTGCAAGTGTCCCCTGTATAAAAGTGGGCATCTATGTGTTATGTTTGCCAACTGCGACTCAAATGATTGGATACGTGCGTAATGACGTCGAAAAGCACATTTGCCTCTGTCCTTTGTCCGGCTGATGTTCGTCTCTCTCTTGGTCTTTGCATTTGGCTTTTTGGCTCTTTCGCACGATTTGTTTTGTGCTTCTTGACGCTTTGTGCGCTCATTTGAGAGTAAGTGCAATATTTTGATTTGCAATTGTTTGGCAAACTGCCTCCTTCTGACTGGCAAGCCACACAAGCCTCACATCGACCACCAGCCACCAAACCACACAGCCACCCAAACCACCGCAGAGCTCCTTTGTTGGGCTGTTTTAATTGCTGGCTGTGCAGATTTTCAGCATGCTGCTATCTTTGTCCTTCCTTATTGCTACGGGCTGACTGAAGCAGTGCACAAATGAGCGCCTGCATGAATGCTATTAGGATAGGATTGCAGTGTGAGCAAACCAGAAAACATTAATGTGAAATATCGATATTAAGCTTATTTCGTGTCAGTAAATTGTTTGAACTAAATGAGTTTTTACGCTAGTGGGATATATGTATGACAATGTTCTAAGCTCTTAATAATTTATGATTAGCATTCTACAATACATAAGTACGGACATTGATGAAATTTTATTTAAAAACTATTTATTTTAACATTAGTTGGCGGGTGAAAAATAACTACATTGTATTCCGCATACGTTTTCATATATTTCGTATAAGCTAATATGCTTAAATTCAAATTAAAAATGAATAAACAGTTTTCATACATTTTAATTTGTTATAATATTTAAGAAAATAAATAGTTCTCGATCACCATCGACACATTTATGAAGATTAATAAAATATTGATGCAACAATAGCTCCTTAGTCGAAAGGGTATAAAATAAGTGCAGCTAGCTTAAATTTATTATCCAGCCTAGGAAAAATCGGCCTAACAAGCGCAAATACTTCATTCTTCTTTGAATAAATGATTTTAATTTACAGCAGCACACAATCGCATGCCACGCCCACACCCACAGAGGACGAGCTGGTTAGCTGGCTTACATGATATACTCGATATATTTGTATACATATGTGTATATATTGTTGCAAACATATATTTTGTTGAAGTAATCGGACAAGATGCAATTTTATTAAAAGTTGAAACAGGAATGCAAACATAAATTAAGCGCGCTGTTTCATCCACAACGTGGCATGTCGTGCTAGGTAAACAGGGCTCTGTTCAATAGACAGACAGGCTGTTTGGGGAAGGGGGCTGGTAGTAGGCATGCTGACCACGCTTGAACAAAAAAAAAAAATGATTTGTTGCAGTTGCTTGAAAATTGCATGCATCGCTGCTGTTGCTATCCTTCTGCTACTGCATCTGTTAGTTTGGATTCGGTAAGATTAAGACGACTTTAGAATGCTTAAAACACATCGGCCAGATTTGACCCGTTATTTGCTCTCCGTGTTGAGACACTTGATCAAAAGAGGCTCCACTCAGATGCGCTTATACGTTGCACCATAACTAAGTCGATTGGAGATGCGCTTCTCATGGTACTTAATCTTTTTCTGGCCTGCGCTAGGCGAGAGCCGAAATAGTGATTTGAAGTTGAATGTGCTCAAAGTCTGTTGGCGTGAGTGCCAGTGTCCGGTTAGAGCGCGGATTACTGCCATACACCTAACACGCCAAGGATTGCCTAGCTCCACGCTGTGCTATTGGCCAGTTTTTGCAGTTATGCCCTGCAGCTATGCTGTTGCTAGTGTTGTTGCCATTTCTTCTCTCTTTTTGTTAACATTGGGCAACATATGTTAGCAATAACGTGCTCAACGGGGTAGCTGCCACTGGCCTGGCCAATGTTTCAGGCACTCGCCCAGAGCTATTATTGCATACATTTTTACTTCAATCATGGCCAAGTTGAGCTTCTAAATACGTCTGTTTCCAAATTTCTTAGCTGTAAGTTTTAAAAATGCGAAACGGGTAACCAACAAACAACAAACTAGAGCCACTTTCGTCACTTTCACAGCGTGTGGCATGTTTCACAGCCCACCGCCCAGCGACTCTCACCACATTTCCGATTAAGATTCATTTAAACAAAAAATGACTCCAGACTGAACGTTTCACTTTGGGCCGATTGTCAACAGCTTGTCACATAACTATAATATATAAATTGTAAATATGTTTATTAAAGATGTCACTGGTCATTTAATTTTAAAAGAATATATTTGTAATAGTTTTAATATAGTTTTAATATTTTAAGAATTTTATTTTTATGATAACAGGCGTTGTATTTATGTGTTTCATTACCATAGGAAGACCACACAGACAGGGAATAATGTTGTTGACTAATGCCATCTGGCATAGTTAAAGTGGTTGCTATTTGTCTAAGTTTTGAGCAATTTTAAGAACGCATGTCAGTTTTTGAGCATTTAACGACATTTATCTCTGCTTAGGGGTTACTTCGTAGCCGCTTCCATAAATACTGCGCCAGTGAATTTGTTCTGTCATCGTTTTGTTTTTGGTTTTATTTTGCCAATTGTCAGCGCCACGTCCTCCTGCCTCCTACCAAAGTTTTTAACAGACTTTCAGCGTTGGAGAGCGCTTATCGATCGCACACTAAAGCGAAGCAAATCTTTTTGGCCATAGCCCAGTTCTCAGATGGAAACTTTTTATAAGAAAAATAAATAAGTAAAAAGCTGTGAAACATCTCGCGACATAAAAAGTTTCGTTACGTTATTTAATAAAACTAATTATTGCGTAACATACAATTTTTTAAAAATTATATTTTCATTTTTATAAGGGAAAAAATTGCGGATTTAATTAAATTTCGCAGAGATTATACATATTTTTTCAGCACATACTACCAAAGATATATAGCAGTTATTTATTTCGTGCGTACAAACAAAACTCGCGTTCCACATACGTTAACAGTGAATTAACAGTGCGGATTTTAGTAAAAATTCGGCTGTCAAAAATGTTGTGCGCTGTTACTGAGGAGTGTCACCATGTCAACACTTTATATAGCTATACAATGGTCTTAGCAACAACTTGACGTATTTGTTCCTGGATGGTTCTATTCGGTTCTCTCCAAACTGCCAACTCTCTATTCCCATTACTCATTCCTGTTGTATTGCGCTTGCTGTGTAACTGTGTGTAGTCATTGTGTCTTGTCGCCTGTTGTTTGTCGTTTGCATTTGAGTCTCATTTTATAAAATTAAATACCATGAAATATGCCACAAAACTGACGCCCGAAAGATGTATTCAAATTGACGGAAAAAAAAAAAAATGGAATACAAAAACAGTGTATGCAGTACAAATTTAGGGCCATTGGATTTGCCAATTTTGTTTAATACAATTTCTCATTGTGAAAGGATATTAATCTGTTATTTTTTAATATATTATTCAAACAACCATCATTTTTTTATACCCCGAAGTAAAAGGGACGTAAGGGTTTTGTGCAAACTTATGTAACAGGCAAAAGGAAGCATCCGACCCCATAAAGTAAAGTAGTCGGCCCGATATAGCCACGTCCACCAAACTTGGTTTAAAAGTTCTCTCATACCACACACAGATCAAGTTTGTTTCATTTTATCGATATCTGACTCCGTTTTGCAACATGCACGCACATGCACGCGCATATGCTGTATAATGCTTGCATTTGATAATCGATAAATATTCTAAAGCGCGCCAATGTCAACGATTCCAAATTCAACAACACTGGCCAGTGTTTTATTATCGAAGACACCGCTGTCAAATATTTGTAAAACACTAAAAACAAGCCTGTTACTGTCCTGTCATTACTGTGCATAAATTGGGAAAGTGGAAGTTTAGTTATGTGATATTGGCAACCCGAACGGAACATTTTTTTTTTGAGAAACCGCCAAAATGTAAGTAAAATAAAATGTAGATTTGGAGTCACAACCGCTAGCTAAAAATCTGACCCATTAGAAACGAATTTCGACGATGAAGCGCTCTCCGAATACTTGGCGCATATGGAAATTGGTGAAAATGTTAAGTAGATGTGCCGGCGTTTTGAAATCCGAAATCACAAAAAAGTATGACGTATACTTTATAACAATCTATTAGATGGCGAAGTTTCGCGTGATTATGGCGCAGAAAATTTTTCAAAATTTTAAAGAAAAGGCTTCAAAATTATGCCGATGCGCAATTTCTCGGCAAATACAAGGTGACAAAAACAACAAAAAATGCAAAAAAACAGCTGCACAACAATAGCAAGCGGAAGCAGAAGACACAGAAGAAGTAGAACAACAAGAACGACAACAACAATAACAACACCAATACCAGCAACAACACAAAGGAACTCATAAAACATCAAGAGACGAGGATAATCAACGCACACTAAGTACTTTGGCAACTGCTCGCCAAAAGTGTCATCTCTTAATAAATGCAAATGTGACCAAGTATGCGCAATTATAGAATGGAAATTTACATTAAAATTTGATGTACTGAACACTACGATTCTTGCTTCGAGACACACTCGCCAACTGTGAGGGAGATAATGCTTCGCAAGTGCGACATAAATGTAGCTTTTCTCTCAATTTGAATACTTTGTTCTTAAAACGAGTAAAACGAGTAGGTATTGTTTATCTCTTCTTGTGCACGCTTCCATACATAGAGAGAATGAAGAAATGAAGAGATATAGTGAAATATAGTAAGAGAGACAGAGAGAGAGAGAGAGAGAGAGAGAGATAGAATAAAGAGACCATCGGATTAGAGCACATTTTGGCACCGAATCCCTCATTTTGCGTGAGATTGTTCGATTTTTAAGAAATCTATAAAATCGCTTTAAACATATTCGAAAGAAACTTAAGATCGATTTAAGGACCCTGTATGTACACATATGCCTCAAAAAGAAGGCAACTGATTATACATATACAATGCAGAAGAAAATATCGTTCAAATCCCAATTCACTAATTTCAATTTGGTTTAGCTATTCTGACAGATTAGATAGAGTATGCCACAGTGAGTAACAGTAAGAACAGCAGCAACCACAAAGCTTGAGCCTATTAACTTTTTTTTATTTATTTTATTATTATTAGAATTTTGTTTTTTTTTTTTTGAGTGTCATTGCGCTGGCATAATGACGCCTCTTGTCATTTTGCGCGGCAGTCGACCAAAGGAAACACTCATTCGCACAGCTGTCTTATTGTTGGCACATAGCACTGTGTGTGTGTGTGTGTGTGCGTGTATTTGTGTGCAGACATTGTGAGTCAGTACTAGAGTGACTGTGTACAGTGCCTAACTAGCAGGAAGTCATTAAATTGTTTAGCGCCTTTAATGCGCCCCACATCTTCCACAATGGCCAATGTCTGTCCAGCAACATCGCCACAGCCAACAACAGAAACAGCAGCAACAGCAACACAGAATGATGTCAGTGACGGCGTTTGCTTGCAGCTGGCTGGGCCAATTAGCATAGGCTGCTTTAGAGACGCCATCCTATACTGAAACATGTTCTCCATATAAAAAGAAAACAACGAAAACATACACTCAACGAAAACTTTACGATTGTGGATTTACGCAAAACTAAAAATAACATTCTTTTTCAACAAATTTAGTTAGTAGCCTAAAGGGTTTTGGAAGATTGGGCTTAGAAAACTTGTTCAAATAAAATGAAATATTTCATTCGTTTAATTTGTTTACAGAGCAAATCATCTGCCTAACCTGCTATCCTGCTAACAGGTTATCGTTGTGTTTTTTAAATAATGGCAAAACAAACTTTATTTGAGGACATCGAAAGAGGAGAAATCGAAGGGATCTTTGCACTTCATAAATATCGTACTCGTAATCGTGATATAAAATGCATATAAATATAAATGTTAAGCAAATATTTGTTGATTTGTTTTAACCCATGCAGACAAAAAGCTGTTCAAAACTTTTTATTGCTCATTCGCAGTGTTACCGCCTTCCCAGATCCAACCCCACCCCACAGCCACCAGTCGCAATACTCAACGACTAACCGTCAGTCGTCGTTAAGGCAATCGCGGCAACCCCTTTGAGCAATCAGCCATTCGGTTTGCTTATCACAATCGTTGTGGGTGTGCCGTGGAAGGCTCAAGTTCATCATTTTTATACCCTCTAATGTTTGCCAAGGGCTATATTAGACATCTAAGAAATACGCGTACGCATATGTACTTTTACTAGTTTACTTACTTAGTAACATTCATTTGTGTTCGGAAATAACAATCTTGCAACACATTTTAAAAATATTGCTACAAATTGATAAACAACTATATCATTTGATTATTTGTTAACTACTTTATTTGTGATTTTTTGAATGTGTATGAGCCTTGGAGCAATCAATCAGAACGCATTACAATCACAACTTGTTTGGGGCAGTGCTTCACCTAAAGTAACAGAGATTGAGTTATGGGGTATCTATTGGTTGGACATGCTCATCAACTGATTTATTATTTGTTTTATTTTTATTTCCAGTATTGCTCGATATTTGTCAGTCAGTAAAACTTTCGAGCGTTATTTAGCCATAAGAAATCAAACTTTCTTAATTAACTTTCTTTAGCATCGTCGACATCGCCGTCAAAGTCGAAGGCAGATAGACAAAGTTAAGTGGGTTATGGCAGTCGATAAAAAAGAAAGAAACAAAAAAAGCAAAAAAGGTTTACAGATATGTATGTACAAATATAAAATATATGTAGATATGTATGTTAAATTAAAAGGGTCGCCCTAATTTTGGTTCATGTTTGAAAATGTGATTCGTCTTGGTTGTCCTTTGTTTCATACGAATATCACGTGTGAACTTCCCGGTGGGTAGGTGCGAAAGGGGCTGGAGCATGCAGCATGGGGCGTGTCTGGGTTTGATAAAGTTGAAAAAGCGTCGGGCTGGGAATATTTTATTTTTCAGCCTGTTGTATCAAAAGTTTTATTGATTTTCAAGTTTGAATGATAACTTTGAAAGAATTTCGCTTTTGTGTGTCTATGTACCAAATTGTTAAATTGCTTGTTATTGACAAATGCAAGTGCAGTTTGTGTGTGTGTGTGTGTGTGTGTGTGTGTGTGTGTGTCTATATATGTGTTAGAGTAGGAGTGTGTGTGCGCGTGGGTGTGTTGGGCACTCGTTAGAGTTGGCACTGTGGGACCCTTTTGCTGGAACGTCGCGCATCGTTGTGCCCAAAGTTATCAATTCCAATTATATAACCAAAAATAATTTGAAAACTTTTCGGCACTTTTGCAAAAGACCAACACATACACACTCACACAAGCACACACTTATGACTTTATAAGTTTATACTTGTTACCTGTGACTTGTCAAGTATTTGACTTAATCTCTGCGCACTCAGCTCGATGGCGCATTGAAGTTTTCACTCAACTTTCAAGCTGCATTTCTTAGCTGTCAAACTGCAACACGGAGACAAAGAGAGTGGATACATGGAGATAGAGAGACAGGTAGGCGATGAGTATGTTTCCTCTGAAACATGTAAATCAATGGTTTTCATAACTTTTAGTTTTCCAAGTGCTCTTCAGGTTTTTATACCCTGAACCCATTAAAAACGCTGCAATGGGGTATAATGAAGTTGTGTAAAAAAATGGAACAGTATATAAATTCTTGATCAGCGTCAACAGCAGATTAAATATAGCCACGTGCGTGTGCTTTGTGTTATCTTATAGATTGACTCGGATGTCAAATGAATGGTTAGGTTCCCAAATCAGTCAAATTCATAAGAGGACAAGTATATCCTTATATAAGACGACATTGTGGGTAAGCTTTAGCCAATGTTTAGTTTAAGCATTTTGTTTTTCATTTGACTTACAATCTGAAGACAAAAAGGTCGCTTCACACCAATTGCTTAGTTGACGACAAGTTGCGCGGTAAAAAACTAGTTGCTAGGGCACTGGCAACTCCACATAGGCCATAACTGAAGTGAATTGAGTTCGACCACCTCGCACTGTTTTCAAGTGGAGCCGTTTAGTGGTGATGTCATTGAATGAGCTTAAATTGAGCGTTGCGCATGATTGGTAATCGACTGGCTTGTATTCGAGTATCGCTTCTCACTCTGCTGTTGTTCCACCTTGAAAGTAAGCCCGAAAAAAACTTTTATGTAACTTTGTTGTAGTTGGCAAAAAGGAACTGGCTACATGGTTTACCCGCATGCAACCTCAGGCAAAGTTTGACTGCAACTTTTGTTGCGTGCAGCTGCCATTAAATAGCTATCTATACTTTAAGTTAAGCTGGTGTGTGTGTGTGTGTGTGTGTGTGTGCCATGTGGTGTATGGAGTGTGGAGTATTGCTCAGGTGAGCGCTTGGAATTCTTTATGTTTCTTGGCAAAGGCAAATAACCGTGGAAATTGAAAAATTCACGTTTCAATTTTTTGGTATTTTTTTTTTTAATTCAAAAAGTTGTGTATTTGCCAATTAGTATCCAATTTAAAAATTAATAAAAACGTGAAGTTCTCAATTTCCAACGCTTTTTTACAAAATTAAGTATTTTCAACTTTTGATGCAGAATTAATATGCATTAAAATTCTGTAAGAAATTCGGACTTTAGATTATTAAACTATAAGTTTTTGTTTCGAAAAATTGCACTTCAATCTGCTATATCTTCTCCAATATGAAGCTCTTTTCATTTATATTAAGTTAAGTATTCCCTAGTTATCGTCTTTCCACAATTGGCGAATGAATGGACAGATGGGCATTGCTCTTATATATAAATGTGCCCATACAGCGTCGGTAGACAAAAAAGTAGCAAGAAATACTATGTGAGAGGTGTGAGAAACCACTCGACATCTTGTTGACAATGTAAATAATGCGGCTAAGGGCGGTGGATGGCCGGCATTGTGAGGGCGGTCGGGCCGTGGCTTGGCGAGATATAAGTGCGGCAAGCGACAAGCGGCAAGGATTCAAGTGCATGTGTTTGCAGTGACGTTGATAAGCCGCAAAAGTGTCATAAAAAATAAGCAACTGGCGCAACGGGAACGACAGCGATGAAGGCAACGACAAAAAGCTTTGCTGCTTCGTCGCAGTCGCTGCCAGGCGCTGGCGTCAGCGTTTTGTTTTGGCCATGCTAAGCAACTTTTTGAGGCAGGCAACGATGTCTGCCGCTTTCAGTGCGCAGTTACGAGAATTTATAAAATTCACATTGACGCTGCAAATGTCATTTATCAACGTGTCAGTGGCACACGCCCATGCATACAGCGACATAGAGAGCGAGTGAGCGCACGAGAGAGAGAGAGAGAGAGAGCAATAAAATATGAGCGACAGCAATTGCAGGGATGCAAAAGAGGGTTGCTGAAAAGCTGTGTGAACTTAACCGCTTTTCCAATAACAGTTGAGATAAAATCCGTAGTAATGGAAATATCAACAAATAGTCACAAACACATGCAACACTTTTATTTAAGTATTAAAATTCAGACGGAGATACAGGTACATCTTGGTAACTGTAACTCGACATGGCCGACTATCGGTATATGAGAGTGCAGTTAAAAGGAGAAATGCATTTGATTTGATCGCGATTTACTATGTTTGTTAGTGGGCAAAAGTTTTGTCTGCCACTTCAAAGGCATTCACATACATATTTGAGAGCTACACTTCAAACAAACGCAATTGAATAAAAAAAACTGTTGCAGATTTATAATCTGAACTATACAATAGATGTGCTATCTTATGCTGATCTTTTGCAACTCCAATCGATAATCTTTAGGTATAAATATTATTCAGCATAAATGTAGTAAGAAATGTAATAAAAACACGATAAAGAAAACAAATAAGTTTCTTTTTTATTTAGAGCTGTTCTTAATTTTTTCGCATATTTAATTGTTTGCGTGGTCTCAGAAATTCTTCGAACTTATCTTGAATTGTCGTTGCGGCCAAGTTAAACTTTTCGCACTTGGCCCTAGATTTTCAACTGCTTTTGTATTAAGACAATTATAATTGTGCTCTCCCACATTTGCTGCATTTGTGTGTTTCTGTCTGCATTTCTTAGAAATAAGTATTTACGTTTGGAAATTGTAGGAAACGCGGCAGGTGTGAACATAATATGGGTGCAGGAGTAGCCTTGTTGCACTTTTCCGCTAAAAAAAACATGGTAACTGGAAGCATCAACTAAAGTAAAATTAAATTATTTGTGTGCATGTATGTGTGTGCTTAAGTGTGTGTGTGTGTGTATGTGCGCCCATGAGGTTGCCTTAAGTAGTCATAGATTTTAGGACAAAAAAATAAAGCGTCGCAGCTGTTCGTAGTTGCCTTCCAAAACCTGACAAAGTTTTTTGGCCTGAGAAATAGCACCGGCGGGCGTGGGGTTGAGGGCGGGTCTCTGAGCTGTGGGCGTGAGCCAAAGTTGCAGTCCAAATGAAATATGTTCTGTGGCCCGGCGAAAATCGCAGCCAAAATACGGAAACCATCCGAAAGAGGAATAGATGGGGAGAGAGATAGCGAGAGAGAGAGAGGCAGAGAAAGAAAGCAAGAAAGAGAGGAGAGAGTGGATCAAAAAGCGTTGCGAGCAAGTTTTGGCTACAGAAATTTATAAGATTTATATTTAATTGTTGTTTTTGGCTTTTGCGGCAGCTTGCGCACGTCTGCCGTTGTGTTCTGCTCTGTACTTTGGGTTTGGCAAACAAATTAATTAACGAAATTAAATGGCAAATGACAAATGACAAATGACAACGCACGAAAAAAGTCTTGGCAACAGACAAAAGTACTCTTGGCACAGCCAATACCATAACAACCGCACAAACAAATCAACTGGAAATGGCAAAACCATTGAACTATGATGCAACCTCAAACACAAACAGTGATCTAACTGCAAAATCAAAATTACTGTCAAAATTATAATCAGAATCCGCATCTGAATGCATGCAATCAAATCCTGATTATGGCAAGAATGAACAGTTCAATTTGGATTGGCGAAGGTCACGTACCATTAGCAAGCAGAGTCCAACTGTTCACATCTTTGTTAATATTTGTTAAAATTATTAATTATTAATTAGTTAAATTATAGATTATTAATAAGGTGAATTATAATACACGTCACTGTAAAAAAGATAAAGGAAGTTATCTTTCAACCGATGGTTTCAATGCTGTGTTACAATTCAGTTATTCTGCTCAATAATATTCAATTGGATCGGAGCTGTCTAATGCAATGTGTATTACCTTAAAACTGCCAATCGTAGCAAATCGTTAAGGTAACCGGCAGAGTATGCAATAAAGAACAGCAGCGAACTGAAGTGAACTGAACTGAGATAACCATAAACTAGTAATTGCAAATTAATTGGTAATGCTGCATGTTGGGGCAACAGTTGTTCATGATCATAACCACAACAAACATAACATAACATAATCTGCATTGACATCATCTGCTGATGACTTCGAAGAGAAAATGACTTAATCTGAGCCAAGCAATTATGAAAACATTTCTCAAATGACCACAATGAATTATAACTTGGGCATATGTGTGTGTGTGTGTGTGTTTGAGTGTGTGTGATTGTATGTTTGAGTGTCAAATCTTAATATTTTTGTAAACAATTTGATGCTGGAATTACAACCGACTTGCGGCTGATAATTATGCTCGCTGTGTATAATTATTTTAGCCAAGATAGGCAAAATTTGGTTCTCTTATCTGAATGTTGAACTTGGCCTTTCTACCTTGTGCTACCTTTCCAAAAGTCTCCAGCTTTCCAAATATTTACGTTTCAACTTGAGCGCCTTTATCCGTATGAGAAACTAAATACTTTGAATTATTTGTTATGTGCAATGTACAGTGCAATGATTATTTTCTTAACTTGCACAGCTTTCTCTACTATAGTTTCTTACACTTGTTTTTTTTTTTTTACCAACACATAATATTGTTGTTAAAAGCCCAAGCCAAATGAGTTGGTAGTCCAGTAACTTGCAACTATCCATGCAGCTCTGTGGTCAGCATACATATTTGGTAATATAGTTACCCACATATTAGATGCCACAAAAGCCACGACCGCACTTTTAATTAAAGTGAAAACTATGAAAATTTGAAAAATAATTCTTAAATACGAAAGTCTCGTCTGATCTAATATATATAAAAACAAGTAAGAATGCTGTAGTCGAGTGAGCTCGACTACCTTATACCCTTAACCCAGCTGCTAAAGATATTCTACTTTATTGCCTGATATCTCGTTTAAAGTCTTTGACACTCAAATGTAAGCAGGACCGTCACACAGATTCGTATATACATATTTATATAGGGGCAATCGGATATAGGAGTGCTCTGCAGAAGAATAAACACAAATATATTTACGCTCGCGTCGATTACCCCGACGTCCCTTTCTCACACATGCACGCACATATTTATGGATACAAAAAGTGGCTGATTCCTGTAATGAGATGAATATGTGAATAACTTGGGTGCTTCTTATCCGATCTTGATCAAATTTTATTATATATAAATAATAAATCTTAACCTTTATTATGTATCGATATTCGTAATTTATGTACTTTATGAGGTCTGAGAACCTTCCATCTGCCTGTTACATACTTTTAGACAACTTCGTTATTCCATTTTACCAATTTTTAATGGGCTCAGGGTATACAAACGAAATCAGGGGCTGGCCAAAAAAGGAGTACGCAAAACCCCAAAAAGTTGTTCATGTAGCTGTGGGTGGGGGCAGCTAAGAAGAAGGTGCGAGGCCTCTATGTAGTAATGGTTCATGTTTATGTTTGTATTTCTTTTTGTGCAGATAGTGTGTGTGTGTGTGTGTGTGTGTGTGTGTGTGTGTGTGTGTGTGTGTGTGTGTTTGTGGTAATTTACATGATTTATTCAGTTATAATAAACCGCAAGAGCTGCAAAGGCAATAGAAGCTGCAGCAGAGCAGGCATTTGGCTAAGGGCAGACTATACACAAACAACACACAAACACACACACACATGATACATACACAAGACACACACACACACACACACACAGGCACCCAGGCAGAGACAGACACATGCAAGGCAAACAAATGCCAATGTGCAACGGTGCGTATGAAGGCAAATGGCAAACTTGCAACCACAAAAGGCAACAAGCAAGGCCAGGAGATTGCCATTGCAACAGTAGCTGGTTGGAACTATGCAATGTCCAAAGAGCTAAGAAAATGATTTGCCGAATTGAATTGGCATTAACTATGTGGCGTGTGTACTATATGTATATTTCCCCAAGGGAGCCAAGATCTATTCAATCTCTCATCAACAGCTACAGCTGACAAACTTTAAAGAATCAAATAATCACTATCCATCCATAAGGGAATTAATCAATTTTAATATGATGTTTTCTGACAAACTGATGAGACAAGCGAATCTATGCAAGGCAATGTTAAAACGTGTGTAAGAATCTTGTTTAGTTATTTAATTATAGTTTCTTTTAGTTTCCATACAAACTAGTTGACGCTGGCAGCGCTGCGATTTTATTTCTATATTTCTGTGGCTAATGTGTAACGAAGCGTGTTTTGGGTATTTACTTTATGGTTTTCATCATAACTCTCAAATAGGGGCAACAACAACAGTGCCGAGTGCTATTTATTTTTTTTATTATGTTGAGCTGATCTTTTTGGCTTTGGCGCTGCAAGCATTTGTTGTGTTAGTTTTGTACGTTGCTGTTATTGTTATTGTTTTTAGTATTTTTGTTTCGGGAATCAATGTGTTGCCATGCTCTGGCAATTAATTGCTTTCAAATCCTTTTATCCAGCAGATTTGGTCAATTTATTTTGTACAGTTTTTGCTGCCGCTCAACACAAATACACGTCATCTAAGCCACATTTGTACGTATGTGTCCATATACTATGTATGCCAATACATATGTACAGTGTGTATGTTCATATGTGTGTACAAATGTATATGCATTTGCGTGGGTGATTTTTTATCCGCTCAGTTTTTGGCCTCAATTTATTACATACATGTTTAGTTTATTGTTTTTTAATGGCGCTTAGTTTCAATTTGAGCATCGTAATAAATTTCGCATTACTGACGGGTTTGGAGTTCGAGCTGAGTCCTTTTTTTGGCATTGGGTTTTGGTAGCTGAGAGTAGGCTGGCAACTAAAAGATGTGTATTGATTGACTTTGCATGACTCAGACGCCACAAGAAATTGGGCGAGGAGCGATCGCATTTATTATACTCTGGCATTATTATACTCTCACGCTTTCAGCGTGATAATTAATTTCCATAAATATACCTTATTATTCCTTAATGTTACTTAACACAATATCAAATTTCAGCAGTAAACCTTTCCAAAAATTTGTAGCAAAAAGTAAAAAGCGAAACAAGAAACAAAAAAGGCACAACCGAAAAGCTGACAATCTGAAACAAATATTGCATAATATTATTGCATTGTGAGGACAAAAAGGAGGCGTGGCCGCGCGACTTGAAGCGGTGTTTAAGGAGCCACAACCACAATGGCAATTCACTCTTGGCCTTTTCGCTGCCTGGCCATTTCATTTTTGTTACTTATACTTTTCCCTCTCATTCTATTCTCACATTTCTTTTTTTGAACGTCACTTTGGTCTGCGGTCTATGATTTTAATATTTATATTATCGTCCCCCTGCTCCAGCGCAAGTTGTTGTCAACGCCATAATCATGACGACGAAGCTGCCGCATAGCTTCTTCTGCAGATGCTCCTGCTCCTGCTTCTGTTCCCGATCCAGCATCTGTGATGGCAATGCATCGTGATAGCACTCTTTGCACTCTGCAAAGCGTCTCGCGGGTCGTTTAGTTTTCTTTGGCTCTTTGGTTTTGCGTGCTAATTACCATAATTAAGCAAAGGCCAGGCTTTAGTCGCCTTTTGTGGCCAGGCCAGCAAAATAATAATGAGCGCATCCAGACTCGTTTCACTTCCAGGCAACGCAACACACGTAAAAATGGCTGACCAGCGTACAATAATCTCAATTTTTTCTATACGTTTTATATTTTTCTCCTTTTTTTTTGGATCTGGTTCTTTTCTATTCCGCTTTTTTTTGTGCATTATTCTTATACTTATGTTGATTATGACGTTTTAATGGGTTTAGTGAGGCGACGAATACAGCGCGGAGCGAGGCAACAGCTTAAGCTGACAACAAAAGCACAGCACAAAAAAAAAGAAGAAAAAAGCGAACAAAAAACAAAAAAAATCTTGTTAAGCTGTTAAGGCACATTACGAAAGCACAAAGCTATGCATTTTGTTGTTTAACTTAGAGAGATGACAAACTGCCAATAAATAATAAAAGTGCCATTTACAATGTTTTTTTCTTTTCTCCTATTTATAATTTCTTTTAAGCATGCTTCTTGGCAAATGATTTTTTGAATGTGGCAAAAAATTGACTTGGCACATTCTATTGGTTTTTTATTGTTATTTTTGTTTGAAGAAAAAAAACTATTAACAAATAAGTTTCGACAGCCTTGATATCTTGAAACTTTTAGTTTAGTTTAGTTGCTCGATCAAATCTACGGCAAACAAATAGTTAACATTATTGTGTCACTACCGCTGACGGCTGGCAAATCGATGACACGTATTATATATAAGGGTAAATTCTGCATTATAAGAAAAATTTCAAAGCCAGAGTCACCGTTTTCGGAAGTTCGCTTGAAGGTTGAATCTCTTCACAAAGAACACATCGCAGTTGGTTAAGTTCGTGCAACGCTTTCAGTTG
The DNA here is from genome assembly GCA_035041535.1 of Drosophila cognata. Classification (NCBI taxonomy): domain Eukaryota; kingdom Metazoa; phylum Arthropoda; class Insecta; order Diptera; family Drosophilidae; genus Drosophila; species Drosophila cognata. Next base: position 2,991,690 of record JAWNLC010000235.1, read on the forward strand.
TTCATAATCGCTTGTAGTTTTGAAATTGTTGCTACAAAATAAATACAGCGAACAAATAAAACAAAATGTTTCTCGTTGTATTCTCTTGTACGCTGTTAGACTTTTATCTCTTAAGTGTTTCATTCCGTGAGTTTGAGTGACAGCTGTTGACAGCGAATGTCGCGCATACGCAGCGTATGACAGCGTATATGGGGTTTGGGCAAAAAAAAAATGATGAAAATTCCTCAAAAGCAGGCAGTCAGGCAGCCAGTCAGCCAGGCTGGCAAACTGTGTCGACTCATTGCGACAAAGTCATGACAAAATACCGGAAGCAGCTCGACTTGAAAAAATTCCACCTCCATTGCTGTTGAGCTGTAAGTGAGGGCCAGCGAGCAATGTTGATTAACGATCACTGTGGCATGCAACGCAGCAAGTAAGAGCAGCAACAGCAGCAGAAGCAGAAGCAGAAGCAGCAGCAGCAGCAGCTACAGCCCGATGAAAGTCAAAGGGCAAACTACTTACATACTTATTATTATAACTGTGAGTTGTCGTCGTATTTGTACTTGTTGTTTTTGTTGTTGTTGTTTTGTTGGGTTGGCAGCACACGCATTAAGTGGCGTAAATTCTTTGGCCCAGAAGAAAAACATTTTCATTCCAAAGCGTGTGTGTTTTTTACGGGGAGTGGTAGTGAGGTAGGAAACGGCAGTTGTTTGAACTTATCTATATTGTTTTGCCATATTGTTTTCTTATGCCATGTGTGTCGCAACGCTTTCTCTCTCTCTCTCTCTCTCTCTCTCTCTCTCTCTCTCTCTGTTTCCCTATCGCTGTCACTTTTTCTTCATGCTATCGCTGTCTTTCTCTGTGTATGTAGTTACTTGAAAGTCCTATTGTCTTTAGCAAATTTGCTTTACTTGCGCTGGCATTCATTGAATTTTTGTTGTGTTGTTGCTGGTACTGTGCCATTTTCAAATGCCTCAGCCATACGTTTTTTTTTCAACGTAACTCTTTCCATCTCCCTCTCTTTACCTCTCCGTCTCTGTCTCTCTCTCTATCTCTATCTCTGTCCGTCTCTTTTACGCATCGTACGTGTCTATTATTGGTATTTGCTGAATGAATGGATTGTACGTGCCCGAAGGCATTCGCATATCTTTCCCCATGCATTGCATGAAGAAACTGCTGCTGCTTCAGTTTGGGATCCTGCTACAACTCCGCCTTTCCGTTGTATGCGTGCCTCCGCTTACTACACATTATATATACATACATATACGTATATATATATGTATATATGAATATATATTTATTTATACATAGGGATATCTCTTTTATGCTGCCTCTCTTTATGTGCGGTTTCATTTTGCGGTTGAAATCTAAGCGATTTTACATTGTTATTGTTATGACTGACACACCCACACACATCCAGAAATAGCTGTTGAGACATATACTCATATATATAGAAATATATATACGCATATAAAGCACTGTCTTATTTATATATGCATTTATTTGTTGATAGCGTATTTTTGTTTATTTATGTATTCATATGCATTGTGGCAATAATCATTAATTTGCTGATAAAATACGCCCACACGTTGTGCGTGTGTGTTGTGTGTGTGTGTGTGTTTGTTTAGGGGGTGTCAACACTCGGCTTCATTTTTCAAGGAATTTACACAAATACGCTTAATAATGTAGCACAATAATTGGTTGGCAAATAAATGCCCAAAGGTACGCAACATATTTTGTAAGCTGAGCTCCGAATTGCATCTGTGGTAGTCTAAGATTCTTAAGCGTGCATGATTAAGGAAATAAACTGAAATGAAATGCAGATTGAATTTGAAGGCGACAACGTTGCTGTCGTTGCCAACGACAACGAAGCAAGTTTAGTCCTTGTCGCCACACATCCCATCCAGACACAACAATGGAATGTAAAAAATATAAAATATGCAAGTAATGCACAAAATACGAGTACAAACTCCCAACATGCCGGCCAGCAGCTGCAATAGTAGTAAGTAGAGGCCAAGTAAGCTCACGATACCGATCTAATCCTCAGCTCAGCTCAATGGCAAGTCGTCTCTGCAAATATCTTTGAATGTGCATGCACATGTATACATACATATGTATATATGTATATATATGTATACAAATACATACATATTCGCATTGCTATGTGTTGATGTGCACAATTGCGATATGTGTAGCTTGACGTTATTCAACACTGGCGCTTTAACGTTTCTCCTACTGCAAGTGGCAGCGACAGTGGAAGGTGTCGAAGGGGAAGGGGAAGGGGAAGGGAATGGGGAGCGGTTGGCAGGACTAAGTCGACGTGATCACATGCGAATGCGATTGTGCGGCTGCATTATATATTTGGTGCATTTTAAATCGGATTACTTAAAGCAGCAAGCAGCAAGCAGCATCAGCAATGTGAGGCGGATTTGCCTTGCCTTAGCTTTCACGCTGCATGCCACGCGCTGCCAACAACAACAACTATAACAACAGCAGCAGCTACTGACTGCTCGTGACTGCCTTGCTGTGCGTTATTTAAAAACGGAAAATCGTTTATTTTTATTTGCAGCTTACAGTTTTCGTTGTTACTTTGCTAAATATTTGCCAAAACAGAATGCGTCACATTGATTGACGCGTGCCATGTTGCCGTCAACCGGCAGCATTGCCGCACTGCAGCACTAATGTGTTACCAACAATGGCATCCGCTTGACATACGCCCTGGCGCTCGGCATATAAAATTTACCATAACATGAAAAAATGTACATTTTACAGTTATCGCTCACATCTTACAAATTACAAGCTCAAATTTATTTACTTCCTTATATGCGTATTTAATTTTAGTCGTAATTCTGTTTAACACTCTGAGGTATTTAAGGCAAATGTTTTTAGTTGAATTGCATATTAATGTGCACAATCTAAAGACTTACTAGAAAAATGATGCATAACCTTCTAATCCAATTAAATTTCCACAGAGCAAAAATAATTTATAATTGTCGCACTGCTGACATGAAAATACTTTCAGTGAGTTGTGCAAAGCTGAAATAGAAAATGTTGATTAATTAGTGAGCGCGGCAAATGTAGTTATGGACAGCCCATCAATCTAAATCTGTGCATTGTGGTTGCAACAAACAACAAACAGCAAACAACAAACTGCAAACTGCAGCGGAAATAGAAGTGCGGCATAAGTGCACTTCCGTGAAAGGTGCCGGTCACTGTCACAGTCGCCGCATGCAACGCATAAATTGTGCACAACATATTTATGTCTGTCTCTGACTCTGTATAAGCATATAAATAAATTTTATGTGTGTGTGTGTGTGTGTGGGTGCGCGTGTATGTGCATTATTTCACTAACGAGATTTGCACTTTGCTGCTGCTGCTGATACTGCTGCTATATACCAAATTCAAAATCCGCAAACGTATTGCGAACGCAAACCATTTGCCATTTTTCACGCTTGTATTTGTGGCGCGCATATCTATTGCCATTTGTAATAATATTTGAGAAGCCACTGCGCAACAGTTGCATTTCCACATGCATATCGTATGCACCTGCTACTGACACACACACACACACACACACACACACACAGAGAGAGAGACTGCAGCTGCGGTTGGCAGCTAATCCCACTAAGCCCGCGACCGAGCGCCATCCAACCGTAATCATTAAGCGAATTGATGGGTGGTTAAGTTATTTCAACTGCAAACTGTGTGACTTTTCTCCCAGCATCACTCCCATCTACCCCTCACATTCGCCAACTCTGTCGTGTCTCTTCTTGCATAACAATTTTTGACCAGGCCCCCTGGCAGCTACTAGATTGTGGCCGGGCTAAGCGCATCAGCGCTGTTGCTGGGTCTAAGGGGTGTGGTTGGGGCCTTCTGGGGTTGCACGGTACCGGTAATAACATTAGCAGACAAAGAGGCTTCAAGCCAGCTTCTGCGGACGCTTCAAGGACACGCCTGAATGCATTCCCAGCAGTGGGCAATGCAACACTACACACAACGAGCCCTAATATGAACCAATCAAAGTACCATGCACTACTGCAGTATTTAGAATTTTCCTTCTATTTATGCAATGGCAGCAATTTCGAACTTTTGTAGGGCATCACTGTCTTCTTGTGGGCTGTCTCGCATCCACAACATACATGGCCATTGATTACATTTCTAGGCCATTGACTATCCAATGTTGTTAACTACAATGTTATTCTAGCATTATTGCAGCGCAACTCAAAACGAGTGCTTTTAGAATTCTCTCGTAACTGGAGAAAAGTTAGGAAAATATTACAAGGCCATACAACATGATATTTACATAATAAATACAGTATTTAGCTCACAGTACGTTCAAATAGAGCTTATTTGGCCATGCTTCTCTTCAAACAATTTACATATTGGACAATTTATCTCAGATGACTTAGTTTTGCTGCACTGAAAGTTTCTATACATTTCTACACTTTAGTTAGCAGAGGTTTAACGATAAAACAATTTGGGTATGTAAAATATGAAAGCTAATAAAAATCATAGCTAAAAATGTATGCAAAAGTCACTTAATTCAAAGTGCCATAGCAACACCCGAAATATTCGTGCGAACTTTTTAAGACAAAACATTATTTATTTAAGATTTCGACAAGATTATTACACATTATTAATGAATATACTGAAATTGCATTCTAACTGGGAAATACAGCTGAACGATCTGATTTAAGTCATATCTGTTTCATATGGTTCTCTAGCGATTTCATTTGCGAAGCTCTTTTCGGCTGAGCTGTGTGTGTTTTGTCGTTTTGTGACACTTATTTTGTCTCAACCTATCTTTATTTTCTTTCATCCACGCAATGCATATGATGGTATTCATGAATCCCAATTGGGAATGGATGTTTCTTCGAAACGAATTGCACGGTTTGCTGCACGTTTGAAACTGTGATTAATTTCCGGCTGGTTGGCGATAAAACTGCTTTCGTTCATCAATATCTGGTTACAACTTGCCTGGCCACGTCTCTTAACTTCTCTCTCTCTCTTGTCCTCCCTCTCTCTCTCTCTCTCCCTCTATCTCTCTGTCCCTCTACCACCCACCCACCTGCTGCGTGTGCGCATCCAAATAAAACCAATCATTGTGTGCAAAATGTCAAACACTGCGAATTCTCCCAACCGATTCGTTGGCCCAGTGCAACTTGCATTTGGGTCAATGATGTTGTGCTTTCGTTTTTAATGGTTTTTGTTCTGCTCTTTTTTTTTTTTTTTTTGTGTTTTTATGTGTTGTGCAACAATATTGCATATTTTATATGCACATATATGTATACTTGTAAATAAATAAATCAATAGAGCACTTTCCCGTCCCCTACTTCCGGCTCTCAATGCGAACACGCGAGCGACTAATGAAATATGCCTGCAAAGCAAGCAACGCCCAGCAAACTAATATTGACAACATGTCCCGAAATGGATCTGTTGTGGTATTTTCGCCATGGCTATATACATATTAAAATCCATCAGCTCTAATGCACTTGCATGGCATTCTTGCAACATACACATACACGCGTATATATATTTTGTGGCAACAGCCAAATACATTTGGCTTGCGGCAATCAACTTGACTACACAAACATAAATAAGAAAGTGCTCAGAACGCACACTTGATGCCACAAAAGTCATGCGTCTCATATTGGCCGTCCTTATGCCAGGCATATTATCAGAATATTGGAGCTAGCCAGCTAGCCATCAGTTGGTGTAGGGGGCCGGCGAGGGGGAGGGGGAACGTCAAGTGCTGGGCGTTTTGGCGACGGGTATCTGTTCTTGATTTGCCTCTCGTTGTCAGATTGATTTTCTCTATTATTATTCTCAATGGCATGCCGTAGCTTACGTTCTGATCTCTGGTTGCATAAATATAAATTCTCAACAGCTCAAGCTACAAAATTCTTTTGTTCAGCAATTGAAGTGCACAATGCTTCCAATTGGTCATTGCACATAAGATTTTAATAGCATCGCTTCTCATGAGTCTCTGTCTCTGACAGCAGAATCATAAAAATCCAATATTTGCCAAGCAAGCATCCCTCTTTTATCCGATGAAGTTGCATAATTATGTAAAACTGCTTGGTAGAAAACTCTCAAAGTTCGTCAAAGTTCGTAAAGAAACCACTTTTGCTTTGTAGTTAATCAGCGTTAAGTGTATCTGCAAATCAACTTCAGCAAATATCACTCAGTATTATATCAAATAGGAATCTATAAATCAATTTTAATCGTTATTTCTTAGGGAGTATATCAACAATTACATATCAGTTGAATATTCATCAACAATCCATGAGCTAATTAAAACGAATACGGCATTTAAACATATTTATATTTATAAATAGTCAGATATGGTTGAGACTACTTTTTAGATTCTCCTCAGAATTTGCCAGTGGAACCATATATCAAACAAGGATGCCCGGAGGTCCTGGATCAAGCACAATGCAAATGTATAGCTCAACTTATGATTACAAGATTTAAACCATTTGTCCTCTAAGTAAAATAAACAATGCGTTCTACTGTTGAGATGAACAAAAGATACCTAATTGCCTTACAATTATATTATATTTTCATATATCGACTCCCCTTCGACCTTCGGGTGTAATTTGTACAAGTGTTTGGTTTCATAGAAGACCGCTTAATCTTTGAACGCAGAAATTCAGAAATGGCAAGGATTTGTTTGAGTTATAGCACTAAGCACACAACACAACAGCCTCTTTTTTTGGAGTCCGCTGTGTGACCATAAAAGTATGCTCCAATTATTTAGTTTGGAAACAACTCGGAGTGCAGCAAGCTCTTTGTTGACCGAAGTGCTTATTTTTAATTTTTAGATTGTTGTATGCAATGCAGTTTAAACGTATGCCAATTATTATGATTGCATAAAGTTTCCGATATATGCCGGATTGTGTACTACTTGTGCTATCCACTGATATAGAATTCAAGCTATGCCTGCTGGCAGGGCAAACGCAGACGCAATCGCAGTTTCGACCAAAATCGCAAGAGCATTCATGATTGTAATCAAAAGATAACAAATTGTAGAAATCCGAGCAACGTATCCATTCCAGCAAAATGCTGAAAATGGTCGACTAGGGTTTGCGGCATACTTTGACATTCTGGTGCATGTTGAATCAAGTGAAAAACCCAATTACATGTGCTCCCAATCTAGACGCTTTGCTGGCGACAAAACCAATTGTGCAGACAAGTTAACATGCTGGCCAACCCGACTGCAACATGCACCATGTAGCAGGCACCATCTAGCATCTAACTTTTACCTTCACCCACAGCTGCTCTTCTGGTTATTACAACACTAGCCAGCTGCAGGTATGTGTATGAGTGTGTGTGTGTGCGTGTGTGTGAGTATCCTGCAGCTGCAGTCCAGCGAGTGTACCTAACGACTCTCAGTAGGTGCTGAATGTAGGTTGCGTGTCGTTTGATGTGCAAGCAAATTATTACTTAAGCGGCTTCAGCTTGTTGAAGTGCTATCAGTTTTCGTTATTCGCTGTGGTTATCCCCGAATTAGGTTCGAGTCTAGTGCGAGTCGCTGTGTGGCTGCTAAAGGATAAAGCCATCATAAAAAGCCATACGATGGGTAAAAATCGTGTAACAAAACTGACCAAAAGTAAATAACAGGCATGACAGAAGGATGCATCTCTGACCCCACCGAGTCCTAGGGACGCATGCAACTTAGACTTATTCTGAATTATATTCTAGAGCATATACAAAATATGATTTATTACTTGGTATTCGATTTAATAAACAATTTTATTAATAATAATAATAATTTTGTGTGACTTGCATTTGTTCGGTGTCATAAATTCAAATTCAAACCCAGAAACACGTATTTTTAATATGTAAACAAAAAACATGTTGGGAGTTTATCATTAACTGTAGAAACTTCAACCACTTATGACGATTATTGAAGATACACGTATTAATTCGCTTATGTCGTATTGAAACACAGGCAAAACAATGTCACAAATTCCCAAACTTCCAAATGCCCAAACTGGCAGAGAATTTTGATTAATGTCCTATGTGCGTATGCTCACAACGTGCGCATATCGTGTGTGATGACATGTCAGCATCATTAGCAGAACAATGCCGCAGGTTAAAAGTCAACAAATTATTTTTTCCTCCGAAATAACTGGGAGCAGCAGCAAAGAGTTGCTGTTGTTGTAACAAAAACAACAAAACAAACGAAAACAGAATTTAGCGAAAAAATAACAACGACAGCAAAAATAATGAAAATAATAATAATAATTTCAGTAACAACCACATAAACAGCAGCAGCCGTTTTATTTGGCAGTGTATTTGACCAGAAGTAAATAGTGCAATGCGCAATAAACCAGGACGCAATGAGAAACACGAATCTGAGAATCATGATGGATCGTGTTGGATCAGATATGATAATATGATCCAAATGATTGATCTTAATGCCCGAATCGATGGCCCCATTCAAACTCATGCCAATGGTGACCAGGCAAATGGTCACAAACAAACTGTCATGACAAAAGCCGAGTCCGAGTAAGCTCCAGAAATGCTATTAATCATCATATCACAGCCGAGAAGCAGCTTCGCACCGTAGCTCTTGTTGAGGAATCCAATTGGGAATTAGCTAATTAGAAGGGCTCGCCAGTATGTAGCCCAGCAGCTTATAGCTCCAAGCAAACTGTCCATGCGTTTGTTTGCTCGAACTGGGTGAGTTTACATTTGACTCGTCTTGGATGGCCAAGCGGATAACCATGGCAACAATCGCCACAGATATCATGGTACATGGAAGCGACTTTTTGCCAAGCTTGGTATCTCGCTAACCTCAGTGTATTTCGTCTTGATACAATTTTCCATCTGCGGATTCAACTTATTTGTATATCAAATGCAATGTTTAAGTATTGATTTCATAGTAAAAAGTTTTGTATTTGGAAATGAGTTTGTTAATGTTATGAGTAATTTGAAATGGGTAAATTGAAATCGAAACAGCGCGCCATGATTCCAAACTCCCCTTCTGATGCTCACACACACATGGCTGCCTTTGTTGCGCCTATGATAATGCGATATCAAACTCTGAATCGGGCTGCCATCAAAAGACTTTACGCCACATTACCCTCAACGCGGAATCGTCCTTCCGAAAAATGGATTCGCTCAGCTTAACTTAAAAGCAAAGAGTTTTCATATTTTTTTCCATTTCTCTATTTCAATTATATTGCACGTAGTATTTGCATGGGCCAATGAGAAGACAGGAGAGGAAAAAGTGTTCAAATAAGTGAAAGAACTCGCTGCAGGAATGTAATCAACGAAGTTTGAAGAGAGGTAACTATGTATCTTATTATTTGATTTAATCTCATTTAACAAAAAACAATTTCTTTACAAGTGTATTGACAATTATATTTTTCTGTAAGTGTTACTTCTTACACGTCGAGTTGAGATGTTAACTCGATCTATCTTTATTTCTTAAAATCGTAGCCTTATTAAGCTAGCAAATAATGTTCATACTTGATTAGACCGAGTAAACACAAAGCGTATAATGTGGGTGACTTTATTTATTCTTAAATTTTCTCATTCTATATGTATCTAATTAGACGACCATAAAATAATCCATTCCTTTGAAGCATTCAAACATGCCAAACATGCTTACACAACCATCTAGAATACAGACTCATTGACGCATGTGAATCCTCAAGGCGCAAGAAATCTCAAATCAAGCGTTGGAGTATGTAAATATAATGATCTGGTGTACTTCATTACAAAAGGAATTGTCTGCAAGAGTGCACTTTGAATATCACATTAAACCTTCAGCCTCGCATTGAATGAGGGAGTTATGAATTCGAATTGAATTTGACAGAATGTGTGAGACAACTCAGTAATCTACATATTTGATGTGTTTCATTCATTCATTCCAAATCTTTTATTTAACAATATTTACGTCTGACATCGATCTATTGCATTGTATTTGAACTAACTCTATTTACATTACAAAGTTTAAGATGGCGCTGCAAATTTCAAGTGTATAAAATAATATATACAATAAAAAATGTTTCGATTTGAAGAATTCAATTCATTCAATTGATTTGATAATGGCCACTGAGGGGAATCCAAATCTTCAGCTGGGCGGCTCGGAGTTTTGGCTGCTGCATCACGTAAGCAACGGGGAAACGATGGCGCAGCTGGCCCTCAAGTACGATACGACAATTGGCCAAATCTGTCGAGCCAATCGCATGCATCGGCAGGACATATTGCAGATGAGACGCCACATTTGGCTGCCGGTTACTGTTGATCCACAACAGGCGCAGGTGGAGACGAAAGATCAGCTGCACAGTGAGGGGCCGGTAAAGGGAATAGCAGTCTTTCCAAGTTGTAATGAAGTGTCGATGTTACCGCCGCACTTCTATCGCCAGAGCACACCCAATCTGGATGAGTTTGCCGGCGATTGTGACCCGCTACTGATTACCACTGCAGTAGCGCATCCTGCATCCTGAAAGCCAGTGCAATTAGTTAGCGAACCCAGCTGCAACTGCTCCTGGTTGACTTTGCAGCTTTGCAGCTGCGTCACATCCTGTCTGGGCTCGCTGCCTGCAGCTGCAGACGACCACAAAGTAAACGCAAGCAAGTTTTATCCGCTCTGCGACATTGTGGGCGGATTTTCAATTATCGTCACATTTGGCTGCCAGCGTGGGTCTCGCGAATATTGCGTGAGGTTTGGCAACCGACTGAGTCCTCAAGTGGTGGCCTTCAAAATAAAAAAGAGCGTGAATTAGAAACTTGAGAAACATTTGAAAATTAGCTTTGAATATTGTAGAATTAAATTACGAAAAGTATGTATATATAAGTAAGTAAGTATATAAGGCCATAATATTGATAATAATAGGATATCTCAATTCGGTTAAGATGGCAGTTCCACCGATTACATTAAGTAAATTTCTTGCAATTTTTATCGCACAGCGGAAATAAAAGAGAAATGCCAAAAGCAGTCCCATTGGCAGGGTTCTTTTCTCTCTCTCGCTCTGTCTCTCTCTCTCTCTCTGTCTGTCTCCACGCCATGAGCAAGTTCCCAACGACCTCCTGTGAATGCCTTCGCCTACAACTGCGTTGATTAGAAACCCCAAAGCGCTGCCAGCTGTCGTCGCTCGCTACAAAATTGGCTTTTAATTTGTGCAGAAGTAAATTTGCCACAAACAGGATGCAATTAAGACATTCAAATTCACGATCTGAGTGCAGCGCATTGTGTGGCGCCACACGCGTACGATGCGATGCAATGCGATCCCCTATCGAGCGTATGGGGCACGTGCAGCGCCAGAGATAAGTATGCCGGCCATTGGCGGGCACCGATGTTGACCCCGGCACACACTCAAAGTAGATTATTAACTAATCTGTGTGCGGCACTTAAGCATAACGACGTTTGCCACTTTTCGGCAACACAGCTCTCAAACCTGAACACCTCCCGCCCACAAAAAAACAAAAAAGGTACAGGTAAAACTGACAGGGCAGAAAGTACCGGACTACGCAACTACCCTGTAGTCAGCCCAAAATACAAACAAAATAATACTTTCACAATGGATATGCTTCTTATTTGCCGAAGGTATCCATTGTTGAGTTAAGTATCCTTGTGTTGTTTATTGAAAATATATATATATAATCAAGAGGAAGGTGCTAAAAAATTATGAACTTAAATATAAAATTAGAAGCTTCTTGGTATAATTATTTTATATTTAAGAAAATTTTAAGTGGTTGCATTTATTGATTAAAAATTATCATTACCGATTTATAGGTTTAGAGAGATCGGAATGGGGAAGTCTGTTTTTGATGTTTCAATAACTTATATGTATACCTTATCTGGTCGAGGAAAGCTTTCTCTGTTTGTTACAAGCTTGTAGATGACTTCATGATACCCTTTTATAGCAATGCTAATGGGTATAAGGTATCAAAAGAAGTTGAATGGGAGGGGCTAAAAAGGGCAACGCCGAGACTTATGCGTACGTGCTCGTGTGATAAATTCACATTTTCCGTCTGGCAGTCGAGCGAGCAGCAGGACAATCGGTGGCATTGATAGACACCAAGATGGACAAGGACAAGAGGCAGCGCGGGGGGGGGGGGAGGATTGGACGTGTGGCGGAATAGCCGAAGTATGGTGAACGCAGGGTGGCTACCAGTGCAGGTAGAACAGCCGTCAAACGTAGCGGAACGCCGGTGTCAAAAAGGAAGTGCCAAAAAACGGAATACGGAAAAAAATGTCATAAGCGCAGACTGCGTTGAGCATGACGTAAACGATGTGAACGACAACGATGAGCACGAGGATGAGCCTAGTAATGGCAATGGGGTGTGCGGACTCGAATGAGAATGAGCATGAGAATGCATACCATGGATGGCCACATTTTGTGCCTTTTTGACAGACACAACTTTGGAATTGCTCTGATTATGCTGGGGCAGCGGGGGCAGCGTGGCCAACGGATGCGGGCCACAGCGGACTCAGCTCAATGGCATGTTGACAATGATAACGAAGTTGGCCCTGACTGCGTTTAGCATTCGGATAGCGGCATAAGTTGAGGGATGAGGGATTTGTGTGCTGGCATCGAAAAATAAATGAAAAAAGGCAAGAAAAAACAAAACAGACTGAACAAAAATATCAAATGTCGCATGCCAACATTAATATTTCATGAGAAATCATAGTTTGGTGATGCGTATAATTCAAAGGAATTGCAATCTGAATTAATTTCAAATGCTTGGACCCATGAGCTCAGGTATTTCGTACGCATCATTCTGACAACCTTAGTCGGAAACTTGTTGCCAAAGTATTCAAGGCAGCTGTCAGGCTGTCAGGCTGTCAGACTGTAAGGCTCTCATTGTTGTTGTTGGCAACAAAGTTTTCAGTATTTTTGCATCATAAAACTTTACGCCGAACAGGGCATCAAAATGAATGCGTATCGAATTTAATGCCTGTGCTGCTGCAGCAGCTGCAGCAGCAATCGATGGCCACAAAGTGCATTTTCCACATGTGGCATATGAATTCAATTTTGTGCAGCATAAGCCAAGCTGCCCTTGCTGCTGTTCCTGAAAAAGTTTTGCAAGTGAAACTGATTTATTTGCTTAACGCAGTGACAGTTGAACCATGTAATTATACACGGGCAGGCTCCAACACCCTACCGCATTCAGCAAACCCCTATTTTGCTCTTTGCCTCCTGCACTGTTTCCAATTCCTTTGCTGCCCGGGAGACTTATGAAATATGACAGTTTTGCGCACCATGGACAACTTTTGGACCGCCTTTCAAATAGAAATTATTAGAAAGTTTTAAGCGAAAGCGAAAATTGGAGACACGCGTTTTCTTGCAGCCCGAGCTGCTGGATGAGTTCCCCCATGAGATTAGTGCAAATTCGAAATTGTGAGCGACCTGACAAAGAGACCACCCTAAGATACAAAAGAGATAGAGAGAGAGAGAGAGAGAGAGAGAGAGAGATAGAGAGAGAGAGAGAGCGCTATGACTGCTATTGCTGATTTATGTCTGTTGGCAAGCTGCCCGTTAGAGATAGCTAAAGAAAGCGATAGCGATTGAAAATATTGAGAATTAGCGCCTAAGAAATGAATGCATGTATGGACAATCAAAAGGTGAGAGACATTGTGGAAAATGCCATTTTGTTGCCTGCTTAACAAATTAAAGACTTAATGATTACAATTGGGAATTCAACTGATCATTCAATTTAATGATACAGGCACGTACGAGTTGTAGTTAAAGTAATGCTGAGAATGTGAGCTTCATCCATATTTACTCACTTATTCGTTAACTCATTCGTTTTGTTGTCTGATGTATTCATTTACAAATTCGAACAACAGCCAGGACTTCGATTTCGCCAGTTCCTTACTTGCTTACTTAATTGTTTCGCAATGGATAACCAATGGCCGCCGCGAATGTGGCAATGGATGGACGGCAATTGTAAAATAATTCCTACTTATTGCAGTGCTGCATGTTGCAGATGCAGCATGTACGTAATTATAAATTGAATTAAAAGACACACATTGCGAGCGCCTTTTGCTGTTGCTTGGGCTTAATTAAAATTCATTATGCATCCAAATAAATACATATATACATGTGTATACTTTCTCATTTAGTGAGTGGGAGAGAGAGAGAGAGAGAGAGAGAGAGAGAGAGAGAGAGAGAGAGTGAGAGAGAGGCAGCGGCGCAACGGAGAATATCTGGCTCTGGAGCGAGAAATATGTTTAAAATGCTGTAAAAATATTTGACAAGCAGCTTTACGAGCGAGCCGTAAAAATATTTTCCCACTCGGCTCCCCTCTCCGCTCGCCACTCGTGTCTATTAACTGCTCGAGCAGCTAAAACTAATGCATGCATAGAGTATGCATACTTACAGCTAAACCGGGGGTGTTAGTCGCTCGGTTTGTGTGAGTCTGTGTATGTGTGTGTTTCGAGGATGCAGAGGCAGTGTGGGACGAACGGCATGTGTGTTTGCATGCAAATGCATTTGCTAAGTCCCAAACAAAACAAAGGACTAGAAAATACTTACTAAATGCATCAAATACTAAAACCAAATGAATTTCCCAGTAGAGTATGATCGACTAAAGCATGATCATTGAGCGATTGAATATAATGTTGTGTCTGGAGGATACTTGAGCTATATACCAGTCGCTGCTTGCTGTTGTCGATTGTGTCCTGCTTCAAACAAGCCTCGAGCGGAAAGCATAAAAGCTTTTTACAGATTATGCATATGGGTACATATTGAGAATCGGTCTTACTGGCAGATATGTACTATAAATGGATTCCCTTTCTAATTATATTCATACATCATCTATGGGTTACTTCAGAGCGTTGCGAGATTCCTGAGCGAGTTATAATACCCAATGCAAAGGAGTATTGCATAAAAAATGCAAACGCAACTTGTCGACTTGAATTGTTGTTGTCATTTCACAGCACCCTTTTTGTTTTTGTTGTTGCCGTACTTTATCGCTCAAACTTATATGAGTGTTGGTTTGTGTGTTTGTTTATGTGTGTGTCTGTGTCTGTGTGTGTGTGTAAGTGAAGCGCCCTACAAGCAGAGCCAAGCAGAGCAGAGCATAGTTTTAAGCGCAAATCAAAATGATTGATGATGATGGCCGCCATGCAGCACAACTCCAGCCCTAACAGTTATCCTGACCGGCTAGTGGGAGCTGAGCAGAGCATAGTAGACTACAACAAACACTTGACAGTTATGGCTGCTGATATATAGCAAATAAACTAAATAAATCCCATTTTGTGTAATGTCATTTTTGTGCCACTTTACTTCAAAGGGCGTAAAACATGAGCACCCACCCGAATGCATTTATGTACACACAAACATACATATATACATATATATATATATATATATATTTATATGTTTGACTGTGTGTGTATGTAGCTGACATGAGCTATGAGCTATGGGTAAGAGCGTGCAGCCATTGTTTTCAATTGCAAATTGACGCTGCCCAAAGGATGCAACACTTTTTTGTTCCCACTGTGCTTTTGTTTAAGTGCCTCACATAACACACACACACACACACACACACACACACACAAATTATATTTATTTATATACATATATTTATCATGCATTGCGGTTAGTGTAAGCCTGAATGCACACCTTTGTTATTGGCAGTTCATAATAGCTGTCAAAACACAAAGGCACACACAGAACGCAAATTAGCCAAAACGCTTAACCATATGCCAAATGGTTAGGCTAAAAGCATGTTTGCCAAATGCACTTTGGCTGCCCATTGCTGTTATAGCTCCTGCTGCTGCTGGTGGCACAGTTGCTTTTGTGGCAGCGTTTATTGTTGTGCTGGTGTCTCATTAGGCAGCCACACAGTGCTTGTTGCGGTGGCCGCTGTGCTCGCACCATTCAATACATAAGCCAAGCTGATAAGCACAGTCACTTCTTGGGCAACAGACACACACCCACACACCGGTGCACAGTGGAGCATGAGCAGAAGCAGCCTGGCTGCATCTATTGTAACTCATGCAATTGTTCTTGCCCCACACACACATCTGATTAAACTCAAAAGGGCCACCGATTATAATATTGGGCTGCCAAACATTTACTTAAAGCTCCCATATATTTAATTATTGACACGTATGTATAGGTTTAACTGCTTTCCAGTTGTGACATCTATGAAATAGCTTAAAACGCTTTCACATTAAACAGGAACAACAAAAAAGGGGGCAAGCACGATTTAATGATTGATTGTTTGAAGCACTAAAGTCACTAAAATATATTAATAAATAAAATGACAAAATTCATGTACAACTATCACTTGTGTATATTGAGGGACAAGTGCATAATTATATTTGCTGTGAAATATTTGACGGGAGATTGTTGTATTATCAAAGCAGAACAAGAACACATTTCATTTTATTTGTATGTTTTTGTCGGATAAGATAATTTTAAATGTAACAATTCTCCATGGTTTCTTCATTCACGTTATAAAAGCTTTCAACGTTTTTTTCTTTTTTGACAAGTATTCTGTGTTGGCTTAATGTTGGTCCCCAATCACTAATCAGACAGGCAGTCAGTCGGCCAGTCAGTCACTCAGTGAGGAAAAACTGTGTTGCTTATATGAAAGGCAGAGTTTTCAGCTTAGGAGTGATTGACGTGTATTTTTTTTGTGCTCCGCAAACATAATTTATATTTGTGATGTCTTCCAAACCACTTATTTTTATTTTTATTTTATATATTGAGTTTTTAGTTTCTATGCAACATCAAATAAGCTGTGCTTCGAATATATTATTTAATCAGACTTTACACAACATTAAAGAGCATAAGAGTATTTAAACTATTACATCCTGTCCATACAATAGTCCGTTAAAAATATTGGCTGATAGTTCGCATTTCACTATACGAGCTGGTACATAAATATTATTACATTTAACTGTGCACACACCGAGAAAAATACATAGTTACACGTGCATAGACACAACACAATTCAAATTACATCCACGGCCATTTGTGGCGACACCCACTCCGACATATCATGTGGCACACACACGCAGACACACAACATGTATAGGCATTGTTGTTGGTGTGTATGCGACAAGCACTCAAATTCCTTTGGGGCTTTGCCCGAGTGCAATGTCTGTCAACACTAATTGTTGGCTGCTGTCGGTGCTGTCTTTAGCTACAATAACGTTCTCTCCGTAGGTGGATGTGAATGTGATTGTAAATGTGAAGGCGGTTGGGCTTGTTTAAGTAAATCCTGCTTACATGCACACACACACGCTCAAACACAGGCACATACATATACACATATGTATGTACATGTAGTGAACTGTGTCACATAAACGCAATCAAGAGGGTCCACATCAGCAATGGCGACACTTCGTCCTCTTCCTCATCTTCTTTTGCTGCTGCTGTTCCTGCTCGTAGCTTGTTTTTGTCATTAGCTGTGGCACCCCAAGACGTTGCCAACTGAGTCTTTGGCTCGCGGACAGTGGCCATAGTCACACTGCTCGCTTTCGGGTGCGAACAGAACACAAATACACAAATAGTACTGTTGGCCCGTTTACAACATGACGCATATAGGCATGAACACATATGCTTAATTAAATTGGGTCAAAGCAGTTAACTCACTTGTCTTTGGATTATGTTTGTATCTCACCTAATCTTGGCCTGAGTTGTGCCATAGTTCGGCCATAGCTTCGGTAATAGTTCCCGTTAAGTATAATATGCTACTGAGCATATGATGACAAACATACTTACATATATGTATTTCAGTATATATATACATATGTTGTCTGCCATCCAGTTCGCAGTGTCCGCTTCCCATTTGGCTTCAACTATTAACTTAAAGTTGAAGTTGGACTTTTGTAAATATAACAAATTGCCCTTGTGTTTCGCGCCACATAAAATCATATTATTGTCTGCAGTTCGGAGCGACCGCAAAATATTGTCTTTTGCAAGTTTATTAAAAGTTTTCACAGCAAGAACAACGAACATCGGCGTCAACTAGCTAACTAAGTGCTCTCCAAGTCCCGACCAAGACTTGTTAGTTGGCTAAAAACTTTTGACCTGTTGCCATACATACTCGGACATTCTTAAGCCATTGCATAGCAAAGTACACACACAAGCATAGCAAAACAAAGCAACTTTGGAATTTTCTCAACTTTGTCAGCATATTAGCTAAATTGGTTAATTAATTCCAATGTGTCGCTTGTTCAGTGACTGTGGCTCTAGCTCCTGCAATAATATCAAACTTTTTCTTTTGATATATCGTTTTAGAGTTGGGAATCATTGTGTGTAGCTGGGACCCTTTTCGATCTGGGTTAGAGTTTCATACTAACTTAATCGAAAACAGCTCATTCATAACAAACTGAAGCCACGCTTCTTGCTGCCATTCTACTGCTTGCCCAGGAAGCATAAGCCGCAAAATGTTCGTTCCAAACTCGACAAAGCCATAATATAGACTGAATGTTAAGGTAAGCTAAGAACTAAGAATCGTTAAAAGTGTTGATTGTTTTTCAACCGTTAATCAGTTAAAGCACTTTCAGAGCTGATTAAATGGTCCAGTAAATCATTTAGCTGCAGCAAATAGTTGTTGTTCCAAACATCTGACGTATTCCGTTTGGGTGCAGTCTGTTACAAAACCAGCTGCAGCATCTGCTGGGCAACTATTTTTGCTTCGATATATATATTTTAGTTGGCTTAAGTTATCCTAATCACTCACTGTGTGCACGTCACTTTAAATTTCCCAAAATGTAAGCAGCTTTTGCATTCGTTTTTTGGCCAAAGCTCCTCGTTGCGGTCTTCCGTTGCCGGTCAACAAATGCCGGCAACTTGAAAGCAAGAGAAAACATGCTTAATCCAAATGAAAGCAAGCAGCTCAGCTGCCATTGATAATGCCAACTGCTAGGCAACTGATCCGAATAAGTTTCAACGAGCCAATGCGTTAATCAAAATAATAAATAGAAACACAGCTTTAGATTCTTTCATCTTTTTGTTTTTATTTTATCTGGTTTTGTGAGCCTTAAGATTTCTGTTGATGTCGTATTTCGGCTTAATACAATGTGGCTTTGCTAGTTCGTTGTGGTTCTTGGTTTGAGCCCAACACTGATGGCGACTCCGATCCGTACCTGTCAAATGCCATAGGTTCATTTGCTTTTGCCTGGCACTGCCTGGGACTTGGCATCTCTGAAATCCCATGGGTTTTGCTGGTTGCTGGCATGCATTTAAATTTTGTGGTCTTTGCTTGCAAGCTTGCAAGAAGAAAACATTTTGCCTTCTGCAATTTACAGAGAAATTTTATGCATAATTCCCGTTATGACACTTGTGGTGCACACAATCACATTGCTGCAATGTCACTGTGTCGGCGTGTGCATGCTGATACACATGCGGTTACAGACACAACTACAACTGAACACACATTCACAGCTACAGCTACAGATGCAGATGCAGATGCAGATGAAGCCAAACATTCAAATATACAAATGCATTTCCAGATGCAGACCACAGATTCAAATACTTGAACATTTGCACAGCGACAGCAGCCAAACAGTCGAGCAGCATACTAATTTATGTTATCAGAACACTCAAATCAACCACCAAATGCCAAAGTTCTTCCCACTGCACTTATTTCACATTGTTGTCATTCTTCTTCTTGTTTTGCTGCTGCTCTTTTTGAAATGGTTAAAATGGGTATAACGGGTTTGGGCAAATGTTTGTAACAGGCAGAAGGTCGCATCTCCGATGCCATAAAGTATAAATGTTCTTCATCTAGTTTATATATTTTTATTCGATATCTGTCTCTGTTTTGCGAATATCGATTGATATCGATTTCAGATAGCAATAAAAGCCACAATAAAGACAAAGACTTCTTATTAATATATAATATGCATTGACATATTTTGATCAAAGAAACAGCAGTCATAGTATAAATAAATATATTCTGATATTAATCTGATTAAATAAAACTGGAATATATTTAACACCTGGGTTCAGGGTATACCGTAGTGGATATCATTCGACTATAGCGTTCTTGCTTGTTTGAAGTTGCAACAACACAGCAGTTGCTGTGGACGCCAAATAATTTAGATTGATGCCCTGTTGTCGTTGCAATGTTGTCATGTCGACCGATGTCAGCATCGTAATGCAGACGACACTTGTGGCAAATACTTATTAAATAACAGTATATGTTGCTGCATATACATATGTAAGCATATAACAAACACTCGCATGAGCATAATTCTGCGTGTCGCTCAAAATAATTGTATACGCATTTGTTGCAACCATCAACTACCAACTAAATAACAGTATCTGTAGCGCCTGTGTATGTATGCTACTAGCAATAATAATAATATGTAAATCAACCTGGTGTTTGTGTAAATGCATCTGGTTGCACAGTTTATTTGTATTCGTATCTATAAATACGTCTCCGACGGAATACATAAGTAAATAACAGTATCTAGAGCTGCAGTATCTTAGCTTTCACATAAACTTAATCTGTCCGACAGGCCCTCACTAAAACCAAATACATACACTCACAGAAAAAATCGAACTGCATTTTAGAAAATTTCCATACTTTAGGTACCAATGGCCACTCACCGAAAGGTTGTGTACTTCCAAGAAACAGAGTTTTTTCTAAACTGCAAATAGCATTAATGAGAGCAAAATTTGTATTAATGTGTCCGGGTTTTCAAAAATGATTATTTCGAAAAATAGCATTTGAAAAATAGAAAAGAAGCCGTTCTAATTCTAAGAAATTTGTTTTCGTGTATTTAAAAATTATTTCTAAGAACAAGAAACAATTTGTAGTTTTCAGAGTGATTTTCATTTCAAGGCGATTTTCTAAATTTCCGGACAACTTATTTTCTGAGTGTGCCATACATAGAATTTCTACCTTTATGTGGAAATTCAAATTTATAGTCCATGCGCATATATCTCTGATGAATACAATATTAGCTTTCAAACTATCTCTACGCAAAGGATAATATATATACTGGTGTGTATTGTACCAGGCTCTAACAAAACAACAATATGCAAATACCAGGTACACATTCAAAGAGCTCTGATAAGAACTTACTTATATTGCAACCATACAATTCGCAATATATTTGGGCACATGTTTACAGAAAATGGTTGCTTGGCAACTGTTACAAAAGGAGTCAACATTTAAAACCGTGAATGGCTTAAAATGGAAATAACAATTGCAAATTTGGTTTGATTCGCTGCCATCAAATCGGAAATAAATGAAAACATACAAGCGCTAGATACAGGGTATCTTCTGGTGGGACACTACGCAGCTGAATACGTACAGCAATATATACACACAAATTAAGTGTTCAGCTTCAGATATGTCCACGTATAAGTAATTGTCAGTTTACAAGCACAGACCCAGACACATATGTACATAGAAAAAGCTAATAACAATTTGTTTGCTCTAAACAAAACGAGATAGTGACAACGCAGTGTTTGGTAAATTAGCATATCAATCGAACTGAATGTGATCCCAATTTACTGTTTGTATCTAAATCTTTCACTAAGCAATGTTCTCAAATAGCTGTGTCTCCCCACTGATTGTATCCTTATCACTATCAATATATCCATTGGTATATTTAGCTGTATTTGTCATTAGAAAAGAACAAAGTCGCAGGGATTGAAGTGCGAGTGCGAAAAAAGTGAATATAATTAATATTAAAGTGTATAAACTCGAAATTGCAAACTGTGCGGCCAAGTGCCGTTGTTATCCTTTAAGTCTGCTTTAACGCGACTGTTTCCTTTGATTTTTACAATTTCAATTAGCGCTAAGCGTGCTGCCTGCCAAATGCCTGTGCTGTGGCTGAGGGCGGTAGCAAAGGGGTAGTACCCCCGAGTGTATATGTACGTATGTGTGTATGTATGTGTGTATGTATGTGTGTATGTATGTGTGTATGTATGTGTGTATGTATGTGTGTATGTATGTGTGTATGTATGTGTGTGTGTGTGTGGGGGGGGGGGGTTGGTTGTGACTGCTGCAAGGATTTACAGCCGCTGATTATTACATAACAGGCAAAAATAAAGTTCAACATTTGACGCACAAAATTTATGTTAATTTTACAGGAGCTGCCAGCGATTTGGAGGCATGTCTGCAGCAATACAATTTGTGGGTGTGGCACCAATTTGGGGGTCGAAACGAGTGGAAGCGAGTCGAGTCGAGCTCAGTAGAATTGCGTATTTTGTCGTTGCGAGTGTGGAACAACCAGCTAATCACGGTGGGCAGCCTGATTGCTCCTTTATTCGCCTGCTTGAGCCCATAAGCAAACAAGTGCTGCTATTCATTTAGGCTATAGATAGATGCGCTCACATAGATAGAAACGATTACAAACTTAACCAAATACGCTCTGTGTAAACATATATATGTAGCAAACGTTGGGAGGAACATCATCTGGCATCGAATTGGGGAATTAATTAAATGCAAGGTTTTTAACCAGTTCATTAAAGCTGAGCCTCTGGTTGAATACTTTCAAGTTTCAATAGTTTAAGCAGCTAATTTTTAGATCTCGACTGATGAGGTTTATGTGTTCTTTGAAATAATTACACAAATACGCGTAAATTGAATAACAAATCAGATTATTCATATTCATCAGCTTATAAGGTACTCGATTATTATTATCAGTGCAACAATTGCAGCATTAACAAATATCGTTAAATTTATTATTTACGTAGAAACTATAAGTACTGATATTATATTCAGTTGTCAACCTAAATATCATATCATAAATGTATATGTATATATATATATATTAAATTGAACAAAAAGATAGCCCCTCTGTTCTCTTCATCTCACTTAACTCAAGCACTCGCAGAATATGTTATGAGTTGTTGTTTGCATATGTTTGACTGTGTGTATTCGAGTGTGTGTGTGTGTGTGTGTGCGAGTGTGTGGAATTTTAACTAATTGCTGTTACTGATAACTGTGACCAAACAAAATTCCAAATATATTGAAATACACAAGAATCGACGTTTGGGGCTTTTGCTCAAAATGTTCAGCATTGGATTGATAATGCTGATCGGAGAATCGAGCAGACAGAGAGAGAGAGGGATAGAGAGATATGGTATTTGCCAGATCCGGCGTAAGCAGGTGCAGCTGGCCACTGACGCATTGCCGCCAATCATCGATCAGCAATCATCAGTGGTCCATCGTCCATCGGCGCGACGATCCCCAAATAAAATCCCGCCTGACACCGCTTGGCACAACCAACACAGCAGCTCGCATCACATCTTTTCTCTCTGTGGATGTGTGTGTGTGTGTGTGTGTGTGTGTGGCACATGTGCTACGACTGACGGCAACGGCGGCAACATATGGCTGTCTACTGTCGCCGTTGTTGTTCTTATTGTTAATGACGCCGGCAATGAGTTAGATAAGCGAAGATTGAAACGGCTGCAAAAGTGTCCACTACGATCGATTTCATCAAATGAATGCCTAATTATTCCCACAGGGATCTTAGTGTTGTCGCTTGCTGTTGTTCCGTAAAATACATATGTATATATGCATATAGACAGACTCGTATGTATCTACACGCACATTGAGTATCAGTCCAAGTTTGCACTCGAGTGTGCCTGGAGCCCAGTTTGGACAGCTCGTCGACAAATCGACTGACATAAATATTTGGACAGGCGCTGGGATCAGTTCATTTGCTGACATGGAGTTCTTTGCGACGGGCGAATTTCAGCAGCTCTACAACGATCTAGAGGAGCCGGCAACGACTCAAGACTTTGGGCAACAGTATCTGATGCAGGAGCAGCAGTCCTTGGATATTTGCTATGCGGATGTTAACTTTGGCAATGGCTGCGAGACGAATAGCATTGATTTTTATGGCATCACAACTCTCGACAGCAACAACAACTATACTATCAACAACACTCAAACCAACAACAACAACGACAACTACAGCAACAGCAATAATGATAGCAACTATGGAAGCAGTAACAGCAGCGTGGAACCCGAGCTGCCCTTCGATTTTGAGGACCCAGAGCTGACGATTATGTCCATTTTGGGTGCTTCGCAATCACCGCCAGATCTCAGTGATTGGGAGCAGCGGCTGCTAGAGCACTTTGTGGAAATACCTGAGCTCATTACCATACTGCCAGAGCGCACACCGCTCTGCACGGATATGTGCGATGATTTCCTGCAGGAGAGCAACAATAATCTGCGCCTAGCGCCGCCATCCTCACCAGCAGCCACGACGACAACGGTGACGGTGACAACATCAACTATGTTGGCGCCACTGCAGCTCAGTGAAAATGCCGCTGGGGAGAAGGGCTATCTGTGCACATTTGGCAACTGCGAAAAACTGTACGCCAAGCCCGCCCACCTCAAGGCGCACATGCGCCGGCACTTGGGCGAGAAGCCGTATGCCTGCAGTTGGCCGGAGTGCAGCTGGCGCTTCTCGCGCTCCGACGAGCTCGCCCGCCACCGACGCTCTCACTCGGGCGTCAAGCCGTACAAGTGCGACTATTGCGCCAAGTGCTTCGCCCGCTCTGATCACCTGACCAAGCACCGCAAGGTGCACGAGCGGCGACTGCTGGCCGCCACCCGGTCTGGCAAGCTGCTGCCCAACGGACCACTGCCACAGAGCGTCTATGCAGTGCGTCCGGGTCGCAAACGCAAAAATCAGCTCTGACACTCAGCTCCGAGGGTTGCTTCAATTAGTTGTGTTGTTCGAGGATATGTTGGACACTTTTTTTTTTTCAAATAAGTCAAAATATTATTAAATATTCGTACGCAATGTTAGTACAAATAGACTAAACGTTTTGAGTGAATAACAATTGAATTCCTAAGTGAAACTATTCAAGATAAATAAGTAAGAATGTGGAGCTGACTGCAGACTGTAAAATATGACAATCCTACCGAATTCTGTGGGTATTATTCTTGATCCAAGAGGAAACCGTTTGCTTATTTTCTTTGCATTTTGATATATATATATATGTATTTTTTTTTTCTATTTTTTGAATACTTAATAAGCTGTGTTGGCCTGCGTTATAGTGGAAAATGCATTTAACATATAAATATAATATTTTTAATTTATGATGAAATATTTTTTATTGCCTCGTATTAATTTTGGACCAACAAGAGACCAGAATACAGAGAACGTTTCAGACAAGAAGCAGCACACAAAAGTTAAAATGAGAAGGCTGCTTTCCGGCTTGTTGTCATAAAACTAATTTAAAGGCCAAGTGTTGTCAGCGAGTAGCTGATTCTTTGTGTATATACGTATGTGTGTATGTATATGTATGTAAATGTGGGTATGCAATTGTGCTACTGAAGTAATCTCAGCTAACGGGCTGGTCGTTTATCTTTGATGTTGACTGGAACGCTCGCTGCTGCTCATCTCCCTTAATAGCAGGAGTTGTGTGTGAGGCAGCATGGTAATTAAGTTGTTTTTATTTTTATTATTATTCTCACACCAACAACGATACCCAACTTGGGCTTGGACCAAGTTGCAACTACGCCGGCTGAAGCTGTGGCTCCGATACCAGTTGCTCCTCGAAGTCGTATCCTTTATGCGCTGTCATATTGCATACTTTACGGCTTTCAGCGCGAGTGCTTTTGTACATTTCAAGAATATTTACAACGCAACTTGCTTATTGTATAATGGCATTTACTTTATAAAAACGTCGACGTCTACGTCGACGTCGCCGTCGCCGTCGCATATCTGCCACGGCCATTGTCTTGGTGCGTCAGCTGTTGTTTCCGTTTTTGCCCTCATCTTCCGTACAAATATATTCAACAATTATTGCTCACCCATCGCCCATCGCTTGCTATTAACTCGTTTACTCTACTCCATTCGATTCCATGCCAACCCCTCTAACCCCCAACCCATAAATGCCTGCAGCTCATTAGGGCGAGCTATGTAACTGCCGGCATTGCATCTGCAACCAACAACAAGGAAGAACAAGAACAAGAACAGCACCAAGTACTGCTTATTCGTAAGTAATTAGCATAAAAATAAATACCACTCATTAAGTCATGTTGTTTTTATCTATTCACCATTTGATATCGTATGCCGACGACAGAGACAGACACAGACACAGAGACAGAGACAGACACAGAGACGGAGACAGCAACAGAAACTTAAGTGGCGTCTGCAAGAGGTGAAGAAGGACTTGAAATTGGAGCTAGCGGATTGGAGGGGGTGGCAGCTGGCAGCTGCTATCTTGGATACTTCTGTGCTCGTGAGTGGAGCTGTTTGAACTGTACCAAGTTCCTTAATTTAAGTTCGCTAGCTTTTCTGAGCTTCTACTTTAATGAAGAGGTTCGCTTAAGCGCAATGAGGCAGTGCCAAACGAGTTCAAATTATTACACAATTATGCATGTGTATATTGAATTATATATGTAAGCTATCTCATGACTTCGCAAGAATCTAATACAATTTTAAATTATCTGTAAAGACAATTCCACGAATATTAAACTGTCGCGAATTGATGAAATTTTCATTTGATTTTTTATAGTTATCTTTTCAAACATAAGGAGTCCAAGTCCAAAAGTCAAAAGTCTTTATTTATACGGTAGGCAAATGAGTAGTAATTATTAACTATTATAAGTAGTCCATAAATATTTTAGAGGAGGATGTGTAAAATCATAACAAATAGAATTTGTTGTACATTTATAATATATATATATATCTTGTAAGTCTTGTATATCTTAAGCATGTACATAACTTATTTGTAATGTTAGTCAGGCGGCTATAAATGTATATTATTGTAACCGAAATAAACATTTTCTAAGAAATAAATCGCTGGCTCTTTGTCCAAAATTCAGTTGCACTAGTGAAACGAGAAACCCCTTGGCCCAAATTAAATTAATTTCTAAAGTTGAGGGGAAGCCGAAATGCATCTGCAACTGTAGCTTAAAGATACTTTTGCGCTTTAGCTCCTGGTTAAAGTAGTGTGTTCATATTTCAATTGTCATTTTAATTAGATGCCCTGAACCGAAAGTCACATAACTTTGTCCAATGCCAACCCAGCAGATACTGTAGCCCGGAGATAGATACACCCACACACACACACACACACACAGACACAGACACAGACACACACAAACACAGACACAGACACACGTACTTTGTAGTAGAAGACAAAGCGCGACGTTGTAAGAGAATTCAATTAAATGTTCATCAAAAACTACAACAAAAGTGGCGCACACAGTAACAGAAACATTGAAACACAGATATCTACAGAGCCGAACAAACAATGGGAACGATGATGGCAACGAAAACTAGATGATGATGATGCTGATGGTGCTGATGATGGCGATGATGCTGATGATGGCAATGATGAAGAAGCAGAGGAGAGTGGCTGTGGCTCCAGCTATGACTGTGACTGTGACTGTGACTCTGACTTTGGCGCTATAATCAGCGAGAGGTGCGCGGCAAGCGGAAAGCCAACGAGACGACGCGCACAAAAGTTATAAAATACCAGATAGATAGTAATTGCACCAGCTTCCTCACTGTCTCCTCTCTCCCCCCACCACGGCTCCTGTGCCGCTCTGCGTTAAGTTTATGTGTGGGAGTGTGAATGGCTGATGAAAAAAGCAGGAAACTGGAAATTACAAATGATACGGAAATAATGCGATATCATGAATCATTTTTATGAGAATCAAGACTTTGATTCTATTGGGCAAATGATGTGGTGTCTCACTCAGCCTCCCTCCTTTAACCCCTTTTTTATCGTATATATATATATATATATATATAATTATTTTCCTTCGTCTGTGCTGAGCGGTTTTTTATTGAATGCCACAGCTCTGACAATTGAGTGCATGTGCAACAATTTTCACGTTTGGGGCTAACAAAAAATATGCATTGCCGGCGTCCAACTGGCGACGACCACAAACACATATTGTAAGCCATCGATAAAAAAAATCTCGACAGCTGGCATCGCATTCCACTCCTATCTCCATACCCCCCTGGTAATGTCCACTTCAAAGGGCTTAAGGGGGTCCTGCTTAATGCAGTGGTATATTTATTTGATTTCTCTCTCAATTTATCGAGGTCTTATCGATTTGAGAGCTCCTCTGTAGTGGGTATATGTTCAACGATTCAAGTTTCTTGCTTGGATATCATTGATATCACAGGTCCCGATCCAAACTATACACACTTTATACGATATGTCTCCTTGTGACAATTAGATGCACTTTTTAAACTCCTTTACCAAACCTCAACATTAATTAAGGTTGCAAAACTTACTATAGCTATACACCTTGAAGATTGTGACGTGTTTCATTTGGTGATTGTTGCATTCTTTTCTTCTCCATTTTGAAAGGGTATAGCTTAATTGTTCAGCTCTGCGCATATTTAGTACTCGACGTCGAATGCAATTTTCTAAAGTCAATTTTATGTCATGTGGCAAGTGGCAATTGTCTGTTAAACGCCGCCCCCAGGCTGTCGGCAACATTACCACATTAAAGTCAATTTTCGGACAGCAAAGGCTGCCTCGAGATGCTAATGAACTTAAGTAATGGGGCAATGTTACCCGCTGCTCCTTTGAAACGGGGGCAGGCATAGGGCGGTTCGGGTTGCTCAGGTCGCCCGGCGGTGACTTCAGGTGCCACGTTTAACAATTTGCAGCCTTAATGTGGCACCAAAGTGTTAAAGTCCAGGCCCCATAAGTTCTAGACAAAACGGCCCAGCCATTTTATGTATGGCCCATGTACGTGCCGAGCCGGGCTTTCAACGGCAGTCGATGTTGGGGCGCTTAATTATGAGGGGCCAACCCTTGCTATTAAAACAACAGAAGCAATATCTTATGTGAATGCCACGCACCCTGTGGCATGCCCCAGGGATGTTAAAACCAAAGAGAGCGACAGAGACAGAAATATATATTCGCAATCGGCTATCGACGAAAAAATGCAGCTCATTTCGTGAGTGGAATTGGTCGACTTTAAAGTGTAATTTTTGCGGTTACATTTGCTAAACATAAATCTAATGGATATTAATACAAGCTAAGGCACATACCCTACCCAAGCCAACTACACCCAAACCCACTCCACTCCACTCCACTCCACTGTTCTGTTCGTACGTGTATATTTTACGTGCCAGGACCGTTGGGTTTGGGGATTCAGATTGCGAGTTCGTCTGGAGTTCAGTGTTTGGGATCTTTCAAGGTTTACTCTGCTGCGCTCATCTCGCTACCGATTTCTAGCATTTGTACAGAGCCCATTGCTGGCATATTATAATTCAACACGAATGTATATACATACATATATATAATTATATGTATATATATATATATATGTGTGTGTGTGTGTGTGTTTTCGGAACTGCTACTGGTTTACATTAACTTGCTGCCAACATCAAAATATTTCAATTTTGCAGTTCGCTTTGCGGCTGTTTGGCATTTCAATGTTTTTTAACGATTCACTTTTTGAGACGGTGCTTAGAAGGGGGCGTGGACGGGGCGAGAGGGGTTGTAACATATCTACTTTAATGTCATAAAAATGCCATATCCGGTTTGTGTATGAGATTTTATGCGCTTTACGCATTGGCGAAGCAAACAAGCGCTCATTTAAATTAGACCAGTGGCAAAGGTTCTCGGTCAGATTTGGCCAAAAGGCCCCAAACGGCTGCTGAAAACCTATGTAAGTGCATGCGTGTGTGTGTATGTGTTAAATATAGTAGTTGGAGCTGGTTCAAATTAATGACTGCTATGTCTGTAGGAGAGAGAGAGAGAGCGAAAGCGAGATATTAAGGCAGTTATAAATAACTTTGGCTTTGAATTTAGTTGAGGGTCAATCTCTTAATTGAGGCAGTCAGTTCGATTTGACTTGGGTGCTGCTGCGGCGCGAGAGCCGTGCTTTGATTAAAAAGTTCGCACATCACCAAGAGGATGGAGAATGAGTAAGGGATTACAAGAGAGAAAGAAAGAGAGAGAGAGAGGTAGAGGCAGAGAGTGAGTGATATGGCAATGACACTCGGTCCCAAAAATAATACAAAGCGATAGTTTGTTGTAATCAATGTGGGTTTCTGGCTTGCGCAACAGCAACAATAACAACAACAGCAACTGTAACAACGAATCCGAGAACGGAGGCAGCAGAAGCAACAACAACAACAACAAAGTTGCAAGCGAGCACATAAATAACTGACTTGGCGCTGGGCACCCGTCCCACAGTAGGTCGACAAACGTCAATGGAATACAAATTTTAAAGCATCAGGGCCTGCTGCTGAGGCTGAGCGGAGAAGCAGAGAGGCAGATGACAGCCAGGCGGCTGCGGTTGCGGATATAGATAATAGAAATAGATACGGATGCGTTTCATATATAAATACATACTTACACACAATACATGACAGTGAATTCGGGTCTTTGACAATAATTTGAATTTGAGGCCCAGTCTCAGCGCTAACTGAAAACCCAGCCAAAAGGCCAGGAAGGTCTGAGAAATGGGCAAAAAGAAGAAAACTGAGAAAACCCAGCGAGCTGTGAGTAGTACCAAGTAAGTAAGATAAGAGTTACCTTCATTACGAATGCAAACATATCTATAAGACATGATTTTATTATGATTATCATTATTTATTATTTACTTCGTAAATTTGGAAGGTATGATAAAAAAAAAATATAAAGAAACCTTAACAGAACACTTATCACCTAAACACTTCATAAGTACACATCTAACGAAATGAGGTATAATCTTGAATAAAAAATTTCGAAAACGTATATTTAATTGTGCAACGAATAAAGTTGTATCTTGGTGATAAGGTGAACGACAACTTTGATTATCTTATAATATGCTTGAGCAAATGTATTACAAGAACGGAAAATAAATGACCAAAACAAGAAAGATGGGGTTACCAGCAAACCATGGAGGAAAAATGCCGATAAGTGAAAATAGAAAACAAGCAAACGTGCACAAATCTAATTTCCACATAACACGCGCAGAGGCAAACAACAAAATTGAAAGAAAGGAAAAAATACGTACATAAGGAAGGAAAAGACTTGGAAGCAGACTATCAACCACAACTGCAACAACAACAAGAACAACAACAATGACAGTGCGAATGACATCGACGTCAACGGCGTAAAAATTGAAATGAAGATAGACGCAACACCAGCAATAACAACAACAACAAGAATAACAACAACAACCACACTTTGACAATAGCAACAACAAAATGAAACTTTTCAATATCCGCATCCGCTCATGAATAATAATTTATAATGGCAGCAGTTCGCTGCTAGCGTCGCAGCTGCTCGCGTTGTAAGCATCATCGTTGGGTGGACTGGGTAGGTCCACGCAGCAGGACGAGGTCACGGAGTTACCACCTCCAGCCGGCATATTACTAAACTGACGCAAATAAAAAGGAAAGCGCTTGTTAAGCCCTGTGAAATGCCCGTGGAAAAGCAGTCCACACTAACTAAATGTTGCCACACTGACGAGGCAACCAGGTATAGCCATATATATACAAGAATTTTAGTATTTATTTTGGCATACATTTTTGTGAGTTCGTCTGTTTGTCGCCATGGATTTGAATGGCCTGTCAATAAGGCGTTGGGGCAGATTGGACTACTTATACTCAAGTGCTGCTTTCAGCTATTTAGCACAACTGTACCTGCAAATGCGCCTTGTATACATATATCCCGATTGGGCGTTTAAAATAGATTATGCACAAAATCTGTCAGTGTTCGCAACTCGCACTTGGATATCTTTTATAATCCTCTCAGCCTAAGAATATATTTTTTGGCATCGTGCTGGCTCATTGCTCGTCATTGCTGACATTGGCAATTCCCATCGATTTGGCTGCGCAGCGATAATGATAAAACTTTTTGGCAGCGACTTAAAAATCAGAGCCACTTGCCACGTGCCACACTCGCTTAATTCCTTGGCATCTCTCCGGCTCTTTGGCTCTCCGACTCTCCATTAACCGCACATCAAATTCTTATTAGCGCCCATTGCCAGCGCTCAATTTCAATTGATTCGTTTTGCCAGATGCCAAAACTTTTCCAATCAACCCCCCCACAACAACCCACGCACCTCACTCCATTTTTCCATACAATCCTTCTTGAGCCGCCCCTTTTCTTACGAACTGTTCTTCTTCTTCGCGTTGCTCTTTTTGATATGTTTCCATTTTTCCCATCGTTGCGTGCACGCTAAAAACCCAATTAAACGCGCCATTAAATTATTTCGCAATTTGCATATATTTCGTATTTCGACTCAATAAAATTTTACACCTGAGCGCAAGCTAAAACACACACACACTCAAGCACACCTTGCATCCCGACAACTTGGCAAGTTTTTCTCTTTTTGGTATACTTGTTATTTTTATTTTTTTTTTATCGTGTATTTTATTTTAGCTGGCATTTATTTTATTTGCATTTCCCCAATTGTTGCTCAGTTTGATCCTCTTTAATTTGCTCTCTGTTTTGTGGGGCTGATTTTTCAGGCTTGTGCGTTTTGGGATATAATACGTTTCGGAGAAATGTAGTTGCTTTCCTTCAGTATGGCATTTGTAACACACTTAATTAAGGCTGATATTATTTCTGATTAGTTATCCATCCGGAAGTCATACATTCATACATATCTCTTCGTAAAACACAATAGGACAGCCGCCCCTTGACGATTGTTCCATTAAATGACCCAGAATATATATATATATATATATATGTTTATGTAATTCTGTAATTGCTTACCCCTTTCTGCTGTATTTATTGTACTTATTCTTTTTTCTTAATTTAACTGTTTTGCTCACGCCCCCAAAAGGCAAACCGAACCCCTATCAACCCACATTGTGCAATGCAGGCAAAGCCGCGCGCATAAAATAAATAAATACAAAAAGAACCGTCTACATGAGGCGCATATTTAATTTCCCAAGCAGTCCAACCACCAGCCCCAAACATCGCAGATCCTGTCACAAAAGGATTTCCCCGGCCTGTTTTTTGGCTTGGGTTGTTCAGTTATTTTATTTTTTGTATTTCTGCTGTGTTTGTGACTTTTGTTGTTGTTGTTGTTGTTGTTGTTGTTTTGTATTTTATTATTCGCTTTGAGCCTTTCTCATAGGTTATGTTGGTGTTTTTAAATTTCATTTTTACATACATTTTTTATTTCTTTTATTATTAATCGCATGTTTACACACCAGAAACGCACTGTGCATGACCGCATATGTGTGCGTGTGCGAGTCTTTCGTGTGTGTGTATGTGTGCTTGGTGGGTCGCAGATTCTTTAAATTTCCAAACACGCAACGGACGATGTTTTTCAACTTGATTTTTCCTTCTGAGCTCGGGAATAATGAAGTGTGTTCATAAATCACATTAATTGCTCACCAGATGGCGCTGTCAGCATTCAATATGGCCACGCCTAAGCACACAGGCAAGAGAATTAAATAAATAGAGCGAAAAAATGATGATTGTGTAAACATAGATAAGGAAACAGACACAGTTCAGGGACGAGTGCAAATCAGTGTTCAATTTAAAATTTGCTCTTGCAAAGTTGTTAAAATGTAATTTAAAATTGGCAAAAGGCAACAACAACATCAAGTTGAAAGAACAACTAAACAAACTAAACTAATTAAATCGCCGGAACCAAACGACATGTGTGAAAAGAGAATGCTCAGCAAGAAACACAGAGAGAGAGAGAGAGGGAATAAAAGAATATGGAGAGTGGGACGCTAGAAGGACCCTGCCAGAAGTAAAAGCATCCGCAAAATCAGTTGACAATAGCTGGATAGACACTCAAATGCACACATACATACGCACATGTAGTGCATTATCACGTGCCACGCCCACATGCCCAGTATCTAATAAAGTTAAAAAGCGATTCCTCTTTAGTTACACAAATTGCCAAACAAACAAATTCGCCAAACGC
The DNA here is from genome assembly GCA_035041535.1 of Drosophila cognata. NCBI lineage: Eukaryota > Metazoa > Arthropoda > Insecta > Diptera > Drosophilidae > Drosophila > Drosophila cognata. The sequence goes on from JAWNLC010000235.1 coordinate 3,025,437, forward strand.
AACAAAAAAAATGTCAGTCACAGTCAACCACATGGTATGGTGCAACCGCACACACACATAAGCACACACAAGTGTGTTGCATTAGAAGATAGCAAACACAAGGCCCACTCACTGCCAAAGTCATGGACAGAGTCACAGTTTGCACTTCCAGCTTCAGCAGCAGTTCCAGCTGCAGCTGAATTCACACACCACCCAGCAGCAAGCTCTCCACGACCAAAGCCACCTTCGGGACAGCGATTAGCCAAAGAAAAACTAAAAGTATTTTATCCCTGCAGGATAAACAAACAAACAAAAAAAAAAAACAAGAAACAACAATAACAACAGCAACAAAAATCCGTATAAGTGTGCCGAAAATATAACTGCTTTTAGTTGCCACTTCCGTTTTAATAGACCGCGCAACTCGGCCGCAATGGCTGAAAACCACTTCGGTCGAACTGGCCAACGACAACCACTGCAGGCCGAGCATATTGACTATCAATGGAAAGTCATTGAATCCACTTGAAATTGAGACGGAAATGAAAATGCATATTGATACTAGCACGACTTTTGGACACACCATTGATTTTTGCTTGCAAATTTAAATTTATACTGAATATATAAACTGAATTGAATAATAATATACAATATTTTGGATTTATTATTATCAATTTCAATGAATATTTGGCACACTCAAATATTTTAGTCTAGTCTAAAAACTTGCTCAGTAAAAAGTTTCACTGACAGGGTGAATTTTAAAACAAGAAACATTGATATTAGCCACATAAACCGTCTACATAATCATGCCGATCATTAGATTTGGAAGCAGTGCTCTCAGTTTTATCGATAACTTGCGTAACTCGAGTTTTTAAGCTTGGGACGGGTACCGCTTAGGATATGGCAAAGTACTGGGTTCAGGGTATCTCCAAGTCGAGATAGGAGCATTCCCACTTATTTTAATTGTGTTAGCTAGACATTTTCAATTTAGTTAGCGCATTACGAGCACTGTGAATTGCGGTGATATTAACATAATGGCAGGAGAGTGAGCGCGATTACGAGAGAGATTGAGACAGAGTTGGAGATGGAGATGGAGGCAACTGCACACGTTGGCCGAGCGGAAGTGCTGTCCCTACCGGAAACACATTTCCAAATTTCTCGTGTGTGACGTAATATGAGCGACTTCCGTTTTCACTTTGAGCATCCGGTGTGTGACACAGCGGAGTGCTTTTGTCCACCAGCTACCACTGCACAGATCGTCAAACTGACCGCACACTGCAACAAATGGACGAAAAACGATGAAAACAAAGTCCAAATATCACGAAAAATAATCAATTCTTTTAATAATTGAAAATTTCACACATCAAAATACCCAGTTAAATAGTGAAAGCAAATACGATCTATGTAAATTAGAGCTGAGTAGATGATATCTCCCAGCTACCTTTACTGGTTATAGGTTTACATTAGCCCAAGACTTTCATAGCTAACTTCTTAAGGTTTCATATATTTTTCACATTACTTCGTTTTTTCAGTGTAGCTCTCTGGACCGCGTTCAGAGACTCAGGGTTTTCAACAAGTTATTTATATTTCGTCGAAAATTAAGTTTTCGAGCTAAAATGCCTAATAATAATTAATATAGCGTGTAGCCGAGGATAGCAGCCAAAGTCCCAAAGATCCCCAGCATAGAAATGGAACAAGTTTGAGGTACGAGCATTAGTTGAGGTCAACGTCAACGTCAACGCCGTCGTCGTCGTCGTCGTCATCGTCATCGTCATCGTCAGCCTCGTCTTCATCATTGCTGTCTCTAGCACCATGTTAGCCCTTAAATTATTCATGTGCATTCGGCTGTGGGCGGCAACAGGGCCAATGCCAGTTTCCATGTGTTTTTCACGTGTTTTAATTAGTTTTCTGGAGTTCATCAACTGAGAGCACTCACCCACTCACCCACTCATCCACCAACACCACCAGCACCCTCTCCCTTGCGCATTCCACAAAAGTTGTGAGTTATGGCGCCCGTCTAAGGCAACGTCCTCGCAAATAATGAACATCACAAATCAACAGCTCGTCATTAACACACAACGCCTTGCCAGGTCCAAGAAGGCACACTATTCCCGTGGAAGGATCTTATTTTTTCTCTCTCTCCCTCTCTCTGGTGTGGCGACCCTGCCATAAATTTTCAACTCAGTGGAACCAACTGTTAGGTCGCTCAGGTGACAGCCTGTGAACTGCTCGGTGCAAGTAATTATAAAAGCTGTTGTCCAGATTAATTGTCCCCTGTGTGAATGAAGTGTACGAGGCACACACGCATACAATTCCATATATGTATATGTATGCATATGTACATATATGTGTGCGTTCAGATTGATAAGTTTCGATAACAAGCTTTGCTTAAAAATCGCTATATTATCAAAATAAATAAGTAAATAAAATAGATATGAGACACTCTACGCTTGTCACATTCCTCGGATATATTCGAATCCCCATTCTGTGCAGTAACTGCAGACTGGATCCACTGAACTGATTGCCTAAAGGACAAAAAACTTCTTTCCGCACACCATACAAATTGATGTTCCGAATTTCGAACTCGTTTTCAGGCAACAACTGAGCTTTCCTAGGACAGCTACACGATATAGTTATCTGGTTCTGAAATATTTATGTACAACTAGCAGTCAGATGACTGCTGACAATATCCCAATATTTATTAAGATTCCATCCAACTTTTCCTTCTGCAAGGTCATAACTATAGAGAAGTCTACTCCTGTACACGGGTAGCATATCGAAGTGCCTCCGGCTGCGTTGCAGCGATGCGGGGCAAGTGTACAGGAATAGTGAGCGGGCAGCTGGTAATGTGAGGCACAGTCAAGGGCCACTTCTCGCTCCACTCGTACTTCAGTATTTATTTGATTTAAAAAAGCGCAAAGTAAACAAGAAGCAGCGCAGCAGTGATTCGCATTAAGTTGAGCAAACAGTACACATAATTTTTAAAAACATCAGCGTAAATTAGGTGTGTTCGGCTACAAGATATCCTTTTAAATTCTATACACAAACTTGATACTCATTAACTGCATTTGAAATCAATCCTTCACAATGTCCATGCATATAGCCCTCAGTTCCAATCCTACTGAAAGCAATGTGTAATTAAATGTTGTTTATTAGTGGTTTTAAAATGATAAGTTACGTTAAAAAAAAATAAATAAATTATTTATATATATATATATATTGATAATGCCATAAGGAAGGCTGCACTCTGAATTGAATTCTAAATGAAGACAGTTTCTCGCAAAGGTTGCGACATGATTTTACTTAAATTACATTTTCGATGTATTTTTTGTTCATTTGTGTAGCAGTCGAAACTAAATGACATTTTTTTGACATTTTTTTTGCTAACCTTACTTTATTCACGATTGATTTCGATAATAAGTTACACTTATACATAGCAGATACGTCTATTGTTGAATTACAAATTTTATGCTTTAGAAATGTATAACAAAGCCAATGCGAGTGACACCCTTGGGATAAATTCAATCAGACTCAATCAATTTACCAACTAGCACGAAATGTGGAATTAAAAATACAAATAAAAAATACATCCGTTGCATGCATACATACACTGCACACAAACAGGCATACATACATACACGCACTTGCATAATTATTATTAATTTGATGTTATGCAGCACATTTTCCTGCAGGCAAATGGCAAAAACAGAAAAATGAACTGAATGCAACGAAACCTGCCGAAAACTAAATGGAAATTTTAAATATTTTTTTAAACATTGTTTTGTATTTCGAATTAAAAAAAAAAGGCAATATTGATATTCGCATAAGTGAAAAGGAGTTCAGGAAGTGTTTTAAATGCTACATAAATTGTTTTTAATTATATTTTTTAAGCACTCTATTATATTATATTACATTACTTTTAATCAATCAGTCATCAAAGGATTTTGTAATGCAGTTCAAACTTTCTTTCAGACAAAGTAACTTACGTTTAATTAAATTAATTTAATAAAATTAAGGTTCATTGAATAATACAAATGATTGTTATTTGTAAAAAAAAAGGAAGAAAATCGGGGCATTGCATCCAACATAGCCGCTTGCTGCGAATATTATGTTATTTTGCATTTAAGAAATAAAATCTCATTTATAATTGCGATTGCGATTGCGAAATGAGAGCACAACTTGTTTCCTGCTGCTTTCTGCAGGGACAAATTGCATTTTAATGAGAAGCGAGACTCGCACAAACCTTGCGGCTAACGCGATAATAACGCAAAAAGTGTTCGCAACTGAACAATGCCAACATTATTTGATTTCCATTAATTATTATTGCAATTACCAATGAATGTGTGTGTGCGTGCGTTTGTGTATGCCTGTCAGTGTGTGAGTAAATGACAGTAGTTGGCTCACTGGAAGCGCCAAATATTCTGGTAATTCATTTGGTTTTTCACTGTCAAAACTTTCATTCAATTATTTTTATATTATATATTTTTATATTATAAATTTTTTTTTATATTATATATTTTTAAATGAAGTGAATGTAATTTTATGTAATAGGTCTGTCATGTTGATCTATGCTACTTACTATCTTGACGGGATTCAAAACACCTGAAGACTTCGCAAATGTATTCTGTTTATTTGTATCTGCACCAATACGTAACCGAATACCCGAAAAGAGTTTGATAAAATACCAGATAGATATTATCGGAAATTATATACTTTTCATGCCAGAATCGGAATTAGAGCCTAAATTCATGTTGGCTCGACACTTTGTTTACTATGCGATTAAATTGAAATTATACAAATGCAATTTATTGATTAATTATTCAACTAAAGTTAGGAATTATCAAATAAAAAAAGTATTCTTTAAGCTATTCTATGCACACTTCGAATAGAAACACGCATCTCAAATCAAACTTAGAAACTGACACCGCTTCTGCGTTCGTAGATGTCTTTAATTAATTATTATCGATGAATATGATATTCGTTTTGTGTTGTTTCGCTAATTATTTTCCATTTGAAGCGCTGTAAGTACGGTTGTTTTTTAATTGTCCCATTAACCTAACCACAATGAGCCGTAATAACCACATAGCGCCATTATATTTATTTTTTTTTTGTATTATTATTTTTGTGTCGGTGGTGCAGCGTGGGCTGCCAACATGCAGCGTCAGCAATATATGCGAATGCTGCAAATTAGCCCGTGTTCAGTGACTAATTTTAATGAACACTTTATGCGGATATCAAATAGAAAAACCATTGCCGAATATGAACAGAAAGTACATGCATATTTTGAAGCTAAACAACTTGCCCAAAATTGTGTGTGCATTGTGGGCGTGTCTCTAAATGGCAGGCAAGTAAATCATAGCGACAGCAACAGTAAAAACAACAACTCGATTTGCTGAATTGGTTGCGCAACAAAATGAGTGCCAACTGCCGCAACAATGAAGTTTATGTTTTTTAATTAAAATTTGCTACCCAAAGAATTGGAATGTGTACGTTTGGTTGTGTGTGTGTGTGTGCGAGGGAGTGACCGAGTGTGTGTGCTTCTGTTTGGCGTGTTGTTATTTCTTGCTTCGCATTTATCATGAATGAAATTTTATATAGAACGACCACATTATGCGCAGGTGTGCCCAGGTGCGCATGTGGCTATTTAAAAATGGTCAGCGGTCATAAATTTAACGCGAGCATCCCCTCTACTGTCACACCCTATTCAGACCGTTGCCAACCGTGTATGTGTGTATGTATATATACATATATATGCGGGTGTGTGTATTTGAAGTGAAATCAAGCGTACTGGGTTGGCTTGCAGCCATTTAGAATATTGTGTTCATGGCTGATGTTCATGTCCTTACGCCATTTCATTTAATGCGTTTTTAAAGTTTGCTAAAATATCAGTGCTTGTCCCAGACACGGACACTCACACACACACACATACAGACACACGCACAAGCTCGCGACACCCCATTTTATATGTGTATTGATAGCATGATAACATGTCATCATAAATATTTCCAAGCTATGGTTTCAAGTATAAATCCATTTCTGCTTAAAGTTGTTAACAATCATTTTTCGAATTTGGATCTATTTAAGTTTTCACAAAATTTTCTTAATAAAAAAGAATGATTTGTATGTATGAATTCATGTAAATGATAAAGTGTTTATTTTCAAATTTATTTCGATGACGCTGCTGCGGTTGATGGTTTGGATTATAGAGGGAAAATGCTGTAGTTTCGAGCTCAAACTAGCTTGGCTCAAAACCGACAGGCAATCGTGGGCTTAAGTATGTTCTCGATATACTCATATAATATTAACAATACATAGCTAAATCGATTAAGCAGCTGTCAATTGAAATTGTGCAATGGTTTGTTGGACTGTCGGCTGCCAATCGATTGTCAGCTACAGTCGATTACACGGCTAGAACCAATCTCGCAACTTTTGTGGCTTAGAGGATGGCTTGAATATTGTCGAATTCACGCTTCATGTCGGCCATAAGCCACGACAACGCTGAAGCGAGACTCGATTAATTGTGAGAGCTGAGGGCGCCCAGAGTACGCTGCAATCCTGCCGCACACACAGACACACACACACACATAAACGGAAAGGCTCATGTGTGTTAGCGTTGGCATAATATATGCGTTCTTATTAACAATTTCGTCGCCATCGCGAAACAGAGCGAAGATGAATGAGAGGATGCGGAATGTGTGGAGTGTTTCGGGTGTGTTGAGCGGAGCGGGTGTGGGTGGCGTCATGGTAACTCTCAACAACTGAAGCTTCATTTGGATGTGTAAACGTGTTATTTATTTCGAAAACTGAATGTTGCCTTTTAAGTGGCAATAAATCAAATTGAATGCCCCCAACATGGCCAAAAGGGCGTCCATGTGACTGACGGGCGCGCGGGAAAAGGGCACAGCGCAGAGGGCAGAGGGTCGACGGTTAGAGGGTTACAGGGCGAACGTGGGGCATGGCCTTGTTAGTCAGTCAAGCAGCCAGTAAGCAGCAGCAACTTACTTTCATATTTGACTTAGTCATAAAAGCTGGGCATCCCATCAAGCGCCTCAACCCGCCGCCACATGTTGGCTAAAAGAAATAAAACTTCCAAAGCGCCGACATAGAATAAGCCAGCGACAGCCATGGCAAAAGCACCAGGAGCCTGGAGAAGGAGCACCACCACGCACCCAAACTCCAAGTCAGTCAGCTGTAAGCCAGTTGACGACGATGACGTTGGGAGTCTCAGACTCAGCCTCTGTTTTGTGTTCTCCGTTGTTTGTTTAGCGCTCCATAAGCTCTTAAGCTCATTTCGGTTGCGTTTTATTTGTAACTTGAGGCACATACACACAGTACGACACACACGCACACGCACACGCACACATACGCACACACACACAACACACATATAAAGACACATTTAGCCCATTTGCCTTGTTTATTTAAAATAGAGCTTCCAAGCTGCTGAAAAACATTTAGTTAAACAATTGCCAAGCTATAGTTACAGCAAGCGCTGGCAGCCAATGAAGTAGTCCAAGGACTCAAGCCGAGACTCTACTCAAATATGTTCCATTTGAGTACAGTGAGTCAGGTAAAACAATTTTTGTAGTAGAAACTCGTTGAATTAGCTTAGTTGACAGATTTTCAGCTGAGAGACAACTGTTGAAGGATGAATAATGCGGAATTAACTTGTTGGCAAACATTTAATTAGTTGGCTAAAACAAATTCCATCAAGCGACTCAAATACGATAAACATCAGGACGGGCGACATAAATGCAACTTTTGCAATTGCAAGGATGTTTATTTTTCTATGGCATCTTCCAAAGAGCTCTGATTTTTTTTTTAACATTTTAATTAAACTATTAACTTCATATTCAACAAAATTCCTTGTAAAGTTTTACAGCACAGTCCTTATAAACCAAAGAGTTCGAGTCTTTGGCTTGACTTAATTAAATTTTAAAAGAATTAATTATCATTAGAAACTTATATTTTTTCTGCGTGTCTAAGTTTGCCATGTTTACATGCCTTAGTTTAACTGTTACCTTTACATTCATCAAAATTTATAGTTAAAATCTACAGCACAAGGCAGAGTTACATGTTTGCCTTAACTTCAAAAAATGCAATTTATAAAAATTATTAATCATGAGAAACTTAAATTTTAGTTTGCCTTCTTTAATACACCCTATTCCCAAAAAATGGGAACTTAATTTACAGTACTGGGGATAAGTATTATATTAATAAGTTTATAATAATAATTCAATTTTTTTTTTTTTTTTTGTTTTTATTTACTGAGCCCATTAAAAATGTATATTCTTGATCAGGATTAACAGCTGAGTCGATTTAGACGTGTCCGTCTTTCTGTATGAACACGCAGATCTCAGGGACCATAAGAGCTAGAGAATATAGGTATATAGGTTCTAGTATACCCGACGCAGATCAAGTTTATTTTATAGATAACTGCCTCCGTTTCTCGAGTATCGGTACATTTCGATTTCCGATGGGAATAAATGTCATAAATTTGAAGGGCAGAGGCCTCAATTGATGATAAGTTTTGGAAATTTGATTCGAGATAGTTTTGGTGTTTATATCTGTAACTGTATCACCCACAGATAGACTTTATATTCAATTTTACAATATTTCATTATGCATATATGTATATTGCCAGTCTGGGAACAGGGTAACTACTAGTCGCACACCATTACTTGCGTTGACAAAGATATTGGACTTTTGGTTATCGCAGTTGAATTTAACGCTCTGTTGTTGTGCGCTTAAGCGAAACAATGACCGAATCCTTTGCTCTGCTCAGCTTGTATCAGATATCATCTATCAACCATCGAGAATCTGCTATGTGGCAGTGTAGCTGCTATTGTTTCTAGCCTGTCTCTTGGGTGTTCATTCTGTTGCCCTGCTGTCTGACTTGCATATCAAGTTGCCGGTTCGCTTTAGCTGTTTCCTAATCGTCTGTCTAAGTGTCAGTCTGTTTTGTTTGATTGATTTTTGCGTGCCCCTAGCGAAGTGCCCTCCAAGCCATCGGCATTCCCATTCCACATCGGACTCCACATTCAGATCCATCGAGCGAATTTCACTTGCCAAGAATCTTGTGTGCATTTATTGGCGGAGGAAATTCAATTTTCAATTCGAGTAAGAACGAAAGCCGATTGACAGCAGGCAACAATGAAGAACGAGCGAATCAGAGGAGGCAAATGGGGGGATCCCGCATATTTACATAGTCCTTTAAGGAGTTGAGCAGCAGCTGATATGCCATGGCACTGAGCTAATATTTAACATTTATAATTTTATATATATTTATAATTTTACACTAAGCAGTACAGTAACAAATTTAATTTACTAAGCTTAAATTTACGTTTAGCTTAAAATCAAAAGAATCTAAAAAACCAAACAAACATTTGAATTTATAATGTATATATTTAGAAACAAAAAATCTCAGCAATATATTGTACATTATTAAGTAGACTATTGCGTGTGCAATATTCATGGTGAGCAAACATTTACATCAATATAAAAAATTACATTTTTGTATATGCCAGAAGATGCTTCCCGTCATTGGATGGAATTTTACTTTCTCCATCGTCGAGTACATTTTATCAAAAAATTCTTTGAAAGAGTTCACAGAACTCATACGGAAACTTGACGAATGGGGTAAATTTGCTTAAATATTCGCAAGAATTTTCATATATGTTTTTATTTGTATAAGCGTTTAAAGGCGATCAACTAAGTCTCATTCAAAGAGTTTATCCCCATTTTTGTCAAGCGTTGGCGGCGAATTTTCCAAATTCTCCATTTACATTCATCGTAAAAGAAAGTTTCATTGAAAATTGCAAGTTTTTAGCTCTTTTAGCTATAACTCTTGAAACACTTTTATACTGGAGCATCATAAATTACAAGAAATGCAGCACACTTTGAATCATGCCAGCGATTCGAAAGTAATCCCTCAAAATATTGATTACATAAACTAAATCAAGCGTTGCTGCACTAGTTACGAGTACTTAACGATTCCCAAATGCACTCATCGATTTACGGCACGGCGAGTATTGAGCAATTTGCACATAATTTCCAATTTTGGCTAATGAACGTATGACCGTATGCATGTGTAAGAGTGCGTGTGCGTGTGCGAGTGCGAGTGCGAGTGCAAGTGTATGAATGTGTGTGTGTGTCTGTGTGAATTGTTCGAATGTTTTGCCATCATTAGCATTTCATCTTATTTCACTCAAAAGCGCAGCCGTGCGTGCTGCATTTCAGAAACAGCAGCAGCGAAGCTAACTGCATTCTAATTCCGTCTATCCGTCCGTGCATATCCGGCAGACAACAAACAGGGCGCCGGGCATGCTAACATAATTTACCCACACCCGTTGCCTACGCCTCAGCCGTCTGCCCCCCGCCACTTGCCATTTGCCACATGCCACTTGCCCCGCTGACCACTGGCTTTGCTTTAAGTTCCCTGTCGCTTTGCCATCTGAGCAGCCGCTGATGATGGCGTATTAATGACCTGAATGCGGAATGTAACAGCAATTTTTTAGTTGCACTGCAAAGCGCAAGGATAACTGAGGAGCCGGTGACCGAGGAGCGGGAGACTGCAGGCCTGGCACGCTGTCGGAATGCATAATTGAATTGCGAACGCAGCGAACGAAGCTAACGGAGCAAACGGGGCAAATAAAGCGAATGTCGAATGAAGCAAATCAGCACATTCTGAGCTTTAGAAGAAGCGAGCAGGGAGGGGGTCATCAGCAATATGACAAGAAGCGGAAATGCGGCAGGCAAACCCTTTTGCAACGATTGCAACTGGAGTAAAAGTTAAAAGTCGGGTAACATAAAAAAGGGCTTAAAGTGCAAACAAAAATTATTCGCTCCTTTCACTTTTGCAGTATTATTTAGGCCAGGTAATTCGAGCCAGCTCATTGTAATTTTCGTGATTCGCTTCAATTCGATTTGGCTCCTAAGCAATTCGTTTTGAGTTTATTAATTTCAAACGATTAACCAGATCTTTTCTAGTAAATTCATGAATCATTAATTAAACATTAATCGTAAATAGGTGCAGATTAATTATAAAATGTGAGCTATTTTGCCGGAGTCCAAAATAAAAAACACATTTCAAAACCGACTTCGAACCGATAGCTCAGGAAGCCCAATCCATATAATTTTATTGTGAATTGATTTGGTTGTCAGGCAATTTGGCTTTAATTACGGCACAAACAATAAACATGCATGGCTCTCTCGCATATGTTTTACGTCGTGTTTCAGCTGCCTTCCGTATTTCATCGTGTTATTTCTTTTTATGCATGTTGCTCATACGCCGCTTTGCGCGTTGCATGTAGCGCGGTGCCGATCTAAGCGATGATAAGACACAGCAACAGCTGCTGCTCGCTGTATGTAAGTGTTTTTGTTGTTTTTTTTTTGTTCACTTATGTATATGTTTATATAATTCCCACTTACCGCTGCTACCCAAGCACAAGTTTATTGGAGTTTGTGCTGCGGCTACTGCGGCTGCTTTAATGTTTGGCTTTTATTGCCATATGTACTTTAGTCCTGTACACAAGTATACATATACAGTGGCGGACAGCTATATTGGATCAGTGTCAAAGAAAAAAAGGAATTGCCTGCCATAAACTAATTATACATTATTTTTCAAAAATCCCAAAGACCTATGGTAGGTACATGTATTAACCACCAATATGAATGAATAACCCTAATAAACTGAGGTTTTCACCTGCTAGGTAGGATTATGTAAAAAAGTAGCCTATTTTTAGAGGCAGCATATTTGGATTAGGTACATTGTGGACACCTGGGTGCCATAAAACCCGGATTTTTTGCGAAAATCCCAGGCTATCGGCTCCAAAAGTGACTCAACAGGTGCAGGATGTAATGGGGAAAAAGTGTTGTGTGGAAACTGTACTCCAGGTTCTGCACAACCATGACTTCAATGCCCGAGTCCCACGGAAAAAGTCCTTTATAAGCGCACCAAATAAAGGGACTAGGATGACGTTCGCCAAAACCCACTTGGAAAAGGATTTGGAGTTCTGGAACACAGTCATATTTGCAGATGAGTCCAAATTCAACATTTTTGACTCGGACGGACGGATTTATGTGTGGCGACAGTCCAATATTGAGCTGAATCCGAAACACGTAAAGGCAACAGTAAAGCATGGCGGAGGAAGTGACATGGTGTGGGTATGTATCTCGTCATCCGGCGTCGGGATTTTGGTGTTTATTGAAACAACAATGGCCAAGAATGTGTACCTCAACATACTAAAGGAAAATTTCTGGTTCTACCAGGACAACGAACCCAAGCATAAGGCCAAGATAGTTCAGTCCTGGCTCAGCGGGAACTGCCCTCACATGATAATTCCACCGGCCCAGTCTCCAGACTCAAATGTTATTGAGCATTTGGGCTCTGCTGGAAAATAACATTCGGAAGCACAGCATATCCAGCCAAGAGCACCTCAAAATTGCTCTGCGGGATGAGTGGAGCAGAATCATCCCAGAAGCTACCATGAAGTTGGTATCTTCGATGAATAATAGGGTAAGGGAAGTTGTTAAGGCTAAAGGATATCATACTAAGTATTAACATCCTTATTTAAGTTTTTATATGCAAAATATATTACTTTTTTAACACTGATCCAAATAGGCTGCCACTAAAAATAGGGTACTTTTTTACATAATCCTACCTAGCAGGTGGGGAAACCTCAGTTTTTTAGATCATATATTCATATTGGTGGTTAATACATGTACCTACCAACGGTCTTTGGAATTTTTGAAAAATAATGTATAATTAGTTTATGGCAGGCAATTACTTTTTCTCTTTGACACTGATCCAATTAAGCTGTCCGCCACTGTATATTGGGCAGGTTGGGGACGGCACCCAGCCCAACGCTGCTGCCAAAGAAGAAGTAGTAATGCAAGCCGAAAGGAGGCAAAATGAAAATTATGCTCTCGTTGGCATTAAGTTTATGAATAACGAGTTTCTCTCTCCACAAGTCTTTGAGTGTGTGCGTGCGTGCAAGCTGCTCTTCTGCGCTCCCCACAAAGCCAACACGAATTTATTCGATGCCATAACTACACCAACAGCTACACACACAAACACACACACAAACACTTAAACTCACACAGCTCACTGCGCGGCTATCGTCAGCGTCTTTGCCGCTGCATGCCGATCGAAAGGTGTTAAGTTGTGTTGTTATAGTTAAGCGCCCGAAAAACCACAGACAAGCCCAACAATCAGAACCACGTTGGCAGCAGTGGAGCTGCCCTGGCACCTGATGCTGATAACGGTCGACTCCAACTAGCTGTCGGAATCTTCAATTATGTATAGATATAGTTATAGATATAGATATAGATATAGATATAGCAACAACAGCGAATATATTACATAATCAAAATCAATACATTTAAACAACAAAAAAATCAACAGTTTTAGAATATCAAATTCTTTTGCTATGCAAAGCAAGTAACCCAACATAAACTAAGAATAGAAAAACTAGTAAAATATAAGACCAAATATGGAATAGCTTCGCTCAGAAATTATTAACAAATCTACTGTATTTTATTGATATATACCAGGCATGAGCACAAGCTGTCTATACGTTGTGACTTGCGTACATGTTCCGGTTTACATGGGCACAGTGGAACCGTGGCTTAGGCTGACAATTTGGCTCAATTGAATCCCATTGAGTTTTCCAATTGAATGGGCCGTGTGCGATTCTTCTATATTTTAACGAGGACTTAATGATTTGAGTGCTGCGTGCATTGGCCGACGTTGTCAGTTATATCCACCTGCCATCAAATGTACAGCTCCTAACCTTTACTCACCTGACACCACTCGGGTCACATTCAAGTTCAATTTAGCCTTTATGTGTCGGCATTGGCATTGACATTGCCATTGGCATTGGCATTGGCTTTGGTGTCGCCCCACTCAAGGGGACGTTGTTGTTTTCGAGCACGCACAAACGGGCAGACAGACAGACATACGGATAGATGGCTAGATAGAGAGACTGACGAATACCCAAATACGCACGTAGATTAACAAAAGGCCTAGGGAATATCCATAAATGGACAGCGCGCCAAGCTTTTTGTGATTTCAGCCCAACGAGAATACCAACAAGCATTCGCAATAAAACGAGCGGATGCGTCTTTAGATACATTCATGAACATGGAACATGGAACATGGAGAGAAATGCATCGTAAACATGTCGTCGGGTTGTGTTAGGAAAATGATAAACGCTGTCATCGCTGATGTCGCAGCTGATGAGTAAAATTTGTGCTTGCCTTATTGAGTTACTTTTGAGATGGCTTAATTCAATTGGGGGCAACTGGTATCGGTTTAATCGAGCTGGTTCACAAGTTCGCTGTGGCAGATTACGTTAGGGAAAATACTGCGCACAGCGTGATAAATAAATAAATGTGTATGGAAAGCGGTTTGGTGGCAGCTTGCGCTTTTCCATAACATTGGCAGCCCAAAGTGCTGCATTAGAGCCAGTGTTGAAAAATCACTTATATTCTGTTTGGAAATCTGATCTGATTTGATCTATCCTTGTGCGTGTTTGTGTGTGTCTGACTGACTGCCAAGACATAAAACACTGTAATTTATGGCACATTTCCAGCTCGACGCCGAAACACGTCGCGTGGTCTGTTGCGCTCATAAAATCGGCCCAAAAAGGGGCAACGGGTCAATGTGGAGCAGCAGGGCAAATGGCAGTAAAGCGCCAACCAAAATAAATAATGCGCGCGCCTCACAAATGTGGCAATAAACTTGCAAAATTCGTGCTGAAAATAAAAACAAAACCAAAACCGAACAAAACAAAACAGAAAACAAAAAAAAAAATGAAACAGAGAAAAACTAAATTAGAAGAAGCGACCGAAACTAAACTTAAATCAACTTCAAATTGATTTCTGCTTAATAAGCGAGCCGGCCGCCATAAACTGCACTAAACGGAAAAGTTTTGTGCTCATTACGCGAGCCCAGCTGACAAGTGTGGCCTTCAGAGCCAAAATCAAATGAAACTTGCTGATTACATTTTTGCGTCGTCTTTTTTTTTCTTTCTTGTTTTTATCTTTTATCTTGTCAAATGCAATTTGCATAAATTTACAAATATTCAAATGCGAGCACTGCATAAACTTACCACGGTTCGTTTCAGTGTCCCTCCAAATGTCTGCCGACCCCGATGACGACTTGAGCAAGCAGCCGGTTGGGGCATCACATCTGATCCATCTGGTGGTTGTATAGCATCAGACTGCGGTGATCCGCTCCCAATGTAAAGCAGCTCAGAGCTAACTTGACTTATGGAGGAAAACTCCGTTAAAATGTCAATGTGTTGATGACCAGGCCGTCAGCTGTTTAATCGGTGGTGCCAATTAGTCTGAAAAAATTAAAAATATGTTTAAAAATTTTGCATTTAACTTTCCTTGAAAAGTTGCTTGAAAGTTCAACATGTCATTTTCAGCAGTGTTTGCCTGCTCTGTATTTATTTATTTGAATTTGTTGTCATTGATTCCTGAGCTCTTTGAACTAGACAGATGGCTAAAAAGAGAGAAAGATAGAGATAAGGGTTCCTATTGCCCCAAATGCAGATTTGTAATTGGATTGCAACGCCGTGCACACATCATTATGGTCAGTACTTAGGTAGTCAGAACCTTGAAATACTAAACGCAGCCAGTTGTGTGAGCAGCAGGAGGAGAGCCAACAGGCAGTGTGGGGCAGCAGTGGCAGCAGCAGGCGGTGGACGCTCATTAAATGTGCAAATTATGTGCGCTGCCAAAAAGATTTTGAAAAGATGGTAAGAGTTTTGGACAGCTGTCCGTCGACTCGGTCGACTCAGTGACTGCCTTTACCAATAGACAACTGATGCGAATACGAATGAGACGTTTAAAGCAGCGCACAGTTTCAACTTAATGCACAATTTGGACCTTTGGACATGGAAATGCTGCCAGGATTGGTGGATGGCAACGCTTCAGTCTGTTTGCGCAAGTTTCTGCTGTTTTTTTTCTTCTTTTTTTTTTTTGTTCGACAAAAAGTCAAATATTTCATTTGAAAATTCCAGTCGCTAGGGCGAGAATGAAATGTGAAATTGTGCAAATATACACATTTAAGTGTGTGTGTGTGTATGTGTGTGTTTTTGTATGTGTGTGTGTGCGTGTGACGCCTACAGCAACACCCAAGCGATAGCAGCAAAGCACATTTTTCTAACTGTTCCCACAGCGCTCCTCCCTCTCCTCGCCCACAGCCAGCGACTTCAGCCGCCGGCTGCTTAAAAACTATAAATTAAGTTTACAACTTTTCCGCAAAAAACTTTTTCTGGAGCAGCTCATTGTTGTTGCTTTTAGTGCTCTATTTAGTTGCCTTTTTTGCATGTTTTGCTGTTGCTATTACTTCAGCGTTTTATCACAGTGTGACAAAATAGGATTCTACAACCAAAGACACAATAAAATATGTGTGTCAAGCCGAACAACTTTGACATTCATCATTTCTCTGCCCGACACTTGTTGACCTTAAATAGGGCAGATATACTGAAGGAAATGGTCCTTCGAGAGGGGGCGTGGTGGAATGGTGAAGTGGTAGACATTACCTGACTTGCAGTCCAAGAAACTGACAGCTAATCAAAATGTCGCACAAAGTTCATTAACAACATTTTCCAGTCAATTGTCTTGTCAAGGTGGCCAGCGTATTGCTGCAGAGAGTCGCCGGATCTGTTTGCGTTTTGCATAGACAGCAGCAGAAGCAGCACCAGGAGCAGCCACTGAAGGTCCTTGTCGAGAGGTCGTTTAGGTCGAGGCAGCACATTGTTAACAACTTGGCATAAAGTTGTTTGTCTTTCACCTCAGCGTGTCGATGACACGACTACGACTTACAGCATGTCAAGGCGAGACTGCGAGTGGGGTTGGACGAGTTTATTGCCAGGCAAATCAACAAAACTTAACGAACTGTTCCTACATTTGCTACTGCTTGGATAGCATAGACCGAGTCCCATTCTCTTCCTTTGGTTATCCAATGAACTTGAAATGGACAAAAGAAGACATCGCAAACAGACTCTCAATTGCTTATGAAGCTACACAGATGTTAGCCATACAACAAATAGCAGGCCATAAGGACAAATAGGCATATCGAGTTCGAATTCGATTCTCAATCATTTTCCTCTTTTTGCAATACAAATTAGCACCACTTAGATATTTATTATTTTTTCGGATAATACATTTATTTGTTCTAAAGTAAAGTGCCACAAAATATTTGAATTTTCCGTAAAACAGTTTCCCCATCCGAGTTTCCCAACTAAGCACCATAAAAATGTACATATAAATTTGCATATGCTCCACAAACTTTCATAAATTGTGCAAGAGTTGATGCTACAGCTTCTAGTTGACCTTGAGGTTGCAACATATATATATATATATATATATATGTATATATATATACCAATACATATATAAATATTTTGCCAGGGTCTTGCTAGTTTTGGCTTTAATTAGTTTCGTTTTGCTCGGAGGGCGTTTAATCCCCGCTCTCGTTGTATCTTGGAGTATGGGCAATGTTTCAAAAGCCATTTCCTGAACGTGTAGTTTGCTTTGTTTTTGCTTTTGCTGTACTTGGCTTTGGTTGAGCTCATGCGAGTTACGATTTCTCCATTCTACTCAATATTTAGATGCACGCCGTTAACTGCATAAATTATTTGCATATCAAATGGGCATAAGAATCGTGTGTATCTGTGTGCATGTCTCCGTGGGAGTGTGTATGCCTGTGTGTGTGTGTATGTGTGAGCATGTTCGTGTGCGTATTTTATTTAAAATACGAGTACGAAGACCAGGCTGCTGGCACGCACAGGCTGCCAACGGGCAGGCCTTTGCCCGTATGACTTCCTGGCACGCACAAAAGCGCAGGACACGCAAACAGGTCAAGGATATTATGCATATGAATATACAAAACGAGACCATAACAAAACCAAATCCAAACAAAATACAGGCCAAGCCAAACGAAACAAAACCAAAAGCAGTTGACAGAAAACGCAGTCAAATGTTCATCAACTGCAAAGCAGACGCAAACGCTATTTTAGCTGCCATTGTCGTCCTCGTTGACATTTCTCGGCCATTGTTCCTTAAGTGTGTTTGCGTTTCTCTGTATGGGTGCCTCTGTGGGTGCCGCTGTAAAGTCGCACAAATGAACGCGTAATTGCTTTCACATGAATACATTGGGTAAATATATATGTACTTATTTTCTATGTGTACGCATTTTCTGCAAGTGTGTGTGTGTGTGTGTGTGTGTGTGTATTTACAGCGCACATTATAACAACACCCGCTGCTATTGCATGCAACGCGCATTCATTTGCATGCCGTGTCTGGATGAGCGTCTAGAAGCTGCACATTGCCAAGTCAAAGGCGTTTTAATCTGCTTACCTTAGCAACAATTCTCATTTTTCTATTCTTTTTTCCGTTCCACCAATGCAAAAATCATTTGCATGATGTCGAGACGCCGCACAGTGGAGCCGCAGGCTGTGAATCGTTTGCAAAAATCCAAATTGTAGAGAATGTCTTCTATCAAATGAACGCATATATGTAAGAGAATAACTTTAAATATATTCAGAAACTCACCAATTAGATTACAGATTATTTAAATTGTATAACTAGTTTCAGTGCTTAAGGTTTTATATATTTTTTCAGTCTGCTTTTCTCTATTTTTGAGAAAAAAAAATGTATAACCAATTTATGAAATCTGGTTTTTGAAGACAGTTTAAAAACATTGCAGATATATTTCACAAGCTTACTTCCACAATTGATGAGATCTTATTGTAGCAGTTAAAAGTAAACTGCATTTCTTTGTAAAACACTTCTGCTTATTTTCTTTTATTTACAACAATCGATATTTCTTATTCTTCATATCGGTGATCACACAATTGATATCGATCCATATCGATTTCAAGTTATGTACAGATGTTAAGTTACAGTGTTATTGGTACGTCACAAGTGGCCTGTTAACTTTGGCCGTGTAGGACAAACAGCTGATTTATGAAATTCTCCAATATGTATCTATATATATATATATATATATATATATATATATATATATATATATTTCAACAAGCCATTCAAAGCCGCCAAGGAAACAATTTATATTTTCGTTTTTGCTGAACATTTTACTATCTTTGCCCAACTTTCGTTGGTATTTTTGTTATTGTTGAAATATGTTTGAATTTTAACGGCAACGATTAATATCGCTACATCGATTAATATTTAAGCTATGGTCACACATGTATTGTGTTTAACTTTCTGCATTCTATTTGTCAGTTGGTCACAATTATTCCTCTCTCACTCGCGCATAATAAATACCATTTATAATCGCAAACTGTGTTTAACTCTTCGTTTGAACTCTGCCATATTACAACAATTATCAATAGTTTGCAGCATTATATTCAAAAGTCGTGCAATATTTAAAGACAGTCAATGATCGAAAGTAGACCGCCGCAAGTTTGCGTGTTCAAAAGAATTAACATTCTAGATAAGTTGTCATGTTGAAACGATGTATTTCAATCAAAAGAATTGATTATTCGATATATCGTACACGATTTTAAATGAAAGTCAAATATCGATGTATTAGTGATCGATTGCGTATATCGATTACAAACTGCTGCCAAATAAAATTGATATCAGGTCATAGTGAAATCGTGACTCGTCAAAATCAGTAAGTTTTAGTGAAAAATATGTAGTTTTTACAAATAATTTAAATGTTTATCAGTAATTAGAAGAGGTGGCCCGTACCAAGCAGACCGACTGACGAGGAGTGAGGCATCATGCATAGCTTAATCTCCAAATGCTGGGTTATTGAAGCTATCGCAGAAAGTAGGAGTGAGCTGTGCATATGTGAATGTGAATCGGGCAGATCGAGGAGGCGGCCTACGTATCTCAGGCAGATGAGTCAGATCAATCAGTGAATCTTCAGAGTGACGAGGATTGAGTGCATATCTGAATGGATCGACGATTGAGTAGGAGGCATCATGCATCGTGGAATTCATTGGATATGTCGGCATAAGCTCCTTGTTCAAATGCTGGGTTATTGAAGCTATCGCCCGAGCTATCAGTGAGCGACGACGTACGGTCCTCTATTATTGATACACTCAAGTAGTTAGACATTTAATTTTTTTTTTTTATTTCTTTTCACTTTTTATATAAATACAATGAGAGCACATCTATATTTGTAATAAATGATCCCACAATATAACATATATATTTGTAACAAAGAAAATATGATTATTCTGTAGCGGAAATAGTCGCCAGGCCCCACTGTGCGATAGCGTGGAATTCTGAAGTCGTTGCTGAGTTTGCATTGCCGTTGCTGCAGCAGCTTTGCTTTAATTACAGACCAGGATTCACTTTGAGCGCATAAACAAATTGAAAATTGTTTATGGCATGCAAATTAATCAAATCTCTTTCTCAATTAAGTCGGACAGCCAGTCGGTGTGGATGTGGCGGCTGAACTGTGCCTGGGTCTGGTTGGGACAGGCTGACAGAAGTCGCATCGAGATAAAGTACTCCGGAAATTTCATCTTGTAAGCAGTGCAGTGCAGAAGCTCTTGACACGAACAATTTACATAGTGAGGTATTATTCCCAGGACAATAATTACTATAATTAAAGACAAGCTGAACACGAAAATCGTTGCACAAATCTCATTGCAAATGTGCAATCTAAAATCAAACTGGAAGATTATTAAATATCGTTTAATATTCAATTTAAATAAGTCCTGAAAATGGTTATAAGCTTCACCTCCCTCAAATATATATTTTTTTGCTTAGCAAGAGTATTTCATAGTCGGCGCCACGCTAGCTTACAACTTGCCCCCTTGGGTGGAATGCAGAAAATCGTGTCGCCCTCACCTAGCGATTAAATCTGTTTAATGCATAATCAAGTGATGTATTACACACATATAAGATAACAAGAACATCAATAGCTGTCTTGTTTTAACTTGAGCTCCAATGTTGTTGGCCAATTAGCACAAACAACGCATGCCCAGCCTCCCCTGTTTTTCTTAGACTTGCCACATGCAGTCGATGTTCAATTTTGGGTCACTTATGTGGCTGAAAGCTTCGCTCGTGCGCACTCAGCCAGTGTCTAGAATGAGTTGGCTCATTAAAAACTAAACTGTATTTATTGGTGAGCAATGAATATAACTCAAGCAGACCCATTAATCATAGCTAAGTAGATTTTTATTGGGCTGCCGGTTGTAGTTCAATTGTCTACACGTGGATACCCTAATCACCTGAGTCACCATTGCTGATGAGCCTTAATATCTAGTTTCACTTGTTTGCCATGACACTATCTATTGCGCTTACTAAACTCATGTTAAATTAAAATTTAAAAAATTTAAATAAAGCAGGTTGTACTACAGGCAGATCTTCCATAATCCATTTAATTATAATTTAATTCAATATACGAATTCTTTTGCTTGCCTTTCCACTCAAACGAAATAAAACCGAACTAAAAATCTATCATCAAATCATAGTTATCATTAAAATTGTTGTAATTGGGGCTCCCATCTGAGTGCTAAAGAACTGAGCTCTTCGAACTTTATATAGCTTACCATCACAGTAGCTGGCTCTGACAGAACTATTGAGGACCAGAGCCGCAGCATCGAGAAACCCATTTCCGGTGTCACTTGCAACAGTTGCCTCAAAGGGCAAAGGCACAGCAGGCATACTGCAAACGGCGAACGGTTGAAAAGAAGTAATAGAATAGGAGTGGGGTGAAGAGTGTGATACACATCTATGTCTACACATTGTGTGTCCCCGTGCTTCCTGAACGCGTATCAATTATGGAGCAGATTCAATGTTTTTGCCACTGGCTTAGAGGACAAGTGATTAAAACAACGCGTCGAAGCCGAAGAGAAAACGACTGCAAATCAACAGCTGGCGAAGAGGCAGCATTTAAGTCGCTCTCTCTTTATATTCTCTCTCGGTCAGCACCTAACGCCTGCTGGAGAGAAAGAGAGACAGAGAGAGAGAGGGCTTCCTCAATTCACCACAGCGCACAGGCACACACTGAGCGCTGGCAGGAAACTTACCACGGTGTCTGCTCCATGCTGCTCGTCACCGCCAGCGCACATAGCCGCCAATCAGTCTATCGTTGAACTCTGCTGCTGTTTGTTGCCCCAGTGGCAACTATCCAGTGACTTTTCCAGTGGCTCCCGCGCAGTGGCAAGCGGTCCGTGTGTGTCCGACGACGAGTAGAACAGGAACACGCGTTTTTCGCCCGTGCTACGCCCCTGCGTCCGTTCAACAAATAGTTGCCTGGGCTAGCGCAATTGTTAAGTTCTGCTCCAATACGCGCCACTTTTTTGTGATTATCTTTTTTTTGTCGTTTATTCAATTTACAACTACCCAATAAAAGAAAAATTAATTCAAACGTGCAAAAGTTGTTGCCATCCATAGGTAGGCAACTTAAACAAATGCCGGCAGAACAGTGCGTATGATAATAATAATGTAAGCAAGTGCGCGAGAATGCAACAAATACAAATCGAAGCCCATATGTATATTAACACACATCAAAGTGACCAAGTGTAAAAAGTTGCATTATTGCTTGAACGAGTCGCCAAGGAAATATCCAACAATTTAAATTCAGCTAAAGCGGTTAGTACAAATTTCAAATTCTCAAGCACTATAAATATGTAAACAAATAAATTGCTTCCACTGTCGCAGATATTGCCCATTAGCTGAATGTTTGTGGGTTGCTTTCGCAAAACTGAATTATAAAATAATTATCTAAATTAGTATTAATAATATTTTCGATTCCTTCGCTTAGGTTCCTTTGTTTCGTGTGAATTGTGGGAGTTAGCACGAGTTTGGTTTAATTTCTATGATTTGCCACTAATGAATTAATTTTTCCAACATACTTACTTTATGAAAATACTCATTATGGTATAAGAATAAAATATATAACATTAGTTCTTAAAAACTTAGGCTAGTCCAAACCTGTTAATTTGTATGTGAAAAAAATCTAAATTAGCTGGTATAAATGAATTTGAATAATGCAACTTTCAATGCGTTCATTCGATATAAAGAGGGTGGCACAGAAAAAACCGTCGGTAACACAAGACTAATAAAAATTCAAGTTTCCGGAGTCTTGTTATGCGTTTCTTATGGACTAAACTTCCTTAATGCGACTGTAAGATACCAAAAAATAAAGTTGAGTGATATTTCTGTTGACATTGTGTTCGATGTAGACTTAAAGTACTTATGAAAAAAGAATACAAAATGTGACGATTTCCAAGGGAAGAGCGTTAATGATCTTTTCATCAAAATACATATATGTTTTCATGTATTTTGCTTTATTTTTAAAAGTCTTTAGTTTTTAAATATATAAATACGTATCACATTGGTTCCCGGCGAGATAACGTCGACGGACTAAAACCTCCTGAATAGTTTGCTACTTACAATTAAAGTGCCAGGAAACTGCAAATAAAATATATAAAATATTTATTCCCTCAAGTAATGTTTTCTCTATGTTGGAATGAAATTGGTTTCTGCATTCATAAGATTAATTTACGACTAGCGCACAGCATTTGGCATTGCTTGTGTTGGTAAACGTTGCCGAAAGCAGGCAGTTAATCAATCTTGAGTTTCAAAAACCGATAAGCAGCTATAAATATGTGCGAGCACAATACTACACCAGAACCGAAAGCAAGAAATATTGGAAAATACTTGTCCCATCAGCGGACAAATGATAAAGAAACTACTCGAATTTGAAAGTGGCTAAAAGCAACGAGCAAAAACCGTGACAACAACATAACAGCAAGCAATGAAACAAAACTGAAGCAGAAACAGCAACAGGGCCAAGGAGCGCGGGGCAGCGAAGCAAGAGGGTGGACAGTCGGACAGGGACAAGGCCAGGGAGAGGGACAAGAGTTAAGCATTCTCTGGCATTGCCGGGCTGCAGAAAGGATCTACATGATTTATAAGACACATTAAATTGAATATTCAACATAATGTAGCATTTAAATGGGCAGAACAGCAACTATCTACATATGCAATATATATACATCACATATACATACATATGGATAACACATATATATATATATATATATAAATATAGCGTCTGTGTGTATACCAAATACATATATATATGCACACATGCGTTGCCATCTCAAGGCCCTTTGCCTCGCAATGGCATTTTATGGCTAAGAACTGGCCAAATGGTCTGGCTGGAGCTGAGTATCTAATGTCTAAGTGACTTTTGGCCGCGTCTAAGAGCATGCCACAAAATCAAAATACTTCGCCAGCACCTAATGGCATGCCTCGTTGCTCCATCTTATTTTGCTTCTTTGTTTTGCTTTTGCGTTTGCGGAGCTTTTTATTAAAGTATCACATCTCCAAGTTAAGCCAGCAATAGAGTTTTTTGTACACAAACGGCAAAGAAAAAACAAAAAAAACACCGAAGGCGTACAAGTTTTAGCGCCAAAAAATTATTTAACTTCAACGTGTGCAAAAGTAATTTACCACAGCAGAACGTAGTAAGCATCATAAATCACACGTTCTGTCCCACAGTAAAGTGGCAACTATAACTGCAAATACTCACAGACACACACACACACACACACACACAACGATGTGGGCACGCGTTACGTGTGCAGGTCAAATGTGAACAGTCAGCCAATTTGGGCCACGTTTGACAGACAAGGCGGCGTCGTGACCAGCTGTCCACCAACTAAGCATTACACGCCACCTATCCCCGATTATTACTAAACTTATAGTGCACCATCTGCCGTCCTTATTTAGGAACTTGGACGATGTCTTATCGATAACTAGAAATTGTTATCTCTTATTATGATCTGATTACATTAGTTATGACAGGCAGAAGAGAGCATCCGCGAACCAATAAGGAAAAACTAAGATAATATAAACAGTACATACACAACACACATAATCATCGTTGATTAAATACAGACTAGCTGCGTGAGAAATACGATAGTATCACTGTTCAAAACTATCGATAAAGTATGTAGCAGTTTACAATAAAAAAAAAATTATGAATTCTAACAACAATAAGGAGAACGCTTGTTTCCGAAAGTTTTTAAGGCGCTCACAGACGCTGACCAGGTGGGTAAGTAAATGTTGCCATTGCCGTTGGCACGCAACGTAACCAATTTCATTTACAGCGTCCGTATGGCGGGCACAAAATGATGATCATTGTCCTGTCGCACGAGAGCTGCGATGTGGACTCGGTTGCTTCCACACTGGCGGTTGCCTACTTGATCTATCGCAATCAAGGCCCAGTGAAGCACGTAATTATACCCGTTTTGAATATGTTGCGTTGCGACTTTCCCAGCAAAACGGAGGTTAGCTTTTTGCTCAAGACACAGTCGATCACGGCCGAGAAGCAACTTGTCTTTCGCGACGATTTACCCGCCGAGATTTTGCAGTTCTGTCGCTTTATTTTGGTCAACCATCATGTGAGCCCATTTCACTATTCCACCGACGAGGTCTACGACAATCAGCCCTATCAGTGGGAGGCCGCCCGGCTGCCCGCCCATTGTGAGCTGGTCATTTATCCGCATCACTCCTGTGCGGCCATCATCACCGAGCGTTACCTTAGCCGCTACTTCAACCGGGCGAACGTGCACTGTCCGATCGTCTTTGAGCTGCTGCTTGCCGCACTCCTGTTACAGAATGGGAACTTTGCCGCGTATTCGCTGGAGCAGGCGGTAGAGCTCCACGATTTACATATGGTTACTGACCTGGAGAATCGGCTGAACAAGATCGATCTGACCAATCGCACCGAGCTGTACCACTCACTGCTGCGTGCCATGTTCGATGTAAGCGAATTGACACTGCCCCAGATTCTGAGGCGCGAATTCAAATTGGTGTACGCGAAGAATGCGAACTATTCTGTGCGTATCGCCCTTTGTTGTCTTAACATGACCGTGACAGGTTTTATTTCGTACGAGTACGCCGAGCGGTCACTGATGCAGTTTGGTGCACGGAACGGATTGGATTTTATCATCCTACTGGGCTCCACATCACAGTCAAGGGGCCGACTGGGGATCAAACAAATTGGAATTATAGCGCTGGACGCTCTGGCTAGTGTCGATAATCGCCGACTGTTTGATCACATGATTATAAATTTATTTGCGGCACATCTGCTATTCCTGGAGCCGTATCGCAATCTAGACTTTATGCGTGGCGGCTTTTACGTCCAAGACTGGGACGTTCAATTTTATGATTTCATTAGTCTCATGCAGCGCATCATCTTCAACTTTATATCCAATGGCGAAGTCTAACATTGTTTCGCTTTTCACTTATTACTACACTCCACTCAACTTAATCCACTAATATTTACAAATCAACAACTGAAAGTTGATTTCAAAAGTTAATAATAATAATTATAATACCATTTGCTAACAATATTGTGCTTAAATATACGCGTACATAAAGAATAAAATACGCCAGTGAGATTTTTGTCTGAAAATGGGAAATGGGAACATGGCCAAAGTAATTGGCAACTTTTTTAGCACCGATAACAGATCTCACACATGCCCTTACTTACATAAGTGTACATATAGAATTTGCTTAAGTAATTTAATGGAGTCAAACCATAAGTGAACTAAATATGCATTGAAGCAACAGTGCTGACGGCCGAACTCTTTTAAGTTATGGTTTACGTACGCCCACACAAACACATGGAAAACTTGGTCGGTCTGAGTGAAGATTATGGCAGGAGTGAAGCGGGTAGTTTGGGGAGGGACGAAGGTGGCTTCGTGAGCCATTACACAATGCATTAATCTAATCATATGAGAATATGTGCGAGTTACTCACATCGCAGCCAGTTGCCAAATTCATGGACTCAAAAGTGGGGCTTAATATATTTATGCATGTGTGTTCCCACACACACACACACACACACACACACACACACACACACACACACACACACACACACACACACACACAGGCACATGGGCAGGCAAAAGTATTTGCAACTTGATTTATAAGCGCGCTGATGCCAGTTACGTGCACGCACTCAATAATGGGAGCCGACTGATGGGTATGCGGGGGGTGTGAGAAGGGAAAGCGGGGATTTGGCGTCGCATGTCTGTTGTTGTCTTTGTGCTTTGGCAACAAGGATTTGCGAAGGACTCGCCGCTATTGCTTAAATTGCTTGCAACACTTTTTTTCTGTCTCCATCGCCATTTGCCATTTGGCTTTAATAAATCGCTTAGACCTCCACACCTGCAGTCTGTCCGCGCCGTCCCGCTCCCTGCAGTGCTGATAACAACGACAGAAGTCAAAGACGACGAAAAACAGGAAATCTGTGACGTCAGTCGCCAGTCGAGAGTTAAGCGTCGAGAGTCGACATTATTTTCTGGCGCCACTCGCAACACATCCATCAACCCCGCATTTGTATGAAGAACTTAATGCTCCCGGGAGGGGTAGCTCGGGCAGGTGAAAGGGCTTTGGCTTTGGAGCTGCCTTCTAATTCTTATATTACTCGTCTTTATATTACTTTTTTCGATATACACTTGCACAGGGTAACTCGAAATGTGTATTGCTTTTGAGGAGACACCACTGAGACACCTCAACCCATCGGAAATTGTTACTATGAACACGGAAAATGAGGTGCAACTTATTTCATTAATTTGAAACAAATTTACATTCAATGCAACCGCGAATCCCTACATACATATATGTATGTTAAGTCCCTCATTAATGCTTTGCTTGGGTACACAACGACGTTGGTACTTTGGTTTTATTATCTTATCCGGGCATTCCCTGACGCGGGGAAACTTCGCTCCAACAAATAGATTTTGTTTCAAAACAAACCAACTAACTACAGCAGATGCTTTGCTAAAATTTCACTAGAAAACTATTTTTTTATTGTCTTGTAGAGTATCTAAACGTTGCCATCGCATTGATAGATATTCGTGTCTGTTGTATTTGGCTCTTTTCTCTGTTTTGCTGCACGTTTCTACACTTTGATACCGAAGGTATTATAGTATATTGTTCTTGTGCAATGTCCGTCATGCTGTCTGGCCGTCTGTATGAATGCAACTTTCCAAACCCTTATAGAAAGAGGCTTGAAACTTGGAACATATACTGGTCTGTGCCCGCATCAGACAAAGTGTAAAAATTGAAGTGCTACCTCCACTAAGTGACTTGGAAATCGATAAAATCAATATTCGCAAATCGATAAAGCCACAAACATATCTCCCACAATGCGACCATAATCGCCAATTCCGATATTTCAGAAAGTGAAAATAATAAGTCCGCATCTCTTCCACAACTTTAAAGATAGAGTCACCAGACCTAGAAGGTAACTTGGTGGTAACCTTTTCCAAGGATCGACGTATACATTTTTGGACCACGCCTACACCCGCCGCCCCAATCTTCCACAGTTTGTAAGGTAGACTCCAATAAGAGGTCGATAAAAAATTGGATGGCCACGCCTACTCACACTCCCTTATCCATATCACCTGTTAGTGTAAATCGATAAGACCACGCTGGAGTCACCAAATTTGAAGGGAATATTGCTAGTAGCACTCTTCAAAAATCCGAATATTTTCAAAATCCCATATCTCCAATAATTTAAGAGCTACAGTTACTAAGCTTCAAAGGAAAGTAACTAGCTTATATATACCGCAATTTGAAATTTATTGGCTACATCCACTGTGTTCTTTGCTACCTGTTATCAGCTGGCATTACGTATGGTATCAAGGTATTTTGCAGTCGGTGACGCCCGACTGCAACGCTCTCTCTGGTTTTCTTCGCGCTTCTTGTTTACTATTGCATACCCCTGTGCGCTGGGCGCGTAATGAAGATAATTGCTGTTGAGCGCAGCTCTAAGCGGATTTTGGAGCCGCCACCACCTGCAACTAAATGCCCACTCTGCCATTCCAAACGGTATTTAGCTGTCTGTGTTGTCAACAAAAGTTTTCGCAATTGGCTTCTATTCGTATACCCTACACACAAAATATATCTGTGACTGACTACAATATGCATTTGATAAATAGGGTATTTAAAACTATTAATTTTCGGATTTACTTCAGCTTAAGGTGTAATAATATTATTGTAATTCACAAAATGCTTCATTTTCGGATTTACTTCAGCCTTAGATTTCATTTATTTAAAATATATATGTATACATCCCTGTATTCAGCTGAGCAAAGGCAACGTGTACAGTTGTAGAGCATTTTAAAGTCGTATTCGTTTTATTTCGCTTAACGCTCTTATTTATAATTTCGTTTCAGTAACGCAAAAAGGTTTCTCTTTTTAATTTGCACTTGCTATGGGTAAATTGGTTGTGCATGGCAACGTTTGTATTTCAAAGAGCGCACGAGGCTTGCATTAATTAAATTCATTAGAATGTTAAAAGGTGTAGCCAAGTATACATGAAGCTGTTGTAACTGCTGTAACTGTTGTACCTGATGCAGCAGCTGAAGCAGCAGCTAATTGGCAAATGGCTTAAAGTGTGTGGCAAACAAAGCTTAGGAGTGATGCGATCTGATAGAGCAGTCAACATCGAAATAACATCTAAGACAAAGCACAACTTAGCTTAGCTCGAAAGATCTTAAATTGCAATTAAATACTGCGCGCGATTCCCTTGAACTGCAAGTCAAACACTTTGCCAATAGGACATGGACAACCACACAACAGGGGCAGCTGGAGCTGCGGGGATGACTTTATTGTCCGACCTGCCAGTTGCCCAGCATGCGCTTAGTTTGCATATTTCCGGCTTCCGCTTTAGGTTGCGACATTGTCCCGCATTTTTATGCCGACATTTACTCTTGGCTTTTACTTTTACCATTTCAATATACATACATTTCTTTTTCTATTTGCGTTTTTGTCAAGAACTTGTTTACAGGCCCAAAATTATTGTGAAAGACGCTAACATTTATGACAAGTATAAATATAATGCGGTTGCGTGTCTGGTGTGGCCTGGGTTGGACTGCTGTTGGCTAAGGGGTGTCTGAAGGGTGGCTGAGGGGTGGCTGCGACATTGGCTTTGCCATGTAACAGGTAATTGTTTTCGTGCCTGTCGTTTCGCTTCATTTGGGTTTGTTTTCCTGGCATCGCTTCAACTTACTTGTTCTTCTTCTTTTTTATTTCGGCTTTGGCATAATTTATTGTATTCCTTGTCTCGCATTTGCATAAATATTTTAATTTGCATTTTAACAAAATGTGAAATTTGTTGCGGCCGGCAACACAAAGTCTATATATGTATATACATATTTAAATAGTATACGTGGGCCATGTATACCCAAAATGGCTTTATTGTTCTCTTATTTATCGTTGCAGGCTTTCTGCAAATGGTTGGCTTATTATTTTCCGTACCTATTTATTACTTAACATACTCTACCACCGAAGGCTTATTATGATCATAAGCACTCTTAATAGCTACTCACCAAAGAGGTAGATATAAGATCTTTCATACACCTACAGTGGCTCACAGCTCAATGCGACCATTGTCAAGTAAATAATGTAATTGCCTGTCAAAAACTAATTATGCTTTATTTTTCAAAAAATCCAAAGACCGATCGTAGGTACATATTTTAACCAACAAAATGAATATATGACCCCAATAAACTGGGGTTTCCCACCTGCTAGGTAGGGCTATGTAAAAAAGGACCCTATTTTTCGGTCAATGCCAATTTCGACAAGGTACATTATGTACACCTGGCATATAGAAATTTTTTAGATGGCGAAAAACTAACAATTTTAATTAAATTGAGGCTTAACTACACATATTTAAGTGTAACATCAGCTTTCTCTCTGTTTTATGGAATTTTAATTAATATCTGTTCACCTATACTATTTATATTAGTTTGTTGGTTATTGCAGTCACTAAATACAGCAACAACAGCAAAGTTGGCAATTGGTAGTTGTGCTGTTGGTCATGTTCAAACTGATTCTTTGCTTATTGCTCGTAGCTGAACAGGTATAAATAATTCATAAGATTTAAGTTTGATAGATGATAGACCTTGCTTATCGAAACAATTGTAAAGATTAGTCTAATTCAAGCCAAATCCGAAACTTAAAGGATTGCATACAATGATCCTCTCGCAATTATCGCAAGCATTTAAGCGATGTCCTGGCAACACTTAGAAATAAATTGGCATCATACATATTTGATTCGCAGTATGCGCAGTTACGCAACTGTAATTGCATCTAAATTACAATATCCTTGGCAAGTACGTAAAATGTATAAAAGATACGAGTTAAATAAAACTGAATTTGTGTGGCATCAAACGCACATAATTTAATAAAGTCGAGGCATGTTAGGGGCTCGGTATTGCCCGGCGGCGTTTGTGCTCGCTCCAAAACCGGCAATCACTTTATTATTAAGCTAGACGCACACTCGCACACACAGAGAAAAACACACACATACACATGTATGCGCAGACACAGTTCATAAAAAAACAAACAAAATAATGGCATCAAATTTGAAGATTTGATGCGGGAAAATGCTTCTCACGTTTTTAGAATTTTGGTGGCTTTTGTGCGCGTCTAGGCAGCTTATTGATAGATAATATATTTATATTTAAATAACACTTCATCATTCTGCTGTCGATGACGATGTTGGGGCCGCACTGTATTGTGATAGGCGCACGAACAACGCTGCGTATGCGTAATATTGTTTGCTTTCATGTTTCGATGCTGGGGCTGAGGCTGGCGCTTCGCTAGCGGTTGCGACGGCCTTATAAATAAACTTGATCCATTACACAATTTGACTTGGCTGCTGTCTTGAGTGCGATAAATTTTGGGCTTATGATTTTAGCCCTTTTATTATTGGCCACGCCCGTTGTTCGCTCATCGCAGCGCATCGAGTGCCTTTCGCCTGCCATTTTCATCTCATTTTCATTCAATGGCACAGTATCATTGTCATTTTCCTTTTCATTTTCGCTTTCATTTCCATTTTACTTTTGGCTTTTGCCTGTCCACTCAAGCGTAAAACAATGCTCGCAAACACAATCACAGAAATGTACACGCACACACCCACATACACCTACACATTCTCATACGCACACTCGCCGATGAGTAGCTCATTGTCGGCTTTTCGAAGAGCTATAGGCACTTGGTTGAAAATAAATAAACTATATAACGATAAGGCAGGCAAGCAAATTAAACACACACGATGGCCTCTTTTCTCTTTTTTTGTGTTGCTACAGAACAACATAAGTCCTTCCAGCCATGTTAGTTGTAAGGAGTTCACACTCAGCCAGCAGCAAATCAAACAAAATTGACACTATATAACAAAAGGATATTCGGAGCGAATGTCATTGGCAACACCAATTCTAAAGGAACCCATTATGAAATGACATGTCAAATGAACCACATTGCCAAAACGTAAAGCAAATCAATAGCATAGCTCGGCTTGTTGTGCTGTTTTATTTGATGTTATTTGTAACATGAATACGACGACAACGACTTCAATAAAATAGTAAATACTTTATTAACTTGAAATGTAAAAGTATGCGTTTATGCATTGACTTCGCTTTTGTTCAGAAGCAAAGTTTATGATACTCTTTGCATTCAATATGTATGTCGAATGCGAACCAAATCAACTGCCAACAAAGCTGAATAACCCAAACTACTTTAATTTATAATCCAGCACAAGAGTAATGAGCGCAACTCGTGCTCATAACTGAAATATATTTCAACTAAATTGCAAAGTACTTCCAACCAAGATAAACGGATAAAAGTTTTGCTAGAAATGCTTTATGGCAGTGTTGTTCTTATTGAACAGAGTCTATTTCAAATAACTAAAGTGTTTTTATATTGCCATCAGCATATTTGTGGGTGCAAAGATTTTTCTTCTCTAAATGATAGAATAACATGAAATTGAAGCCCGAGTCTAAAACTATGCTGCAATATGCCGTACCTGTGGTAAACATAAATGCATTGCGATATTTATTACATGGATACATATTTATACATATGTGTATATATATATACATATATTTGTATTTATTTATGATTCTGCAATAACTTTTATTCATAGTTACGAACATTGTTAAGGCTGCTGTACAACAACATCGGACTGGTAGTTTAATTTATTACAATCTATCAAACGCATTTGAGAGAGATTTATGTTTTTTTTCTTCGTGTCAACTTAAAAGATTATTTTATTGAACCGTTATCTGTATACATTTATGCGTGCATTTGTAAGGGTGTGTGTGTGTGGGGGGGGTCCATGTGCTTGCTCGTAATTATGTGCTACATCATCTTTTATGGGCATAACAGGCATACATCTGCCGCATTTATTTTCAAGTGTATCAAACAGAAAATGTTCATGCGTTTCATGCGCTCCGCCCCTCCTCTCCCCGATCGAGCCACTCGTTTGTTTGTGTTTAATCTCGTTTTAATGCCGTCGAGCATCATCGTAAAAATTATTACATTAAATGTCAGCACAAAGAGATGCGAGGCAACATTCAAGCACAACACAACAGGACATAAAGTAACAAAAGGTGAAGAAGAAGAAGAAGATGAAGAAGAAGAAGCAGCAGAAGAAAAGGACGAAACTGAGAAATGAAAAGAGAAACAAGAACGGAGAACGGAGAACGAAAGCGAAAAGTTTGTAAGCGGCGGGCAAAAGGTAGTCCGTCGGTTTAAGAGGGTCGTTATTATTAAATTTTACACACACACACATACGTACTGAGCGCAACAATAAAATGTACGAGTATATGCCCAAAAGTCATGTTACTATCTCCCTACACACACACACACACACACACACACACACACACACAGAAGCATTATGCCCGCGCCACTAAAATTCAATTTTTACAACCATAATGGTTGCAATGGTAGCACTGATGACACACACACACACACGCACACACACCTACACCCATACAAACATACATATTTAAAGGAGCACACACACATACACTGCACACCTTTTGCTGTCTTCTGTCTTCCGCGCTTGCAAGACAATTTTGTCTTTGTTTCTCTCTGTTGTTATTGTCGGCTTCTTTCTTTCTTTGTCTCGTTCATATTCTTCTCCTTCTGCTTGTACTTTTTTCTCTTATTTTTGGGCTGCTGAGCGTCGGCAATGATTTTGCCAACTGTCAACTGCTTTTTATGTGTCGCACGTTATTAAACGAATTCAAGCACGGAATATTGCCTGCCATCCAGCCAGCAAGCCAGCCTGCCAGCCAGACACCCAAGTACACTCTTCTGCTACACACGCACACTCACACAGCATACACCTTGTGTCATACACACACACACACACACACTGCCCGCAGCCATCAAGCCTGCAAGTTGTTGGCCTTTTTCTCAATACCCGGCACGCCTCATAAAAGGCACATCAGCTGCCATTTTTCTGCTTCGCTACAAATTGAAAAATTCATAAATTCTCGCTTCTGTTTCACAGATAGCTCGACCCCACCAACCCCAGCCCCATTCACATCTTATCTGACGCGTGGCGACTGCTTAACGGTTCATTAGCTTAATATATATGGCGCAAGCACAAACAATAGATCTGTTACGCTTATAAGTAAGGAAATGGAGTATACTTTAAGCAACCCTATTGCAAAAATAACATTGGTTTGCACTCGTTGCTTATACTTTCAAAGCTGCATTTCCATATGCTTCAGTTATAGTTTCGTAGTCAGTCAATCAGCTGACTCAAAAACATCTTTTCTGCTAGATTACATTCGAAAATTGCTTAGAAATTTTAATATTTTTTTCTTATATCAACATGTATAACGTTTAATATTTTTATTGGAAACGCTATCGATTTTTTATCTGGCAACCCTAAAACTGAAATAATTACATTTTATTTTGATATTTGAAAACAAGAAGCCACAACTCCAAATGCAGTTTTCAATATAATAACATTTACTGTGTAATATCTACCGCTTTCAAGCTACTATCAATGAAAATGAAAAACCAGTTGTTTTCACTCTGAACAAATCATCTTCATTGCTTATTTTAAGGTATGTTTGAGAGTAGATTGGCAGCTGCTCAAAGTGGTATGCTGCAATTCGTAACACACACAACTCTCAAATAACTCAAGCTGCTCATCGTGACCAGCTGCACAAAGGATGTTGGTTATTAGGCGAAAAGTGCTTGTAATGTCGCTGCACTACTTTTAACAGCAACTACTTCCTTTGCGAGCTTAAAACTGCATGTGTGAAGCTGCAGTTCTTTGGCTGGCTGTCGAGCGTTGTCATATCCATATACACACACATACACACACACACACACACGCACACAATCTGACACGCGTTCATACAAGAAATGTAACTAATGAGCCGTATAATCATTGTTATGTCAACAGTTTTCCTGTCTTTTGACAAACGACTCACACAGACCGTTGAGCGTGCCTTGAGTGTGCGTGTGTTTGTGTGTTTTGGAGACATCTTGGGGCGCAGGAAATCTACTTGCACATGTCAATATAAATAAGCGACATAGCTACACGCCTGAGTACCTACGACCTCAATCCCCCCTCCTCGCTGAACAGCATGTGTCAAAACTTTAGAGCGTGAGCAAGAAATGAAAGCCAGAAAAGCTTCATTATTATCATCGTTATTTCTATAACTGTTCTGTGTGTCAAGTGACACCCATCTTCACACACACACACACACACACACACACAAAAGAAAGTGACAGAGACTGGAATGTAATTGCTGGCAGTTAGCATCATGTAGGAAATAAGCAATTTGAGCGATCATTAATAAATTGAAGCGGCAAAAAAGCGACCGTAAAAATAAAAAACAAAAAAGTAAAATAACACCAACGATGATGAAATAAAAATGACATCAACCTCTAAAGCACATTAAAAAGCCAGGCACTCAGCACTCAAACAGACACACACAGTGACACATGCACATGTCACACATGTGTTAAAGAGCGAAGCTTAAAGGCACTTTGAACTGCGTCATCGGCAACTGATTGGTTGGTGGAAGATGCACACATCCGACAACAATGCACACGATGTAAAGTGTCGTCATCACGAAAGGAAAGGAAATTGACTCAATTTGAAATACAGAGTCTTAAGGCACACACACACACACCCAAAATAGTGACTGCAACCTCAACCTCTTTGCATGCAGTTGAATGCACATAGTTAGTAAGATTTGTGTGCCCCTTCCCCACAGCCACGCCCGCTGCCACCATTCTCCTCTAGTCCCCCCATTGTCTTTTGGCAGTTCAAGTTTGCCAAGGTAAATAAATTGCGTCAACAGCAGCCGAAAATGGTCGACGAGCCACAGCAACAATGCAAAATGATGTTAGCGGCTTTTGCTGGCCATCAAGCAGCTTGGGGTGAGGGGCAAGGTTTGCATTGTGGTTGGAGTTGGGGCTTACACAAAATGAAAAATATATACATATATACATGTTAAACAGAACACATAAACATAATAAACAAATACATTTTTGTTTTTTTTTGTATAATTTAATTAAGGTTTGGCGAGAAGTTGTTGGCTTCCTGACTTATTCTGCTTTGTAAACAGTGTTTGTATTTTATTTCTAGCTGTCGTTGCTTTAGGTTTAACTGTGCTGAGCTGTGCTGTGCTTTGCTGTACTGTGTTGTGCTAGTTAGCGACTTTTCGCTGCACTTTAAATGTCATTTGTTGAGTTTGTTCGCGGCCTTTAAGCAAATTAGGATTACGTGTCAGCGGGCAGCCGGGCAGCTGCATCTAAGGACCTGGCATTGTGTTCACCCATGCGCATTGCATTTTTAGCAACAAGACATTTTGCGGCTATTGCAATGCCACAATCCACCCTGCCCCCCCCCCCCCCCACCTAAGCCCAACCAGTTACGCCATTGTCTACTTCTTGGGCGGTCGCTTTTGTTCCACTTGGCCGCATAGTAGCTAGAATTTGTCGTAACAAGATTTGTTTTTGATTTGAATTTTCTGCTGGCGTTGCCGTCTCCGTTACTTCCCCTCCTCTTCTACAGCTGCTTGTTAAAAGTGTGTTGCAAACGCTACGCGAAACATTTTTACATAAACAACTTTCTTTGTGCACCGAAAAGCGAAAAACAGCAACAATAAGCACAAGAACAAAAAGAAAACAATCTACAACAAGTACGCTGCAAGACTGCTCTGCAGGACAGGGCATGCCACTTAAGCCAATTAGTCTTCATGCCACAGCAGGGCAGATCCCCCTGCTATGCGTCTCCTCAGCTGTTGTTGTTGTTGTTGTTTTCGCCTACTGTCTCGCCTTTGATTTGTAGTAGTCAGTGTGTAAGGACAGCAACTGTGGCTCTAACCAATCAATGGGGCGTAAGAGCGATGTAATCTGTGCAAAATATGTATGTGGCCAGTATTTGGTGTTTTTGTTCAGCTAAGCTTGCACAGTTTTGAATCTGATTACTTGTTGCAGACTTGATTATCTTTAGTATAAATGTTTAACTTTTCTATTCTCACAATCTCGTACTAGGCTCCACTATTGTTTCAGTTTCGTTTCCGCTTTGATTGTCCATTGCTTGCGCTGTCGTAGCTGCCTTTGACAGATTTAAATTGGTAATATGCTAAGCTGTATACATATGTATTTGAATGCAAGCTGACTGACAGACAAATTAGTGGTATTCGCTAATTAAAATTTATGTATATTCTAGTCATGCTACCCTGAAGGGATAAAGCTATTCTCGGATACGATATTTGAGTTTCTTAGTATCTTAATATAATCAAACTTAA
The DNA here is from genome assembly GCA_035041535.1 of Drosophila cognata. NCBI lineage: Eukaryota > Metazoa > Arthropoda > Insecta > Diptera > Drosophilidae > Drosophila > Drosophila cognata. The sequence goes on from JAWNLC010000235.1 coordinate 3,063,020, forward strand.
AAGCAAACTTTAACTCAGGGCATGCAAAAAAAGCCATTCAATAAACTATTAAGTTTAATCAGAAAAAAGAGAAAATTATTAAAAAAAAATATTTATAATTGAAGTTATTGAAATAGAACTGGTTATGGAGCTAACAACCGAGTATAATCATTTATTATTTTTGATAATTAATTTATGAGACCATGAGACCAAAAATTATTAAGCTTAAGTAGCTTAGTAATAAGGAAAATAAAAAGAGTGGAGTTATGTCATTATTGGAAATTTAATTAAAGGACGCAAAAGTCGCGCAGAGAATACGTGAAAACAGGGATTGATGGATGTAGAAATGAATCGAACACTATTGTGCGAAGCGTAATCAGTTTTGCATAAAGTCAGTATACATGAAATGTACATAGAACAAAGAAGAAGTGGAATCAATTTCGCTTAATGGCAAATAAATACCCGAGAATTTGTTAAGCATCCCTCAAAATTCTTATGCTAGCTGTGTGAATGACTGATTAACTGAAATTTCAAACGTTTGACACAAAAACACCGCATTTGTTTCCTCATTTAAATCGATAACCCATTCCAATGGCTTTTCCATTGAGCATATAGCAGATTGACGATGTCGTTGTGGCTTGAATATAAATCAAGTTCGCCGTTACCCAGTGGAAAATTTTAATCAGATATTCAGCATAAATATATGCAGTTTTTTTTTTTTGTTGTTTTTTTCCCATACGCACAAGTCCGATGAATCATATCAACAGTATTTTCAGTTTTCGTTTTTCTTTTCTCTTTTGGTACTGCTGCTGTTCTTGTTGTTTTATTGTTGTTGCTGTTTTGTTTTTCTCTCCTTTTTTTTCGTTATCTACGATAATGCATGCGTCCAACCCGTGTAGCACTGCCGCTGCCCCGCGGCTATCCACAATTCACAGCTCGCAGTCCTTTTTACATTGAGCTACTTTATTATGCTAAAAACTCTGGGCCAAAGTGTGTTATATGGCATAATCCACTAACGGAAATTGAGCAGGAATTTATTATGTTTCATATGCCTAAACAGGCGTCAGTGTCAGAAAATGCGGGCAGGAAAGGGCAAAGGGGCTGGGGTGTGTCAGTAGTCAAGAGCGAAAAGATGAAGATGTAACTGGCAGGGGGCGTTGTGTGGACGCACAAATATATTATGAAATATGCAGGACACTCACAACTGGAATCCACTCAAACCACTAAGCACACACAATTTCACATATACACACACACAAAAAAAACTCACATACACAGAACACATAGCGGACATATCAATAATTCAACAGTCCCAACGAAAAAGCCAAAGCAAAGTATACAAGCCAAACGACTATCTGACTAATGCAGCTGCACAATACCAATTCAAATTTGAGATAGTTGATATCAATAAACAAATGTACAATTCGTATAGATCCGTAAGTCGGGTATACCCTACTGTTGACTGTGGCCTAAAGGGTATTATAATTGTGAGCGACGACGTTAAACAAAGCAAAAATAAGACGCCGTCGACTTGATGAACTATGGAACTAAGTCGGAATTGATGTATGTACATATAATTGAGCTTGATTTGTATTTTTATTATGTCGCAACATATGTATATGTGTATACACACAGTTCATTCAGTTCGCCTAAATTTATTGCAATTTCTCTCCCTTTTTTTTTGCTTCTATTATGTCCAAATGAAATGCACGCCATTTGAAGCAATATTTCATCATAGTTAGCCAAAACAGACATATGGATAGGGGGGCGGGAACAGGTAAGCAATAGGTAGAAACACACATATGTATAAATATATAAAAAGATTTATCGCTGCACTCATTTCATTTCGTTAGCATGTAATTTATGCGGGCAAATATTGAATTAATTCGCTTTGCTTTATCAATACAACCGGCTACATTTTTCGTGGAAATGCGGTTAATCAACTGTACTTGAACAGCCAAAAAGGCATGGCAATCCAAGCAAAAGAACCCAGTGAATTTGGTAAAATATATTACATAATAATAATTGAGCAATAACTTTATTATTCAAGTTATCATCGATGCGCTAATGCACTTAGTAAAAAGTAGCTCTACGAAACCATACATGGATGTCGTTCATATCCTTGACAGACCACAAAAATAATAAATAATAATAATTGTTCTTAAGAGCTTAAAACCGGCGTAAGAAATCAAATTGTGAAAATTATATATATAATTATTTCAATTCATTTTTACATAAGCGTAGCCTGTTCAATCAAATTAATTAATTTGGACTCGGTCTGCTTTCGTTAAAAAAAAACCAAAAAATAAATAAAGCGGCTTAAAAATACTGAAACACAACGTTTAAAAAAATAATAATAATCTTCAATACATAGCAACACACTTTAATACATTTTAATGCTCTTAACTTTACTTTATAAATGCCGGAAAATATATTAAAAATTTCAATCAATTTGGGAATGCATTTAAATATGTCTTTTATTCAAATGATAATATTTTTGTATGGTTCAGAAAATAATACTTGATGGGTTAGCTAAGTGACGTACATATAAATACTGATGCCAGTATAAAAACTTTTGTACAAGTCTTAGTCTAAGTGACTGCAGTTTTTGTTGCCTTAAATTGCTTTTAGCCCATAAAAAACTGACGTAAGCCGACCTTAGATCACGAGCCGCTTTGAGCCGCACTCGTGAGTGTTAAAAGTACTCGTACTTAAAGTGCTTTTTTTGCTCGAGAGAGACATGCATTTCAAGTGATCCCAGTGAGATTCGTCAAAAGACTTTGTGGACAAACAAAGCCTAACAATAGAACAAAGAAATAAGAAATTGTTCAACACTTTTGCTGCAACTCGAGAAAAGATAGTATGTACGCCAACAAAGCAATTTCTGAAAGCTTACTCAGCTTGCATATAACAAAAAAAAATTTGAGACTTCTTTCCTTAAATATTTTATTTTTGAATCAAGGGCTTTCTACCTAAAAATGCTAAGGCTTTTTTCAGTAAGCATTGCATTGTCTTAATTTTGATCCAATTATAGAATTTCTTACCTTGCTTATTCAATTAAAATTACCAAGCAGGCGTGCACCAACCGAATTAAGCTACTTACACAATAATTGACTTGAACAAACTGCATTTGTGCCGCGTTTATCTTTAGATCCCGTCCCGAGCTGAGCAAACGAAGGGGCGCACCCTATCGATCCACCCAACCACTCAGCCCAAGTGCCACAAAAGATAAAAAGTAAACTTTAGCAAAGTGCTAGTAGCTGCAACAGCAGCAGGAAGCAAGTGCAGCGGGGATGCTGTAAGCTGGCGCTGAAATGTCTTGGGCTTTGTTTACCACCACGCGGCACTTCCGCCTCCTACTGCCAGTTGCGGTTGCTGTTGTTGCAGCTGCAACTACAGCTCCATCAAATTGCAGTATCCGCGACAGCGACATCTACGTCAAGTGCACGGCATCAATATCCAAGGCTTTCGACTGCACACCTCGCCTCAGCCACCCCATAATCCTTAACCCTACCCATTCCAAATTCAATTCAAGTTCACTTCTTGCACCAGCGCTGCCCCTTCTTTTCATTGTACTCTTTGTTTGTGTGGATGCAAGATTAATGCATTTAAGCCAACTGGAGCCTCATACCGTGTGGATATCTTAATACTTTGGTTTCACTTAAGATGAAGAGCTGACTGCACTCTCCCATTCCCGTGTTCCTTATCAAGCACTCCACAGGAGCAAGCTCTTTGCATATCAATGGCTTTTCAGCCAGTGACTTGTTACTGTTTAAAGAGTAGTTATCCGCGCTTAACTAACTAGTGGTGTGCAGAGAATGCACTTTGATTGATGAATCAGACACCTGCTTTAAAAAGTTGGCATTTATTGGAGTCGCTCAAGCATGGAAAGTTATACGATGACATAAGTCAAAATTAAGAAAGTTTAAACTTAAGTTAGTAAAATAGTTTAATTGCAATGCTATCTTGGTAAATGATTAATAAGAACACAGATGGATTTATTTACAATCCCCCTTTTCTGGAGACCTATACTCAGCAATGCCATATGCTAATGTGACATGCATTAAGTGACAACAATTTTGGGGAGTATAAATAATATATGTTTGAATTCAGATTATTCTATTTTAGGCGCAGTGATTGATGGAGACTGTAAATGAAATTACAACAAATACTATCAGGAATCTAAAAAATAATATATGTTTATTATACTTTACATTTCTCGCAAGAGCAATGCTGTTGTACAAATACGTAATCATTTTACACTTAATTTTTAATGAGATCAGTATGCCAAATTAAATAAAGGGAACTACAACACAATATGCTCAAAGTTTGCTATCCTTAGTTAAATATTTGCACATTAACATTAAAAAAATGGTATAATGGGAAGCAGAGTTTAATGTTGTTTAAAATTAATAAAAGGGCCATTGATGTGGTTGACGACATTATACACAAAACAACAAACAACTCATAGCCAGCAGCGTAGGGTCAGCGATGCAAATCTGTAATTAAATTACGAAAACGTATACATAAAACGAGCAGCAAAAAAAAAAATAAAAAAAGAAATGAAATGTGAGAAAAAAAATTAAATCACGCACCCAATAAAAAAGCATTTGAAATTGTATTACAGCTCTTGTTTTTGCTACTGAGTTCAACCATACAATAAATAACCCCTAACTAACCTTTATTGCAATCGATCGCGTGACTTAAATCGTAATCCATCCGCAAGAAAAAAAAAACTTGAGCAAACCCTAATAAAATCAAGTGCTAACTTGAGATTCCTTAAGGATTCTTCACACTTGACTCTATAAATAGAAATTGAAATTGTTTGCCTTAAAGACAAAAGCGACATCGAATTGATTACATTATTTATAGAGTGCAGCCTCATTTTGTTATTTAGCTATCTATCGCATTATTGAAATTTATGTGATTAAAAATTTCACTCAAGGAATGGGCTTAGATGTAAAAGAATCGAATGAAAGGACCCAGAGAATTTCATTATTTAGAGAGCTCCGCAAAATATTTAATAGCGTTTGCTTTTAATGGAGTTTTCCAGAGATTTGCTGAAAATAAAACGTGTTCTCGGTTAAGTAGGCAACTCTATTTATTTCGATTTTCTTACACTATCTCTATTACTCTCTCTCTCTCTCTCTCTGTGTGCGTGTGCGTGTGTGTGTGTGTGTGTGTGTGTGTGTGTGTGTGTGTGTTTACAACTCTGTCCTTCACTTTATGCATATATGTGTGCATAAATAGCAAATTAAATTAAATACATTTAGTTAAAGCGACAAACAGTTGTGCGCAAAGTTGCCATCAGGTGGCGCCACAAACTTCAAAACTACATTAGTCTTGAAAAAGATTTCACTCGTATCTTTTTGCATGTATGCGTGTGTGCGTGTGTGCGTGTTCGTGAAAGTGTGTGCTATTTTTTGCATGATGCCTGGTAAAACTAACAAAGCACGTGGATAATTTTAGTTTTATGTAGTTTCTGTTGCAGACACACGAGCCAAACTTTTCAGAATTGTTTTTGCCAACAAAAAACAACAACAACATGAGACTGCAGCAGTCGCAGCTATAAATCTTAGCATACCGCAGGGCGTACGCCAAATTGCGCTCCCCTAGCCCCAGTCTCGCCGAGCGCCACAATGTGGCTTGAGCAATTTGTATAACGGCAACAACACGAATAGCAACAATTGTACCCCACCAGCCGCTGCAACAAGAGAAATTTTACCAACAGTTAGTGCGGAAAGTATGTGCGCACGTATTCAGACTCTTGCCGTATTAGTTTTAGTTTCCACATCACATGATGCGGGTGTGTCATATTGAAAAAATTGATTTTAAATTGGGCCAAATAAAAAAAATACAAAAAACCCAACAGCAACAGCAACAACAAGAACAAATAGAAAAGAAAAACAAAGCGCAGAGTCTGAAACAAAATGACCGTCAGCAAGTAACAAATTTTTATTTCGAAATTAATTGCAGTGGTTACAACAAAAATGAAAAAAAGGCAAATACTAAAAACATTCGAAAACAGAGCGAGAAAACCAAACAAATCGGGTAAATCGAGAAATGTGCTCATGTATTCAGTAACAGTTTGTGTTTCTTTTCTTTTCTTCTTTTGAGTGTTTGTTTTTATACTCTACACCAATTGAAAATGGATAAAAAGAATATAACAAAATATTGCAAATGGTTTTAACGGGCAGAAAGAAGCTCTTGTGACCCCATAAATATATCTATTCAAGACCAGCCGAGTCGATCTAGCCATGTCCATCTGCCTGTCTGATCAAATTAGAGTGTGTACGCGTTTTGATAGATATAAACTTATGTTCATCGCATCTCCTAGTGGAGCCCTCTCGACTAATTATCATCCTATGTGCTCGATTGTGTAGCCAACGTAAATGCGAATGGCAAGTTGATAAACTGTCGACATTTGACACTAGATCAGACAGCTAATAAACTGGAATTCAAAAAAGTAAAAATCTCTTTCTCTCTCAATTCATTTGCTATAAAGGTCTAATATCTACTATTCAGCCAGTATTCTGTTAAGTCGGCTTCGCGTTTTGTTCTTTGCATGCACTGAAAATGTTTATTGATTTCCCCGAATATTTAATTATTTGTAAATATGCAAGGAACGTATCTGTGGGATGGTATTTTAATATGTAATATGCCCATTGCAAACTAAAAGGGAAATATGCGGTTCAATTACAAATTTTCCACTATGTGAATTCATTTTAATATAATATTCGATGTACAATAGAAATTTATATTTAGGGCAAACTAATGGCACACACACATCAGATGCCCAACAATAATAATGAATATCAATTTCAGGTCCGCTGTTGATTCTATTGAATTTTTGCCTACATATATCATACGTACATACATATGTACATCCTGTATATATTTTTGACCAATTTACTTTTAAACTGAGACAACATCAGAGTCAACAAATGTCTCGAAGTTTGTTACAATCTCTTCACTTGTCACTTCATGTTTATTTATCTTGTTAGCCGCATGCCCGAACACAACAAGCAACCACTCCCCTTTGCATCATATAAATTAATCAATTGCAGACACACACACACACACACACGCACACACACATATAGACATTCATATAGGATAACACTCGCCCGCAGGCAAATATTTGTCACATCAGAATAAATTCCGAATCTATGTGGCCGAACCACTCTGACCCCGAAACGAGTCGAATGGGGACGCTCGATTCTGCTGTCAATATAAGTCGTCTCTGTCACCGCCATCGCAAATATATACACACACACACACACAGAGAGGCACACTCACGCATATTAGACATATGTACATATTCTGTGGACTGCTTGACTGATGCTGATGTTGACTGTGTGTTGTGTGCTCGTCTATAAATCATGTTAATTACGTTATAGCAAATAATTTGCCTGCATTTCCACAAACTACACATACAGAAGTAACGTGGCCAGCTCGTCATTGCCCGGCATTCATTCATCATCTCTCAGTCCATCTGCTGTTGGCTGTTGCCAGTTGGCTCACATCTGTAATGCATCGCCTATTTACTGTTGTCATGCGGCTCGGCACTATTTACAGTTGGTCTGAAACATCAGCCTATTGGGCGCATCCAGTGTGATAAAAGTCTGTTCTACTGCAGCCACTCAACTGAAGTATTATCATTTCCAAGAATTAGCAAAGAAACATGTTCAAAATTGAATACACTATCCAGGCGTTATATGACATCTAAATATCGAGCTTGGCTACCGATATTCCATGTTGTATTTGCTTATTGGGTTACTCAAACAAGTTTTTAATAACAAATTAACGAACTGATTTCGTGAAATGTAATTATAATTGAATTCAGCAAGTCAGGCAAATTAGTGTACCAACTTGTGGCACTTTTTCTATGAACCCTTTAAAACATCGTGGCATCGTGTTTATTGGCGTTGCACAGCACTACAACTACTGATTTCATGCAAGTCTGACCACATTACAAACAGTGGGAGTGAATAGCGATTGTCAGCTCGGAAATTTGTTTGCGCTCATTCAACTTTTAGTCGGAGCCTCTGCTTGTGCTGCATAACAATGCCCGTTGGCAGTCCCAGAGGACTGCGTAGCTGTGCGGCTGTAAAGGGGGACGCGTCAGTATGTGGAACGGTGGCCTGGTTTAATTGAGTTTGCCGCAAGCAAATAGCCCGACTGACAGTTGAAGTTGCAACTTTAAGCACTTGCCCACGACCACTGAAGAGCAGCAGCCAGCGCTCGAGCAAGTCCTTTAGTTTTTCAACGCCTCATAGCCATAAAAATGTATAAGAAGGGTATCAATAAGTTAGAACGTGTATGCCATAGGTAAATAGGCTTGGCCTGCAAAACGTAGTATACATATATTTAATTATGACATTCTTCTTGTATCTATATATGAACTTGAGACGATAACAGTTGCTTTGTATTTATGCAAATTTCATCATTTTGATCTGTCACTGCTACCACTTACAAATCTGTTAAATCGACTCTGGCAAAGACTAAGATTTGATATCCGAGGAGGGTATCCTCCAGTCAGGTACTTGCCACATTATTCCTGCCAGTTTTTTATTATTTTATTTGTTAAGCAGACAAGTGGCCATCATAAATTGGACCTCACATAAAATGGCCTCGCGTCAAGATTTCAACACTCCAATAAAAAAAGAGGCAGGCCAAGACAATGGCGATAGGCCATCATCATTTGGAACATCGACGCTGGCTGACCACTTTTTTTGGTGGCATACATATTTAACCATGTCGCCCATTCACAAGTGATATACAAGTACACACACACACACAAATACACATATAGTCCTTTGGCCTTGTGAGCTGGATGTGTTTGTCGCTGGTCGTTTAATGCAGTGGAAAAATAATTTGACTTGGCCGCTTCCGCTGCTGAATTTGCGGTTGAGTTTCTTTACAAACTTCAGACCCACTTATGTGGTTTGAGTTCGGGTTCGGTTTCGCTTGCAGTACCAACTCCACCCATCTCTACAATCGGACCACGTCTTTTGTTGTGCCCCAGCTGTGAGTACTGGTGTGTGTACTTCAAATTTATGATTTTCCATGTGACTTTGAACAGTGCAAAGCTCTCCTGCTTTTGCCTTTGGGCATAGGTTTCCTTTTATACTACCACATCTTTTAGCTCCATCTTTACGCTTGCCTTCGTTTCGCTTGACATTTCACTTTTACCATTTTCACAATATTTTTCGTCTTTTCTGTTCTTTTTTTTTTTGTGTGTGTGCCCTTTTGCTGACAAACATATTCGTTTTATTTTTTACTTTGCCCTGTGGTTTGCTTGTTGAGCAAAGGAGTTATTTGTCATACAAGCACGTACATTTTCAGACTGAAAGCCTCAAAAGACATACATTGCAGATTGGCTTCAAATATACTAAATCCATTAAATAAAATATGATTTGCTGGTGCTTTAATCAGTTGAATGGGCCAAGGCTTAAAGCCCTGTAGCTACCGACATGCTTACAAATGAGAATCAAGCTAATGTATCAAGCAAACCCAGAGGAATAAGAGATTTATAAAAAATTAAATTTAATATTTCGTCTGCATCAAAATATACTTTACTTTTATTAAAAAGAAAACACTAAAGACAAAATTAAATATATAGTTTGCATTCCATATTCAAACAAGTAAATTATTATAGGAAGCAAAAACAATAGTTAAAGAAATTAATGTGCGGTTTTTTCTTCATATACATTTATAAATTTAAAGAAAAAGGAAGCTTTCTGTGAGTTGTTTTTTTTTTTTTGATTTTCTGTTCTTTCCCCATTCTTAATTCACTGTGACATATCACTCATCAGGAATCTGGCTATTAAGTATTTGGGTGCACAACGCTTTTTTACGGAGCATGACCTAAGCACGATTGGGCTCATGGTATCAGTTCTTTTCATGTTTATAATTATTTTCTTATGGCTCACTTAAATACCTTTCGCTACCAGCTGCCAGCTTCCTACTGCCTGCTGCTACTTGCCTCTCTGCATCCTTCGCTATCTTCAGTGCTTTGTGATTTTTATATTTCTTAAGCCTTTGTGGGTGGTGGGTGGCTGCCTATTCTCTGATTTCTGCTCAGGCCTTGACTGCGGCCTTTTACCATACAGCCCTATATCAATAATGTGGACATTTTTTGGGGCTGGCAGTCGTCGGCTGTTGTCCTTTTGTTGCTTCTGTTGCATTCTTATATTATTGTTGTTGTTGTTGTTGTTGCTGCTGCTATAACGATTTAATCTTTGGCTGCTGTGGATAATTGCTAGCTTAGGCATGCACATAAAAGTCATTACGTTGACTGCCGCAAAACGAGCAATTTAGATTTATTTTAATTAGTGTCGCAGCAGCAGTAGTAGCAACAACAACAACAATAAATGCTAATCAAAGATTTGGGTGCGGATGGAAAGCGTGTCTTGAAAAATGTCGCATCTTAAGCGATGTAGTTGCTTGGAAAATCTCATTGAAATCAACAGCAGCTGTTCGTTTTTGGTTTTCTTTCCCCCTCGCCGATTCCCTTTGTATCCCCTTGGCGAGGGTATTATGATGTTGTCACAAGCTGTGCAATACATGAAAACATCTTTAAACATATTATTTATGCCAAGCGCAAAGATTAGTCTATTTGAGTCGGCCCTAATCATTTTGAATATCAAGTCACATAAAATACTATATCCTAAGGGGGTTCATTAGATCGAAGGTTGCCTTATTTTTACCAAGATAGACTTTAAAGTCTGATCATCATAATCAGCACTATACATCTGGTGCAGATTGGTTAAGCCGACATTGAATATTGGATGTTTTCCTTAAAATTATTATTACTCGTCTTTTTTTTGTATGCATTTTGTGAATCTTGGCGTTAACGCGAGCAATTTAATATAATTTGCCTACAATTCGATTGCGAATAATCGTTGAAACAACAGCTGAACAGATTTCAACTGCAAAACTTTGCTCTTTAAACTATACAAAACACTGTGTCGGACTTCACTATAGCCACATATCTTTATTTTTCAATAGTGAATAAAGTTTTAAAGTTTCTTCCAAAAGAAAAAAATTGAGAAATTTGATTATTTCAAATCATCATGTGGATTTATTGCGATCCGTATTTAGTTAAGAAAGTAAAACGATCTTTGAAAAGTAGGTCGCCAACATACTATCAAAGGTCGAGCCAAACCTACCCCACTTTCTGAGTCCCTTCCACCGGTTTTCGAATGCTCTTACTTTGGTAACACATAATCGATTACACCCGAATCGATGCGACTCGATTCTTAAATATATTGCGGGCTAACAATATCGCAGACTGTTTTTTTAGTCGTTCGGCTCAAAAGTCACTGAGGCAATCAGTTAATTGTTTGCGCCCAAGGCACGAAAGCTTAAAGTTCTATTCTTTTTTTAAATTGATTTGGTGCCTTGGTTAATGATTCGCAGCCGTGCCCCATTGCTCCCACTCGCACCTGTTCTGTCGCGCTGCGTATACGCAATATCAGTTACTCTGTTTCAATATGCATGCCACGCCTTACCACGCCCCCACATATGTGGGTACACGAACGTTCTCAAATTCACTTAAGCAAATAAATTTGAAAAGAAACAAGAAGAGCAGAAAAGAGAGCAGTGCCGGATTGCGTAGCTTGTTGTAGCTGTTGGTTGCTACTCAGGTATTTATGTTGCCTGAGTGCGCTACAGTTTTTAAGTTTGTTTGCACTGTGTTTGCAGCGCAAGTCGAGGCACAACTTGCAAATATTCATTACAAACACACACCATACACTCAAACATCCACTCACAGAGTACAGTGGGGCGATGCCAGTAAGCGGTTAGCAAATTGCCGTCCCACTCACACAGCCATAGCCGTGGCTGTGTGAACTTAATGTGATTAAAATTGTATGGCTGTTGGTTGCTGGTGGCTCTTGTATCGCTACCTTATCGCTCTGCACTTTCACCTATGCCATGCCCACCGTCCTCAATGCGCAATGCCTCCATTTGCTTGCAAGAACAAGACGCGCTCGCATTGCCTTTCAAAGTAAAGTGCGGCAGGTTTGGCATACTGACGACTTTTTCGTTCACCCATGCCACTCCGCACACCGTCGCCAGAACTAGTGCGACTTGAGATGCGGCAGCAACAGCTTAAAGTAGCAAATTTATTTGGCATTTCTTGATTTTATGTTGCGTTTATTTTGCGATTGCGCATACGCCACATTGTCCCAGAGTCAGCACCAACAGCAACAGCATACAGCAGTGGCAGCGCCATTGTTAAAGCGCCGCTTAATGGATGCTTAAATTAAATTTTAAGGCCTTTCAAATTTAGTGTCGAGTTTTAGTGTTTGTCATTAGTGTTTTGGCAGGCGTTAAATATTTAATGGTCGCTGCGGCACTCGAGACGATGAGAACGATGCGAATGAGAATGAGGATGAGGATGAGGATGAGCAGTGGGCGAGAAAACCAGGACGCGCACAAGGACGTAAACGCTGACGTGAATGCCATTAGTAGCATTGCAAATTTACAACAAAGTATAGTGTAGCGGATAATTAATATGGCAAACAGACAGGAGCTAGTTGGCGGCAGCAGCTCTTGGTAAATTGACAGAATGTTTACGACACCTTTCCACTGGCCAGCAAAAATTACGATTGTCAAATGTCGCGCCAAGAACACTGTTGCAAATATATTGACGGCTCATCCCCTCATGCCACACACCTCTACACATTTTAGTTTTGAAAACAGAAAGAATTTCATTTCATGGCAGATAAATTAAAATATATAAATTAATAAATGAAAATCAGAATTAGATAAAACTAAACAGTTGACTTGCCCATATTCCTTTTTCCTTTTTATGACACAATTTAATTTCGGCATTCACCCAGTTCTGATTTACATATCATGCAGAATGGACGATATGAAGCTTGTGTGGGTTTTGAATATCTAACGATATAGATAAAAGAATCCAAAAACAAAGCTTAGTTGCATAATTGCCTCTATAAGCTTGAATATGAAAATATGGAAATGAAATTAATTCAAAGCTCTTTAGAGCGGTCAGAGTAATTCTGACATCGAGGCTGAGCCATTGTACACTGGGTTTTATTTGCAATCTAAATTAAGTTAAGTTATGCGATAATGATGATACTAAACATAATATAAGACGTAGTGTTGGCTTAACGTGGCCCACACAAAAGCACCGTTGAATTATGCATATTGAAATCCAAAGAGTTGGCCAACAACTCAATTGGCACAACAATGTGAGAAAGGCAAGACGAAAATACACCGAGAAACGTATCCACAAAATATGTATGCCGTGGCGGACGCCGATGCAGATGCAGATGCCGATGCCGATGCAGTTGCAGATGCAAATTCAGATATGAAAGCCAGCGATGACAATGGCTGAATAGCTATTAAATGTAGGAGGGGAGCTACTTTTAACCCAAATCTGCTGGCATAAAAGCCAGCGAGGCAGCCAAAATAGCAGCAGAGAGGCCATGCCACACATGAGCACAAATAATGCAGCGGCCATGTGGAGCACTGCCAAAGCCGCCACAGAAGTGGCAAGCGTTAGGAACAGCCAAATAGACACAGACACAGAGACAGACACAGACTGAGATAGCAACAAAAACAGCAATAGCAACGACAACAACGACACTTGTCGCAGCCAGCCTGGCAGGCGTCATCCGGGTGCACATACCATAAGCACACATACGCTAGCTGGATTCCAGTTGCCAGATGCAGTTGAAGGCACTTTGGCAGCGCTACATTCAGATGCACATGCTTGGGCGTGATTAAGCTGCAATTTTTATACAATATTTACACTCAGTGTGGGGCATTGTGAATTCTACTATTGCCGGAGAGTGGGGGTGTTTTTAGAGGTTCTAGTGGCAAATCGTAGCTGTCCGTGCCACATAATGACATTCATGCACAGTTGCAAATGTCGGCACCAAGCGGCGCATCGCCTCCCCTCACCACGCCTCTCATTGCCGGCTGCCATATAATACAGATATTACAATGCGCGGATTATTAGGCATTATGCTTATGTGTGCCTAACTCACAATATCTCTCTCTCTCTCTCTCTCTCTCTCTCTATTTCGATCTATCTCTCTCACCCTAGACAGCCAGATGTTATTGTGCTAACAATTTCTATTCATAAACGTGTGTGTGGCATGCAAATTTATTGTGTACTTTGTACACCAAGCCTAGCAACGGAATTTTCTTTTGGGCTTTGCTGTAGCTATGCTTTGAATGTTTGATTGGGATTTGAATTTACCTTAGGCATGTGTGCGACGGGACGGGAGCGGGAGGAGGCTGAGGGTTGCTTGTGGATATTGAAGGTATTGGGTATTGGGTGACAGGGCTTACTGCACAGAGAGTCCAACTATTTCTTGTTTGTAAACTCAGAAAAGTTTTCAGCCATAAAAATGTTTGTTTGTTCCACACTATACACACAACTTTATCGAAGCGGCAACGTCAAGCAACATCAACGAAAGAAGCAATGTGCGTACGGACAATAAAATGTTTTCCCAGCGAAATTTATCCTGGCTTAGTTTTACTTTTACGCAGCTCCCTACTAAGCATACAATAACACATTTTGATAGACTAACTGAGTTGTCTCTAAAATGTATTCAATTCTAAGTCGTGAGTTTCCTTTAAATCAGAAGAACCTCCCTTTTTATTTAAAGATAGGTTCAACTTAATTGGAGCTAACAGTTACAATGACAATAAATGATAATTAATATTGCCCTTTTTTAACTAAGAAAAACCGTTCAGCTCAGAAACTGGCAACGTTTTTAAATGTTTTCCATTAAGCCCTTTTGTGACCCGTTAATGGTCGTTGTGTGATGGACACTGAGCCTCTCACACACACACACACACACACACATACCGAGTTGTGGTACAGTTTTTTTTTAATTTGCCATTTAATACTTTAGGGCCAACAAATAAATTACAATTACACAGCAAATAAATAAAACCCAACAGTGAAATGCCCTTAAAAATGATATCATCAAACAAATAAAAGTGGCAGAGCAAAAAAAAACACCGTTAAACTGTTGTTATTAATTAAGTGGCATTAAATGTCGAGCATTTGAAGTCGATAAGGACAAACAAAATCCAGCAAAAAACCACAATTTGTAATAAAACCAACCACTCGCCATATAACAAAAGCCTGAAACAATAATTAGCAGCAACATTTTTACTTGCAAAGACATTTTGATTCATTTCATTGAAAATGTTTCCCTTTTCGTTGTGTTCTTTAACCGCAACAGCAATAGGCTAATACGCCAACACAGAGCGTGGTCAGTTCCTGTTAGTTGGCTAAATAATATATGAACACACATTTTACTCATCGTTCTCATATTCGCTCATTCCCTTACAATTTCTCGTTGCTGGTTCCTCTATCAGATTGCTAACCACAAAGCCATAATCAAAATATTGCATACCACAAATTTCATTTTGACGATTTCATAATTTGAAATTGTCATAACAACCTGCTTTTGAAATTCAACACTTGACAAATACCAACATCATTTATTGGGCATAGCATTTATACTCACACTTTGAACTCAACTCAAATAAGGCAACATCAAACCGATTTTTGTTCTTTTTTGTTATATCTCATAATAGAAACAAATATGATAAAGTGCAAATTTTTCAACAAATTTAAAAATACAATAGAAATCGCAAGTTTTGTTGATATTATTGTATTATCATTTTTCGGAGGAGTTAATATGTCATTTGCTGCCCAAAATGGTCAAATAATGTGGTGCAAGTTTTAACATAACCATAACATGGTGTCTCATACCCTATATAGTATATATATAGTAGTTGATTTTGAATATTGACATATCCTTAAATGATTATTGACCTTTATTCATAATAAACCGAATTTAATTTGTGCACTCACTTTGGCTGTTCCCATTTGTTCACTATTTGTCAAGGGGCCAACTATCGTTTCGAAACATCAATTAATTTACGATTCCAACACAATTAGCACATCTATTTAATGTATAAAGCAACGCTTAGCAAGTTGACTACGATTCTGCTGGCAAACTGTGGGCATTCATTTGCAGCTCCAAACAAGCTCATAAATAAAACAATGCAAATGCATTGGCAGCAAATTAGGCAACAACAACTAACAACAGTCATAGATCGTAATGCAGCATTTGTCAATGGCTGTGTAGCAGCCCTGAGCCAACTGATTTAACACCAATGCAGATAAGGAGCGCAAGTTAGAGCGCTCTGGACGAGAGTGCTCGACCGGTACACAGCCTGTAATCGGATTATGGGCACCTCCATCAAATGACTACTCTCACATATATACACTAATATTCTATCTTCTATTTGAGCTGTAATTATAAATTTTCCACTTTCTTTTTTACCGCTAGATTGATAGATTTTTTAATATCTGTAAGTTGGCATTATTTAATATGTTGCTTTCAAAACTAAAAAGAAAATTGTATAGCAAATCGTTAAAATGACTGCTGCTGTAATGAAAATATTTAATCTTCATCAAATTGAATAATATTACACTTCCTAGCCCTAATTTGAGAACAGGGTATAGAGCCACGCACACACACACACACACACACATATATATATATATATATATATAACTGTTGTGCTGTAATGTATGGTCACATACAGATGTGTGTATGAATTTTAGAGCAGCGTTCCATCAAATAATTTCAAATCCACAAGCATATTGTTGCGGTCATCTAGCTAAGTGTGAGCCAATTTATGTGTATGTGCGTGCGTGTGTGTGTGTGTGTGAGTGTGTAATTGTGTGTGCGTTTGTTTGAGTGTGACTATATGCGTAAATAACACATTCCTTATGTAGGATGGCTACCAACTAGCTGGCAATTGTCGGTACTGCCCGGAGCCAAATTGGTAGCCTGAAACTGTTATTAAACATTAATTTATGCATTACTAGAGCGCTTAAATTAATCAGTAAATTGCATTCTGCTCATTCGAAGTTCAAACACACACATGCACAGTGTTCACAAGGGGATAATGTCATTCAAATCTGAATTCTGGTGGCTTAAAGCAAATTAAATTGCCACAAAGCTGTTTGCTTTTTGACAGTCCACTCATTTATTTAAATTTGTGCCTTTGAGCGTATTTTAAATATATCTGATGCCACAATTGTAGGGGAATTGATTGAATTGAATTAAACATATTACACTTTTTTATGATGTCAACTTTTATGTTTTTTTTTTTTGGATAGCACATATTCAAAAACATTAAGCAGAAACTCAGTTTTTCATTTGATAATTGTTTTATTTTAATCCTGTGTTATTTTGAACAAGGCACACATTTGCCTACATTAAGCCAAATATGAGAAACTATTTAATAGAATTTTCAACTCAACTCTTTCTTTTTCTCCCGCTCTTGCACTCAACTCATTTCAGGTTAACTTTCATAGACAGCATACAATTTGTTATCTCGCTTCAGGTAAGTGCTCACCAGCCAGGCAAATGCGTCCACAAGAATGCAACTTAGTATAAGAGATAAATGCAAACAAAATATAATTTTTGCTGGTAAGCAATTTGATTTACCTCCCAAGAGCATAGCTCATACTTAATCGTATTCCTGCTGCTGTTGTCGGCTAACTGAAACAGTTTCGTTGGGTCAATTTAGTTTTTTTTTTTTTTTTTGACCAGGCTGCCTCCATTCCATTATATTGTATGACTGCTGTCATTCCGTCAGACTGTCCATCCGTCCTAGCCTTCTGCCTCGCTGCTCCCATCTCCGCCTCCGGGTCAGCTCTGCTGCTGTTGCAGCTCTCGTGAATGATAAATGGCTGACATTGCGGTTGTAGGCAACATTAAGCGCTGTTGAAAACGCCACAGATTGCAATTGTGGCCAGCGCACTCTTACAAGCCGGCCTTCATACCCTGCGATTCACTGTTGTCGCCCACTTACTTGCCGCGCCCAGCCATTTACTAGCTGATTTTTTATATGCACTCTTCTTGCACTCGTCAAAGTTTTGCGAGCTGCTTTTTGTGCTGCACATCGCTCTAAGCTCCAAGAGCTGCGAATTTCTGACAGACAGCAAATTTGTAATTTGTACTGCTCAGAGTGCCAAGCTCTACTGTGGTTGTTGTTACTGTTTTTGTTACCGGTCAACAGTTAACAGTTACCAGTGGAATGCAATTGTGAGCTCTTGCGCTGATTTAATGATGTTCTATAAAAACGCACATCAAAAGTGAGCTTCCCCCCTAAAACTATAACGCCCTCCTATAATCATTACAACTTTGTCAGCCCAGTAAGAGTTTTAAACTTAGAACCTGACTGCTTGTGCTGCTACCACGGATGAACATTCATTTAAGCGACAGCACTTAATCCAAGCACTGTCAGATACATTTAAATAGAGAATCACGAATGCTAAAAAAAAAATGTTTTAAAACAGATTTTCTTTAAATCAAGTGAAAATTTAATACTTGAAAGAGTTAAGCGATGCTGAGTACCTTGGCGTAAATTTCAAGAAACGTATCAATCTGCGTCGGCAGCTGTCATTAAGATATGGCACACAATACCCACCATCAAAAGCAAACTTATCCTCAGCATGATAGCAATTTTAAATCTAGCCCAAGACCACTCAATCGTAATCATCTGGGTACGCCAGGCCAGCCGACAAGATGGCAAATGAGTAGTCCAGGACTGGATTGGTGTTGACAGCACTTGCGAGTCTTTCCTCACACTCAAATAGCCCCAACAGAGATTAAACAAGTACCACATCTGATGTGTTGCATCTTAAAGGTATTTCTAACCATTAACATTATTTAAAATGTGCCCAGCTTCCAATGAATATAGTTCACGTCTCACCTTGCCTAACTAGACCTTCAAGCAGCTTCTACACAAGCATCTGCAATTCAATTGCACTCTTCAAAAGTAAAACAAGTAAGAAAGCTGTAGTCGTGTGAGCTCGATTACGATATACCCTGACCCCAGCTGTTGAATATATTCTAATGTTATTGCCAAATTTCCCTTTAAAAAGATTTGCATACCCAAATGTAAGCAGGTGTGCAAGTGCTCTCATTTCATATGGAAGGCACAGATACTGAAGAGTAAACATAAACTAAGACAAGCCCGAACTGAAATCACAAGCTTGCGACAAACGGTTGCATATATGTACATATGTATGCATGCAATCGGAGATAAGAGTGCTCTGCAGAATGAACACAAATCTATTTACGCTCGCTTCGATTATAATGCAATCCCTTTTCTCACAGAAGACACTTGCGCCTGCTGATTGGAATAAGATTAATTTGAGAATATATTTATGAATACTATAAATACCCATTGAGTTGAGTCCATGCAATGGAAATGTATTCATATTCGCGAAACAAAATATAAAATAAAAGACGTCACAGACAGACGGACGGTTGGGCAGGTGGATTTATAATGTATATGCTTTACTTCTGCCTGTTACATACATTTGCACAAAACCATTACACCCTTTTACACATTTTCAATTAGATCAAGGTGTAGATAAGAATTATCTCGGGCGGATACCACTTCAATGCGCCGGGATTTAATCACATAATAATTGCCGTCCAACACGGCATTCGTTTAATCATTTTTACTTGAATAGATAATGTGTGTTCTTTTTTTAAACGGGATTGCTTTCACTTAATTGGCGCATCAAATTAGGGGCAATTATGTGATTAAAATACTCAAATACATATATAATTTGCAGGTATTGTTTTTAAATTCATTCATAATTAATGCATAAGCTACAGCAGCATTCTCATCCGCAAAATAAACGCCAATTAATTATAACATTAGTTACGAGAAATGTAAACAAGTTTAAAAATACAAAACATGTTGTGCGTACTGCGCGGCTAACTGCTACCCTAGTAATTGCTATTTATTTATTTTAATCGAAATGTCATTAATAAAATAGAATAAGGAACTTAATGGAAGGCTTTAATGAATGCATCTATTAATATCCAAAGCGAAAACTTTGCGATTACGCATCATACCTTAAGCACCAAAAACAAGGATGGCGTATTGTTAATAGGATTATGGAAATATTTAATATTTTTCGCGTGAATAGATGAATGCATTTCTGATAAGCCCTTTCAATTCATGTTTACGCGTGCGAGGTATAAAATTAATGAAAGCAGTTTCCAAGCAAAACAAAAACAAAATCTGTAAATTGCCAAATGCCCGCGGACATGCACAAAAATAACATGTTAAATGCATGATATATGCATAATATTTGTATGTATTGATGTAATGACAGCCATAAAAAATGTTGTCATAGCTCTGAAACGCGACTGCTGACAGCTCACAATTGCTAATGGATTTCATGAGAATGCATCCTTGAGCCTAATTGCGGTTGCATTTTGGACAGCAATATACCAGCGAAATAGCTAATCCCCAACTAAATAGATAAGCCGTCATGATTTCATAAGGCACGCTGACCACAGAATATTTTATTTATGAACGGTGTTGAAGTGATGTTCAACGAATCCATAATCAATGTGTGGCTTATTTACATCATTATTATTATTATTCATTTATTTATTACTTGTATTTGGACCAGCTGATTTCAAAAATATGTACAGATAATCTATAAATTTCTCACATTTCTCAAAACATATTTGATCAACAGAAAGGAACAGGATAGTTCAGTTAAACTAGTATACATCACATGCCACAGATTCACTTTGTGTTTTTCTTTTTCAAATTTGCAATTACACTTACAGCTAGCTGTGCAAAATTTATGTTGACATATTACTCATACGTAATGTTGACAACCGCTGGTGGCCCAGCCACAGCCACAGTTGATAGGCAAACATGTTGACAACATGCCGCTGCCAGGGCTATTGCCCAGTTATTAACCGACTTTGGCTTTGGCCATGCGCTTCTCTTTTTTATTTGAGTTGGCCAAAAAAACAAATGGCCTGGCCATCAACCACAAACTATGCTGGCCCAAGCACAAACATAACCATATCCATATATGTGTGTGTATGTATGAGTTTGTGTGCGATACTTGGGCATTTGCCATGTGCTCGCCATCGTTTAGCTGCTTGCTGTTGGCAAAAGATCTAATTTTTCAAACCACAAAAAAAACACTCACAAATTTCCTATTGCAAATCGAGCAACCGTCGTGCCAAAGAAAAGTATGCTACAATTCTTTTCCCACAGAGATGTGTAGCAAACACACCAGCCCCGCCCTTATCAGCCTCAATATATGCCTTTCTTTCACCCCTTTACTATTATACAAACTTATTTGTTATCCAGATACGAAATACCCTATCAATGTGCATAGCTAGCAACATTAACGAAATCTGTTATTAGTTTAAGTGAGTTAAGAATATTGTTTTACCATAATCGATATACGTAAGCTTTAACTTCAAATTCAATACAATAATTGAATACTCAATTAAACCTTAGAAAATCTCCATCTCTCTCTCTCTCTCTCTCTCTCTCTTTTCCTTCTCAATTTATTTATCACACCCTCTGTGTCTACAACGAAATCCTAGAGTATTTGGCGCACGCCTTTCTATGAAATTATTTTGTCTCTTGTTATTTTCATTTTCATTTTGTTTTTGATTTGATTTTATTTGTTTTTTTTTTTTTGTTGTTTTCATTTCATAAGTAAAATGGGTGAGCCCCATCGAAACAACTGACGCACTTATTTTGCGCTTTGAATCCAATCACGTACCGATTTTCCAAATTTAACCTTTTTGAGCCGGGTCGGCGGTTGAACGGCAATTGGCGGCAATTGAACTCGACGCTGTGTCTGTGCCATACTGTGGTACGATGTGGTGTGTTGCCAGTCGCTGTTGCCAATAAAAACCATTTGCCAAAGTGAAATTTATATGGGCGCTTCAATAAAAAGGGGCAGGAGTTACCCAAACGATACGTGGCAAGGGGAATTACTCACGTTGCCGACGTTCTTTGAACCGTTTCAATTGACCAGCGGCACTTACACTGGCCTTACCACTGTCTCTGTCACTGTCGCTGGCGGCGTCTCTGTCCCTCAGCTCACCGCACCTGCGTCTCGTTTCTCTGATTGTGCCCTGTGGGTTTGATTCTCCCCTTGGAGCCTATAGTCGTATTCAGGCCACTTTCTACGACTGCACTTTGTTGCGGCCTCTTTTGCCATATTCGGAAAGCTGCGTTATTTGAGTGGCCACACGAATTTTGCTTCACTTGCCCAGTCTTTGCTGGCTCCCCAGGCCCAATGTTTTGCTGTCTTCTTTTGGCCGTTGAATGCCTGTAAGCGACACCATAAAATTTTGAACGTGATGAACCGAAGCAGTGCACTCACTGACCTCTCCAAACTGTGACCCCATCGATATGCACACAAATGTTTGACTCTCTTTTACACACTCCGACTCTATCTGTCTCTCTCTCGCTCTTTCTCGCTCTCACTCGCTCTCACTCGCTCTCTCTCTCTCTCTCTCGCTTTGTCTGCATTCAATTTTTTGCTCAGTTTATTGAAAGCGCGTATTTTCAGCATTATATTACTTTATAATACATGACCAGAACAAGGCGCTTTGGGTCTACATCCATGTCGTGTCATGTCTGCCTTGGAGGGCCACGAACGCTAACCGGTCCAACACTTTCTTACAACACTTTTCATTATTCGCCTTTTCGCATTTCGTTCGTGTTTTTCTCGTTGGTTTTGCAACAGTCGAGTGCAAATGTAAGTGTTGAACTTATTGCAGTGATTGATGAAGCTACTTATTTGAGTGCAAATGATTACGAGCGACAATGTTGAATACTTAAATATAATTTTGTCTTGCAGATAGCAATAAATCAGCCAGTGCTGAAAATTCGATGAATTATACAATTACAATCAATTTATTTATTATAACGCACAATATTTAATCTTTTAGTCCAACAAATCAAAAATCGATGTCAATAGCTCTTGAGAAATATATAAATATATTATAAATATAGCATTTAAATACTTATTTTGAGAATTTTGTATTTCCTTCAATAAAATGATGAATAGTATATTAGCCTAGCTTAAGCAAAATCTTTTAATAGAGTTTTCGTCCAATTAAATGATGCACATTATCAATGCATATCCATGTGGAGAAGTATTTAAGACGAGATTATGAAATATTGCAAAATTTGTTCCTTCACAATTTGTTGGCAATTTATTTGGTATTATACATTTGTTAACTAGTTCGATTTGCAAAACAGATATGTACATATATGTTTCCACAGTTTATCACAATTTGTTAATAACTTTGAACATTGATCGTAAGTACTGTTTGCAAACATATCGAATGTTTAATTCAGCACAAAGCCAGCTAAGCAGGCACTTGCATTACAAAGGGATTTGCAATCACACCCAACATACACACACACACACACAATTTAAAGGGCTTTGCCCTACGCTCTTTATAAGTATTCTTGTGTTCTTTATGAATACTCGTTTCGATGCTATCTGATCTGCTTTGGTGCGGCTTCAGCTACATTTTGGTTACAAATTGATGGCATATGTGCGGCATTAAATGCATTTGGTCAAGGCTGGAGCTGAGTTGGGCTGGTGTCCTGCTGGTGGCAACTTCGCATATATGTATGTAGAGTACGCTTATTTAATGCAGTGGCGGCATAATTTTTGCACGCGTAAGTCGCCTGCATTATCCGGGCTATAAATCGGACAAGGCTTTCTTTCCACTGCATGCGGTCGAGCAGTTAATTTTCCACTGGCGACTCAATTTGCACTCGATTTACAGCCCGGCTGACCACTGGCCAGTGGCCAATAGCGGGTCGCAAGTTGCACTTGCACCTGAAGCAGAGCCACTTGAGTGGCATTCATTCGTTTCATTACCTTTATTGGTACACAGAACCCAGACTCTCGCTCTCTCTCTCTCTCTTTCACTCAGTCTCTCTCTCTCTTTCTCTATCTCTCACTCTCTCTCTCTCTTTCTCACTCGCGGTCTGTTTCAATCCCTCCCTTAATATATTTATCATAAAATGCTAAAACTCCATCTATCCTTTTTCGAGCCTTACGGATGCCCAAAGTTTAGAATTCAATTTGTTTGCCAGCAGGCGAGCTGCCAAACCGAAGCCAGCTCAATACGTATGGCCGCTTAGCATTTGCCTGCATGCCTGTCGCTCTGCTGAAAGTTATTGATTTAATTCGTATCTGGGGAATGCTTAATCAAAAAAATACCCGCTGCCAATTTGTGAGCCGCGAAGTGTGTGTAGTATATCGATGTATATATGTGTGTATGTGCGTATGTGTGCTGGGTGTGCGTCTGCTCAATGCTGTATTTCTGCATAGTTTTCGCCATTCTTATTTTATTCGCCATAATATCGATTGGCTCATAATTTCCCCACGGCTAGCTGGTCTTGCCTTGGCTCTTGGCTCTTGGCTCAATTGCCTGTCAGTCAGCCACCAGTAGGACTACTCCGTCACATATACTTTCATGGCAGCTTCAATTCGGAACATTTATTTAATATTGCTATTATTATTTTATTATTTTTTTTAGATTTATATCTCAGTGTATCTTTACATAAAACCTAATTGAAAACTTACGTACAGGATTAGACAAAAGATGGATGCATTTAGATCTGTCATCTGCCAGAACTCTACACTGACCTTCCTGTTAAAGCTGACCAAGTACAGAACACTTACTTACTGCTTCCTTTCGCCGTTGCACTTTTACATATTTCACAATGATCAAGGGCAAGTGATTCTCAAATGATAGCTCAACTGTGCTCTGATAGCTCAATTGGAATGCACATCTCTCATAAAACGAACTTCTTGTCATTTCGAATATCGATTTGTAAGTAATGTAGATACAGTATTATTATGTTATTTATCATTCAGAACTTCTATAAAGTACTCAAACTAAACTATGGTTAGTCAGCTATTCGTATTTGGGAAGGCTTTTATTGTTATGGCTTAAATACTATAAAAGTCAAAACTTGCAGTGCACTGCACAAATGGCTTTAAAATAAGGTATATATATAAAAAAAAACCAAGCTTCGCTGCGAATGCTATATAAGACTAGCGTATGAAAAAGGGTGAATGCAGAAATATACTCACACAAGCTACAGAAATGTGGGTAAAGATGCTGGGTGCCGGGAGCTGGGTGCTGGTTGATGGTCAGACACTGGTCAAGTCGTACGAGTCGGGTGACAAAACGAAAATCCCGTTGCGGTTTTGCTCATTTTATTACATTGAAGTAATTTAAAATTTATAGATTCAAATTTAAAATGTTTTAAAAGTGGAGTAAATAAAAGCTGATGGCAAAATATTAAAAGCGGAGCGAACGATGCAAAGTTGTGGTTTTAAGGCCAGTTTTAAGCCAGTGGGACAGCACTTTCGAGCAGCAGCCAGTTACGCGTACGTTTAATGGAGTGCCTAATGGTTGAACATGTCAGAGCAAAATGGGCCAAATCCCCAGCAGCGACAGCCTGATGAATATAAATAGTTTGGCTTATTGGCTCCCAGCTAAACTCGCAAAAATGGGACACCCAGCAAAGAGAACCACTGATAGCAACAAACCTACAAGATTTTAATCAATTGGATTAACATATTGAATATATATTGAATATTGTTGCGATAAGCTGTAATTTATAGAATTTAAATTAATAGCCGACCCACAGTCGGGTATTACAATTGGTCGTAAGACGTTCAGACAAAATCGGGCAAATTTTTCTTACTATTGAGAGACAAAGCGGACGGAATCCTCTGGACCGTAGCTCTTTATTAGTCCTGAACAGTGACAATACAATTTTATTAATTAAGATTCCTACTGAAACAAACATTGGCAGCGATACTCCGCGTAAAAAATAGGCATAGGCAATTACATCCAAATTCTTAGGGACAGGCTGTCAAATAACCATTGCTAGGGGCTGTCATCTGTCAACTGTGGTTAGATAGGGGTGACTATGATCTACGACGTTAATCGAAGATCTCCTAAATAAACTTATGCAAACTCATTATATTACCATGTCTCCCAAAAACGATCTTAGCCATTTGTTACACAATTATAATTCATATTCAAACTAAGAAAATCACATAATCACGACCTTAAGCTGGAGAATTCTAACTACTTGCAGAAAAATGTACTTCAAAATGTTAATATTAAAAATAAAAGGAAAAAATTAATAAAACAATATAAAAAAAAGAAACCAGTAATTAAATAATAAACTTATTTAACAGTATTAATTTAAGACTTTAATTTAAAAAAAGGAAAAAAATGATAAGTTAATTATAAAAATTTGGGAAAAAAACATTTACTTTAAGAAATTAATGGAACAAAATAATTGAAACAAACTTAATTTTAACAAGGAATTCAAAAAATGAATTTAAAAATTTAAATTCAAGCAATATTAATTATAAAACTTAATATAAAAAAAATGAAAGATTTTATGAAATTGAGGCATTGAGACAAGAAAAAACGATTTGAAATTGCTGTATTAAATGAAAAGAATCGGCTGGTTTTGAAGCATACAGTGAGCGACAGCTCGATTAAAGCAGTGTTAAAGAAAAAACGCAATTGCCTGCCATAAGTCTAGGATGACGGTCGCCAAAACCCACTTGGACACATAATTCCGTCCGTCCGAGCCAAAAATGATGAATTTGGACTCATCTCCAAATATGACTGTGTTCCAAAACTCCAGATCCTTGTCCAAGTGGGTTTTGGACACCGTCATCCTAGTCCCTTAATTTGGTGCGCTTATAAAGGACTTTTTCCGTGGTGCTCGGGCATTTAAGTCATGTTTGCGCAGGATCTGGCATACAGTTTCCACACAGCACTTTTTCCCCATTTCATCCTGCGTCTGTTGAGTCATTTTTGGAGTCGATAGCTTGGGATTTGCCCTTATTTTCCTGATGATCCTCCGATCCTCCTCTTCGGTGAAAAGCGGGTTTGGTGCCATTATGCCCTTGCCCTAAATCCAATTTGCGTCGACGAAGCGCCGAATGATGTTATACGTGATTGAGTTGCTCAGATTGACCATTTCAGCTATTTGGCGATGTGAATATCCGTTCTTGTGGTGTTCCAGGATGAGTTTCCGTTGTTCAATGGTAGTCCGTTTGTCCATAGTCCTTGTGGGCTTATTGAACTCGGGATGCAGGATATAACTAAACTGACTACGAAGGATTGATCTATTTATTCCGAAAATACTCAACTTTAGGTAAAAAATCCGGGTTCTATGGCTCCCAGGTGTCCACAATGTACTTGATCCAAATAAGCTGTCACCTAAAAATAGGCTACATTTTTACATAATCCTACCTAGCAGGTGGGGAAACCTCAGTTTATGAGGGTCATCCATTCATATTGGTGGTTAATACATGTACCTACCATCGGTTTTTGGAATTTTTGAAAAATAATGAATAATTAGTTTATGGCAGGCAATTATGTTTTTTCTTTAACACTGCTTTAATCGAGCTGTCGCTCACTGTAGATGTGGGCCAGGAGAGTTCGGGTCTGCAAGGGCTTATAAAATTCGACACGCCCAATACATTTGTTCCATCTGTCCATAAAGCAATAAAGAGTGGTAGTTCCTTTCGCTACACTCTTGAATAGTCGCAATTGTTACGTTTTGCTAACAAAACAAATCCAGAGATCTGGTTCAACACTCTCAACTTGAGCTGGCAGCCACTCGAAACTGCCAGTGAATTGAGCAAGAGGTAACAATGGCGAGCAACTGCGATGGCCAGGACGAGAACAGGTCGACGACACTTCAACCTCAGCGCTGGTACAACCAACGAACTTTCAACGCAAAAGGTGCAAAATAAGAATAGCCAAACAATAAATAAAACGGAAAGCGCTGAAGCAACAAGAGCAGCTAACGCAACGGCAACAACAAAAGCCAGGTAAAGCTGTGGCAGTGGCAGTGGCAGTGGCAAACTTTTGAATTATTTATCTGGCGCTGAAAGGACGTTTTCATTAAAATGCAGCAGCGTATTTAAAGTGCGAGATAACTGCCAACAAGGCGATTATTCAAGTGAGTTCATTTGCCTGCAAGGAATGCAAAAGCGCTGATACAATTTTCACAAGCCTGCATAAATCAATATATATATATACATATATATATATATATATATATATATAAAGATTTATATATTGATTTATATATATATATATGTATATATAATTTTGCAAGTAAATCAACTTGTTGTAGACTTTTTATTTTCAAAATAATCCACTTGTATTCACTCGATTCGTTTAACAACGAAATCTATTTGATGTGAAGATTAAGTACAATTATGGCGGATTATGCCATTTGTTATGGATAACTCGCAGTTTGTGGACTCCAACTTAAATCGTAACTATCGGAACACAGATATCGAAACATTGTGCCAACAATTGAGAACCGATGAAAAACATCTGCGACAATCGAACCGGATAGAGGCACCAGGTCTAAGCCGAGCCAAATATCGCTCAGGCTGCTATAATCAGAAAGTATTTAAGCAAAAATACCCAAGTGGCGTAAGACCAGTAAAGTAGACTACGAAGCCACATAGCTGAGCTAGGTATTATCAGTTGCGGAATCTGAACCCTAAACCCTAAATTCTTGAATTCGTGCAAGAAATAGGTTTGATGGAGAAGCTGTAGCATCAGAAGGGGGCCACAATAGATAAAGCTAGGTCGCTGTACATGAAGCCCCACAATAATCATAACAATAATAATGATAATAATAATAATAATAACTAACCATAATTACCATTTGTTAAATTATTTTATTCATTTTATTTCTTTGGAAAAATATAATTTTTAGAAATTTCAGATTTGTATATTCGTAAACGCTTCCTGTCCACGCCCGCTTGCAAAACAAATCCAATTTAAAATTATAGCATTAAAAAATATTATTTACAGCTCACAAATATATAAAAGTGCACCTGGTGCAGGTGTATGCAGCAAGCAGACGTCATATAGCATATATACTCATGATCAGCATTGACAGTCGAGTCTATCCCCGATAAAAACTTTAAGTTGTGAATAAAAGGTCTCAGAAAACTCCCGTAAAAGTTCATTCAAACAACGTTGAAAATAAACTTACTGTTATGACTGCTTGGTGCCACTACACTTCCTGCTTTTGCAACATTTTTTGTCCAGTTTTCAACAGGGGGCCACAATCTGATAAAAAGTGTAGGTCAGCATCAAGGAGAGGCGGGAATTGTAATTTGTAATACGGCATATCACAGGCAGGGAAATAGTTTACTTGTTAAAGGGAAAAAATGCGCTGTTAAAAATTATTTCGCATTTTAATTTAACTCGATTTTTTTGCTGCTCACATCTCTGCCTTTCCCCTTTTTGCTTATTTTGCGTTTTTGTGTCGCTTAGGAAGCCGAAATGCGAGTTCAGCGACTGGTCATATATGAATATTTCGAATGCTTATTATTGTTACGCCTCTATATGCATCCGTATGTTTTCATCCAGGTTTAATGCGCTCTATATGTTTTTCCTGCACCACGCACTTGTTTTTCACTCATCCAACAACTTTTTCATTCGCGTTTTTTGTTAATTGTTGCCATAAAAAAGAAAACATGGAAAAATGCAAAAGAATTAAGAGGTGGATGATTCTTGATAAGTGCGGCGAACGCTTCACAACTTTTCAGATCAAAAGGCGTGTCAAATGTTCTTTCATGGAGTATATAAAAAGTTTTGTTTAACAAATTAAACTTTGCCCTCTCTCATGACATGATCACACCTCCTTTTAATGTTTTAAAAGTTGGCTTTTCTTTAAGAATCTGGGCTAGTCCCGAATCAGAACAAGCTAATTTAGTTGGATTGATTATAATCAATAAATAGTATGAATTAATAACATCAATCTTAAGAAATTTCAATATATAAATAAAAAAGAATATTTGATTAGGTAACCTATTCGCAATTCAAAGCATATATCTGAGGCATAGCTGAACAGTTCTGAAAGTCAGAGCCTATTTGTAGGGCGCGCATAGTAAATAATGTTTGCTACAATTTACAATTTGCATAGTAATTGCATTTTTATCTTGTGTGTTTAATGGTTATCGCATCGCACTCATTGCTTTCGGCCTATATGCTCTGCCCCAATCATTGCATTTCTCTTGTCATCCTGGCCCAAATAAAAATAACATAAATTTAAGATGTGGCACGGATCGGGCAAGCACTTTAAGTGCGAGATGCATAATTTAGTTAATTCCCTTTACGCTTTTTGCTTTTGTTGTTTTGATTGTTTATTTGTCTTCTTTTTTTTTTTATTACGTATATTTCTTGTTGTTGTTTTGTTGTCAGCTTGTTTCAAGCTGAATTATGGCGCATTTGCAGCGGTTCCATGAGCTGCGTATCTCTCGTAAATATCGCGCATACGCCGAGTGCTGGGAGCCGCTGCAACGGATGCAACTTTTGGGGGAATGGAAGTGCCAGGGGAGTTTTTAGCTGTTGTGTTATGTTACCGTTACAGTCTGGCTACAAAAATGCATATCCATGCAGCAGTAAGCAATTTCTTTGCTGTAGCTTTTGCCGTCGAGTCGTTTCATCGCGCAATTTCCGCACAAGTGTTGGCAATATAAAAATAGCGACAAAATATAAAAGTAATTTATGTGCGCTTTTTCCATATCATTTCTATATGCACATACATATACATATACTTGCAAATACATACATATGTATGTATTTAAATCCGTGAGTTGGTTGCTTGCCCTGTTGCCCGACGGCTTGGGGTAGTTTATGAAACTGCATTCAAAACTGCTGCTGAAAATATGAAAAATGCATGCTGATGCTCTCGTTTATATGCACAAACATTTAATTTATTAAAATATATATTTTTGCTGGCAGAGCACAGTGCACAGCGGGCAGGTAGCTGACCGAGAGCACTGCAGAGACATTGAGACCGCAATTTTGGTCAAAATTCATCAATAATGAATCCTTTGAAAATATCGGCAACCACCTGAGCGTTTAATATGCAGTTACCTCAATCGTGTGTGTGTGTGTGTGTGTGTGTGTGCAGCTATAACCAAGATTGACAGCTTTTATCAATGTCAAATTTCCGCTACATGCGACACGACCATCAATTTTTAATTGACTCAATGAGCAGTGTGTGGAATTTTCGAATTTAATTAACCAATTTGGAATTTGATGGCCATGCAAATTGCATGAGGCGACCGCCAAACAATGCAACCAATTTAAATGGATGCCCCAATTCATTTCATTAATGTGCATCGGCCTAGGTGTCCTAATCATATGGTCAACCGCACAGCCACTACAAATACACAACCACACACACACACACACACTCAACCACACTCACTCGCGTGCAATGAATTGCATTTCTACATTTTACTATTGATAGGCTTATCACTTTTATTAATTTAATGGCTTTTCTGTGGAAATGTGGTATTACTTTATTTCAACTTGTTGAAATAGATGCGGCAACTTACATATGTAAATATTTATTTACTTTTAATTATAGTTTTGGGTTTATATATTTCTGTTTTAAACTACAAGACAGAATTGTTGAAATTTAAATTAGTGTGAAATATATATATAAATAATATATATATATATATATATATATTGGAGTTAAATAGTACTACTGAGACAGTATAACTTATCAAGCATGCAGAGAACGAGCTGCAATAATTTGAAAGTTGACAAACAGAATTATGCAAACGAAAAGAGGGGCAGAACAAATTTGCAACACAATTGTATCAGCAACACCAACAATGGAAAAGTGGACAAAAAGTAAAAAAGACAACACGACTCCATAATATGTGAAAACTGTTGTCAGAGTGTAAAAATGTCCATTTACATAGTCATACATTATACACACACACACACACACATTTAAAAAGAAAAGCGCACACACACACACACACTGTGAGAGAGCGCAAGAGCGTGTTTAGTGTTTTTTAGAGCAATAGAAACATTTAGATGTACCCACACGTGTACAAAAATTATATATACTATATATGTATGTATATGGTAATTGTGTATATATAAAAGTTCATAAATTGTAAATACGACACCCTAAGGCCAAAACGAGACACAGATTGCGGCAAACCAGCCAAAATCTCTGGTGCTGAGACCTAGTGCTGGAGAGGGGGCACTGTAGCCCAGTGCAAATAAATCCCAAAAGCAATGCTCAAAATGTATGCAACACTAAATAACGCAATAGCAACTGCCACACTTTGAGGCAAGGCCGCAGACGTCACCGCCTTTTTGCAGCCGCTTGTGCAGGTCGTTTCATGGCTCGTTTGCTTGTTCAAAGATATCTGCAACTGCACACACACATATAGTATACGTATCCCAATATGCTAAACATGCCCACAACAGGTCAGGGGCCCCAATCTGCCACTACACAAAAGAAAAAAAAAAGAAAAGAAAAAAAACCTCAAAAAATGAAATCTGTTGTCGGTATTATTTCGTCGAAATTCCTGGCGTATCAGTAACGACAATACCCATGGAAGCTAATGCAGATTATACATACACTTTTCTATTTTAGGAGTGTTTTTAGACAAGAAACTCATCTTCGGGGACCATGCTGTATATCCTTGATAGAGCAAATAACCTTATAAGAATTTACATCCATTTATAGGATCTTCCGCTTAACCATTGAAAGCTAACTAACCTATTCATAATTAAATTATTAAAAATAAAATTAATACTTACAAATAGTCAAAATTAAATTGAATATATTCATATATAGCTAAGATATACTATTTCCAAATTGATCACCCTTTCTACAATATCTTCACAATTTGGTCTGTAATTCCCAGTGCGAGAGCTAAACGCAAAAGCCACATCAAAAAAAAGTTGCTGTCAAGTTAACTTGACGGTGGCAAACTCCCTGCGCAACTCTTGTCAAAAATTACTCAGATATTAATCATGCCAAACTATCCCCAGTGATTTATACCAACTGGTTAAATACTTCGCTTATATTCTTGTCGAGTCATTCAATATGTTTCAATGCACTTTATTTCTCTAGCTTTTTCCGTAATATTTATTAAGCATAATTTGTTGTCTCTTCTTCTTATTATATTGTCTACCATTTTTATAAATTTTTTGTGTTTATTGTTCGATCAGATTGCAAATTTCGAGATGAATAAAAGATATATTTATATATTTCAAATTATGATAGCAGCATATCAGACTTAAGCATCAGGCACTTATGATAAAAGGAACCATTATGTCTAGCTCTCGTTTTTCAGCCCGAATCATTTAAGCCACATAAATTTGCGAAACTTCGTCATACCTTTTGTAGCCCTAGTTAGTGGGCATAATGGGTGTAATGAACGAAAAAAACTCTGTGAAACATTGCCGCACACGTGCTGAATGTGCACTTTGTGGAACGGAAGTCGCATAAATCTGAAGCGGAAACGTCAGATTTGATTGTATTTAGCAGCAATGGCGGCTGCTTAATGAGCAACTTTTAGCTTGCAATTAGCAGAAGAGGTTTTCGAGCGGTGAGCCGAGGACGGACGGCCATACGGCTGGACGGTCCTAGCATATCGCCGCTGCTCGGCTTGTGGTTTTTGCACATTTCATTTCACTTTCAGAATTCACGCAAAGTAAGCAACAACAAACAAACAACTCTGCTAACTTTTTAATGTTTAAAAGCTGTTTGCCAACCATGGGTTGGTGTTGATATTCAAAGCCGACATTGCATTACCCTACATTCGAAAACAAAGAAAAGAAAACATTTTTCATTTCAAAACGGTTCCAATGCTTAACTCGAAAAAAACTTTGAAATTTCACAGCTTTAAGATAATAATTTTGACTTGAATCGACCATTTGAAATGTCTGTTTGACTAAAGCATTTTCATCATCTTCAAGCGTTCGAGCACCCTATCATGTAATGAGAGTATCATTGTCTCGACGTGCGAAATTATTTTTGAAGTCAAGACAATAATACCCTGTTTTATATTTGCAGCATACATTTTGCGGGCTGTGATTACATTGGTCAACAGTTAAGCCTCACCACTTAACTTTATCTTCGTAGCAATGTAGTTGCTTCATTCATAACCCATTAGGCTCCACTACCTGCTCGGATGCTAATAAGTGGATGGGTTTTTACTTTCCCAGAGAAGTTGTCGCAGCGAACTCAAGTGAGATAATGTCCTGTGTTCGCTGATTCGGGACAACCCAAAGCAGAATATAGCCCATGGTCATAGAATAAACACGATGTAGGTTTTAGTCGATTTGACGCCTCTATGTATTGTCTGCTTAGTGCTTTTATTCAAAAAGTGACTGGTGTTGAGTTGGCGACTATGAAACATATATACAGCATAAATGTCCTGCTTTATCTACAGAGATTTTCACTTTATGCCCTGTTGATGTTGACTGAGTGAAGTTAATGTAAAATCGCAAAACTTTTCGAGCATTTTATGGGCGCAGGATACAAACCTTTGACAAGCATGCCAGTCATAACTTTTAATGCGCTTGTTGACTGTCATGTGGCACGCCCACATCTAAAAAATCATGCTAAAAAAAAGAACGCCCAACGCCCCGACGACATTTGCAGCTTTAGAGCTTGCCGCAATGAAACTTCCCCACCGTTTTGCAGTTGTTTGTTTGATGGTTTTCAATGACAGATTTCCGGTTTCCTGTTCGCGCCGAGTCACACAATTTTTTCTCTATATTAAAATGGTTTAAAACTGGACAAGAGCCACACCCACTAAATACCCACGAAATGCTTGCACCACCAGCAACAACAACAACAACAACAATGCCCAGCTAATTAAAAACATTTCATAAATTTACCATTCCTTTGGGTACACGAGGAGAAGTGCCCGAAAAAGTGGCCAACAAACAACAACTCTAAGTCGCAGTCGGGAGTTCAAAGACACCAAAGTCGGAACGTTCAATGGACGGAGGGATCTGGGGGGATTGCGGCTGGTGGTCCTGCGGCTGGTCCGCGTCACGTGCACTGAGCGCGTCAAATGGAAATTCATTAACAAAATGCTACACAAAATTTTAATTAAATATTAAAATACTAAACTTGTGCGCAATATACTTTTGCTTTTGTTTTTACTGTTGCCGCGACTGCCATTTTGGGCGACAATTTCTGCATACCACACCTTATATTTATAATAGAAAATTGCGTTATGTGTTATGGCCAAGAACTCTCCCTCTCTCACCTTCTCACTTCATTAAAACCCGGCAACAAAGCCTTCATTAAAGGTGGTCTCACGATTGAAGCTATGTTTTTTTTTTTACATTTTGTATTATGCCAATTGTCGTCAATTTAATTAGCCAGTTGGTATACGAAATCCGGGTCAATAGACGTAGGCCAATAGATGCCGATTAGCGGAGCAACAAAAATAAAGCGTAAGACTCGAGAGCCGCAGCATAACAGCTCGCAAGCAAGTCTACGTGAAACAATGAGCACACCAAAAGCACATTTATATATATATATATATATATATATATATAACTGTATATATATGTATATGTATATATATTTATGTGAATGTATATATATATATATATATATATATACGCACACGTTCGCATGTGCACGCTACGCTTGCCTGCGGCATTTAATGTATCTTTAATTTCCCCAGAGGTTCATGTCGCACACAATCAGAGAGTTGGCGACCTCTGAGTGAGCATATCTCAATATCTCTTCTACTTACAATGCGGATTAGTTAAATAACACCAGGCAGGACATTCTCTAAATCTAACTCTAACTATATTTGCTGGAAGGCCCTTCACATCATGTGCTGCTGATTTTTGAGGCATCTTTTAACTATTCAACGCACAAATAAACAAATTAGTTGTGTAAATGACAAACTTTACAACATTTTTAGATTTGTAGCAATTGTTTCACAATTTATTGTATATAAAACATTTATTATTATTTATTAACAGCTAACTGGTTGAGTAAACTTAAAGATATTTTATAGTCAAGCAGCGCTGGCAGGCAGCATAGAAATGCTGAAGGCTGTAGCTAAATAACTGAACAGTGCTATAAGAAACACTCATGTGAATGAGTGTTGTGTGTATGTATGCGTAATGTGCACCCCAGCTTACTCAGAAACAATCACACATGAGTGCAGCCATCGTATATGAGGATTCGTATTATCGCCAGTCCCAAATCCAAAATACCAAATTGGAATTGGAATTGGAGGAGGTTGATGCCTTTGAGTATAGTTGGAGCTCTTTCATTTTGTGACTTGAGAGGTCTGAATACCCCAGGCGATAATAATGACTTGTAGTTAATGCCGCTAAGCGCCAATGTTGTCCATTTAAAACGGAGCGGAATGGAATGGAATGGCATACAACAAAATAATAGAAATGGCAATGATCGATGCGTGGCCAGGAAACCCCTTTTTTTAATCGCTCAAGACTTACACTCTCTCTTTCTCTGTCTGTCTCTCTCTGTCTCTGTGTCTGTTTATCTCGCTTAACCCCTCTCTTTATCTTTATTACTGTGTCCGTCTCTTTCCGGTGACGACTAATGACGCCAGTGGGACCGGAACTCTGATGCAATGCATATAATTAACTTTGGCAAACTTTTGCCCGGGGCATAGCAGAAGCTGTCAAATTGCAATACTACTCGCCACGCCCCTCCTCCTCACAGCGCCTGTTGAAAATGTTTGCAATTTTCGTATGCTATGCTGCAGATTTTGCTGCTTGCTTTTTGCAAACGGTTAATTTGATTTGTCAGTGTGTCACACATTAAAGGAGACGCCTCCGACCAAAGAAATTATATTCATCCATCCGTCTGATTAGTAGTCTCTCAGTTGTTAAGCTATTTTTTTGTTGTGTCAATATCGACCTAACGATGAGGTCTTCTTTGACGAACTTTCTTTGTTTAGCTCACTAGCCGAGCGTGTGCATAATAATACCCACAGCTAGTGAGGCACACAAAATATAAATGTAACATCGCGCTACTGTGTCATGTTGCAGCCATAGGGAAAATTGAATGAAATTTAGGCGTGCCTAACATACCAGCTCGATTTTGTTTGTTTCCTTTTTGTTTTTATTGTTTGTCGGTGGGTTTCTGTTTAATAAACCAGGGCAAACATGCAAATGAACTCGCTGCCTACCAGAGAAGAGCTAGTCTTGAACCTGGACGTAGACGTCGTCCCGAACCTTCTGCTGCCCAGACCGGAACAGCCAATGGGAATGCTATGGATTTTGCAACTGGTATTCATGAGAAGCGCTCGGCATGCCAATAATTTATAACGTAAGCTGTGTGAGTGCAACTGAATGTGTGTCTCTGAGTGTATGTGTGTGTGTATTTGTGTGTGTGTTGAGTTGTGTATGCTTTGCTCGACAGGCGTTTGTTTATTGCCAAACTGGTGCATGGTTAACAAATTGGCCCTGACAACTCAAAAATTGACTGAAATTGAAATAGGTCAACACACGACAGTTGTAACCTAAATTTAAAAGCTCAGCGGCAAACTCAATCATTGCGAAGATCAACCACATAGAATATATATTTATCACGGAGATTATCTATGTGAAAAAATAGTTAGTAATATCATCGACAGAAAAAATACAAAGAAAAGCGCACAATGGAAAACCATAGTCAAGTGCAACAAGCGTTTCTATCAATTCTTCACTTGTGCCATGCTCTCGTGTCCACTTCCGTATCCGCTTACACTCTCGACAGTGCTGTGGGCATGCCGATGTCGCAACAACAACAGCAACGCTACAAAAAATGCAACATTCTGCATATAAAAAATGTGCAATCGCTTGACAGTTGGCCGGCCAGGACCCAAAAAAAAAGTGGAGCACATCAATAGGGATTTATAAAAAATGCAAATTCATTAGAGCAGCCGCTAGCAGGGCGTTGAGTTTTTGGCTCAACTGTTGGCTTAAGGGAATAGTAAGCCTAGACCACCACCCGCCTGATTGTCCGTCTGCCTGCATGCCTCGTTGCCACTAATTCCAGTGAGTGGCAAAGTTGCCATCGCTAACGTGTCAGCCGGCAAGCAAAGTGCAGCGTCATGGAATTTTTCTTCTCCAATCGTGTTCGCCTCGTTTCTCAGGGCTGGACTAACATCATTAGTAAATTAAAAAAGTATCGCTGACCAAAACGAACAGCACCATAAGTAAAGTACAAGCTTTACGCCTCTGCTACATTAACATATTTGAAAATGTGCGAATAGTCGCCTGAAAATCAAGTCATTTTATGCCAAATAAAGATATCTTTATATATCCAACTATAATCCGAAATCCATTACTATGAATCTTATAGTAAATCGAGAGTGACTTTTATTTATAAAGACTTAAATTAGCCTTATTTTCTTGTGAAAAATTGAACAGTTTTTACCTGGAATGAGATATTTTGTAGTAAATGAATGAACAATACAAATGTGAACAATATATTTGGGCTGTGTTCGACTGTGTTCATGCCAGCATTCCACTCGTGAAATAACTATTGGGTATTGCCTAGTCAAT
Organism: Drosophila cognata; assembly: GCA_035041535.1. Classification (NCBI taxonomy): domain Eukaryota; kingdom Metazoa; phylum Arthropoda; class Insecta; order Diptera; family Drosophilidae; genus Drosophila; species Drosophila cognata. Next base: position 3,101,296 of record JAWNLC010000235.1, read on the forward strand.
CATTCATTCGCAGCTACAAAATTTATACTTTGCCTTTTTCCATGAAGTATGATAAAATGACCTCTCAATCTGGCATATTGGCCCACTTGCCTGTTCTTTTGTCGTTTCTACGAGCTGACTACTTTATGCCAATTTTTTGCTTTGCTGTACTTTGCTATGTTTCCGTGTTTGTCTTTGCACACATCGACAGTTTGGGTCAACATCGACTGCTCCTCGTTGGGACCTGAACTGCATTTTGCACTTTGATTTGCAATTTATGGCATTTGCCATAAATTTCAGTCAGCACTTCAAGCTAAAGAGGAGAAAAATACCGGCAACGGCAAAATAAAATTCCAATTATTTTGCCAAGAATTTTGTGATTAGGCTAAGGAGCAACGTCAGGCCGGCTAATGTGGCAGAGAGTTTGACTTGCAGACGATCAAATAGACATAAGTTCAATCAACATTTCATTTAATTAAAATCCTAAAAGCTTTCGACACGCCCACCCATGTAAAGCAGAGATTTGCAACAAGCCAAAGTCAAGAGGGGAAAGAAATGATCAGGAAATGCAGCAGCCAAGGCTTGACATGTACATTAACACGGAAGTAATTGTGGTCCTGGCACTCAGACAGACCCGACAATTGAAACTACATCAGGTGTGGGCGGGTCAACATTAGCAACAATTTTGCCTCGACTCGTGATGAAGTAACTGGAGCGATCTAACACACACATACACACACGCAAAGATGCACTGAAAAGCACTGTGCCATTATGGAGGGCAGCACTTGGCAAAATTGAAGTGGCTCTCTTCCATGGCTGATTGGTTCAAAATAAAATCAATAATCCAATTTTAATTACACGATAAGCACGGAATCACTGCAAGGCAACACACTGAAATGTATTCCATCCATTGCATAATTAACTCAATAATAATCATGCGAAGCAATCGTCAGTTGCATACAATTATCATTTGTCTACACTCAAGACTTTTTACGTAAAAGCTATTTTTTGTATTTATTATTATAAATGTATAAAATGCAAAAAGTTATCAATAATTAATTCATTCACTAAAAAGCCAACAAATACTTTAAATAACATTTTAACAAAATCTAATTGAACTAGAGCGTGGCGGGTGCCGAAAATTCAGCTACAAAAAAACAACAAAACAAAAAGTAGAGAAATTGCTGTAGTAGTGCAATTAGATTACATTAACATTAACAGCAGCCCGACAGAAAATGGCTTAAACAACTTTAGCCAAATACATTTATAAACACATTTATCTCTGCATTTCAAAATAAAAAGTGTAAAATGCACAGCAACTTTTTGCGCCATGCTAACTTTCAATTTGGCTTGTGAGCTTTGTGTGTTGCAACAATAGAAATTGGTATTGCTTTTATTTTACCCTGAACCTGAACATTGGAAATAACTAAAAAGGGATAATGAAATTGTGGAAAACTATGTAACAAGCAGAAGAAAGTAATTCCGGGTCCATGTATACATATTCTTAGCCAGCATCACCAGCCGAGTCCATATAGCCATTTCCGCCTATAAAAACAAATAGATACAACACACACACACACACACACACATGCATTCAAGTAAACATTTATACATACACAATTTATATAGTTAGTCTTACAACTTCGACTTATAAGAGACTTGATTTCAGGGTATCTTCTAGTCGAGCTCTTATAATTGTACATTTTTTTAGTTGGCCCCAACACACAATAATGGACAGGGATACAAATAGAGAGGGAGAGAGAGAGAGAGCGAGAGAGCTCGTTGCAACTTTTGCCACTTTGCAACACTTGCACACATGCTGGCTAAATTAAACACCTTGCGGCACACACATACACATTGAGCCTTGAATGTGTGCGTGCGTTTGTGGGTAACTAATTTAAAAAGTAATTTTTACTTCCGACACTTCCACAGCTGCATTTAGTGGCAGCACAGAGAACTGCCACGCCCCCACATACACAGACCAACACATCGAAACAGTGAGCTGCTCCAGCTAAGTTGGAAGCTGCAGTTTTGTGAAATCAAATTTACGCAGTGAACGCTTAAAGCCAATACAATGGAACAAGTTTATTTGCGTAAGCAGCTAAATCAGGGTAGATAATAATAAAAGCGCCCAAAGTCAGGAACAGCAACAGCAACAGCTGAGGCAACACGCAACCAACAATAACAACATCAACAGCCTTTCGAGGATGCTTGCTTATTTAACGCCACCAAAACTGAGGTGTTTGATTATCCGGTGACGGCGCCGCAGCAGCAGGCCTCAGGCACTCAAATGCTTTTGTACTTGGCCATCTCTCACCGCTCACCGCTCACCGCTCTCTGCTTACCTCGTCGCCCTCGCTTAATTTGATGAACATTCAGCGCATTTCATTAAATTCATTTCCAACTTGCAATTGAATTATGGTAAATCCAATTAATTGCCATTTCGCGACGAATAAATTGTAATCAATTTCAATTGTACAACGCTGCCAATCAGTCACAAAATACATATTGTATTTATTCGAAAAATAACACTACAATAATACTATTGATCAATGTGTCAAACAACAAAATAAATGTGTTTAAATATATTATTACAAAAAAGAAAATGCATACACAACATAAGCAAATGTTTCTTTAAGCACAAATAATTGACCATTTTTGCCAATTGGCAATTTAAAAAGTTGTCGGCTAATACACATACCTATACCTATGTAATAAATAATACAAAATTATGTTACATACTACTTGAGCAAAGGCACAATATCAAGCAAACAGATTTGTGTGCCATGTCAGACTCGCAAACGACTGAAGATTATGCAGACTTGCTATAATAACTGGAATCATCTAAAACCATTCAAATAAACGTGCCCCGTCTATCGCATCATTTACTAATTCATAAGCTTTGGCTTATATAAGCACACAGCGTGGGAGTGGGCCCAAAAAAAGAGACTGAGAGAGCGAGAGAGAGAGAGAGAGAGAGAGAGAGTGTGTGATAGAGATAGGAGAAGGACCAGCAAGGCTGCTAAAATGAGACAGAGTCTCAGCGTAAGGCAACTGTAAGGCATTTAAATATGCAGCTAATCATAAAAATAAAACCAAACAAACACTCAAAGAATAAGCACATAAATGCCATAAAAACCATATAAACAAAAATGCGCCATTTAAGCCAAAAACTGAAACTGAGAGAAAACACAATAAGGAAATGTGCTGTGCTGGAAACACGAAGACGTGGAGCAGAGCAAGCGGCAGCGGCAGCGGCAGACGTGGCAGTGGAGAGCATTTCATTTCATAAGCTCGGCATCTTAATCTTAATGAAATACACTCGTTGCCGGCGCCCAATGACAATGACACGCCCCTTTACACACATACACACGCCCCTCCCTTTCCCACTCTTGTGCAGCATCGCACATCGTCAGTGTTGTGGGCGTTGCGCCATGTTTGAAATTAATTTCAGTCACACAAAAATTCTCGCGCACATACAATTTCATTAAGCAAATATTTTCGTCGCCTGGCTGCGTACACCTACCTACCAGCAACCCCACCGCCAAGCCTCCCAGCTCCTAATGTTTTCTTTTTCCTCTTTTTTTTCTTCTTATTTTCTTTTTTTTTGTTGGTGTTTGTATTTTTGTTTTAGCTACTGCTTTCAGCGAGTTAACGACGCGCAGCGTTTATGCGATTTTAATGCCGCGAGCGGTGCTCAAATGAGCCGCTCGTAAAAGCGTCGCGACGTTGGTCCAATGATAGTCAGTGCCACGCCTACTGGGCGACAATGGCATATATATATATATATGTATATGTATATACAATTAATGCATTAAAAGCGCAATGCGAAACATTTGCATGGCCAATAAAAATGACATAAATGACAGCTGCAAATTTGCAGCCCCAAATAATCACAATAACAATAATTATGAGAAGTCGGCATGCACAAAACAATGACAATGGCCAGCACACAATAAAAACATATGTATATGTATGTAGCTGAAAATGAAAATGAACATTTTCCACACAGTCCAAACAAATGCATTTCAATGGTATGCAAAACAAAAGCATATGTATATGTATCAATTTTCATTTTCATTATATACATATGTATATATATATATACTTGAATATTTAGCGATGTACATTGAAGAGCAAAAACGTTAACTCTTAAATAATGCCCCAAACTGATTATACGGATATTGCTACAGATATATGTATATATATGCAGTGTTCACAACCAGCATTTTTTGCCATTGACTGGCCATTGAAAATAAGTGGCGAATCGAAAGCATTTCGAATCGAAATAAACCGAAAGTTTTAAAGTGCATTTGGGCCAAAAGCGGCAACAAAGCTGCACTTCTTAATTGCTGTTTGCGCCAAAGTCGAACGCAACAGTTTCGCTTGCGAAGAAAAATGTGGTTGACCAGGCTTCGGTTTGCGCATTAGGCACAACGAGCCATACTTGCTCAAATGAGCTGAAATGAACGGATGTCGACTGGATGCGAAACACGGGGCGTGGCATGCCGCACCGAAACGTTTGGCGTTGAAATGATTATGCGCTGAAGAGCGTTATGTAGTTAAAGCTAGCCAAACACACCCACCTCACCACACAACACTGTGAGACAAACAGACAGACAGACAGACAGACAGACCGACAGACAAACAGATGGAGAGAAAGAGAGAGAAATGGACAGAAATGGAGGCGGCAACCGCAGAGCCGTACAGCCGCAGAGACTTTCGGCCAATATTTCAAACACACGTCGAACGCATTTCCGTGAGGAAAATGGTTACAACGGAAATGCAACTTTGGCCGTTGTTCGAGCATAACTGTTGTTTATGTTTGCACACACACTGCACACCGTAGTCAGCCCATCCAAACATGGCAATGGGCGTAGCTGGTTGGTTATCAACAAAGTGCTACCCGTCCTGAGAGACAAACGCAGCTGTGACCCAAACAGCAGGAATCCAATGCTCACTTCAAATACCCTTTCAATGGGTATTTCATAATTTCGTCAAGGTATACATGTGATAAATTTAAAAGGAAAATTAAAGCTAACTTCCATCCAAAATTGGCTAACAATTTGATCAGCCACAGTTTTAAAGCTAGAGTAACTGAATTGCTGAACCTTTACCATTACTTTGCAGAGTATTACGCAGTCGGTTACGTGCGACTTACGCATTCTTACTTGCTTAAGTAAATAATAAATATTGAGGGTATGTAATTTTCGACGTGCCACAGATAGCTACCATTTCTGGCTGTTATTTTGGGTCAAAGGCAGTTACAACAGTTAAAAGACCGGTTACAGTCCCGTTTACAGACCCAGTTACCCATTGCGGACATTTCTTCCCTTTTTTGGCCATCCTCTCAGTTGCTGCAATTTTTTCACATAAATTTTCTTGCCGTTGACAAAAGCCTTACGCAGTAAATTGAGATGGATATGCAGAGATACAGACATATAGACAGTCAGACTGGCAGATTGACGGGTCTAGTGGAAGTGAGCTCGTCACTCACTCGAACTGAGCCAATAAGCGCACTTGCGTTGAAGCAAAATCCAAGAAAAAAAAAAAAAGCAAAAAAAAACCCAAAACAAGGCAAGAAAAATGGGCGAATTTGCTGCGACCCTGTTGCAGTATTTGACGAGTTTCTTAATTGGTTGGTCCTTGCGAAGAAGAAGAATGAAAACGGAATAAAAATACTAAATAAGGCCAACGAGTTTCTTTGGGTCAAGGCAACTAAGACTAGGCGGTGAAATACGCAGAAACTAACAACAAACATAACATGAATTCAGAGACTGACCGAGAGAAAGAGAGGGAAATAATGACTGACGATTTTCATATTGCTTAAAAGTTCACTTAAATACAATACAAACTTACTTAGAAAATACTACTTACAAAGAAAATATTACTGCTGGTATTTTAGATTTCGATTTAGTAGCTAAAACTTGATCGAGCAGTCAACCAGTTTTGCCCTATGTGGAATTTGTGGTTACTTTCGAGCGATTTGTCCAAGTCCAAGAGTAAATCAAATAAGCAGATTTCTGTCTGTGTCGGTTATAGTTGATTATAGTTGTGAATTACTTCCTTGATTGATCGAATACTTGAGGGCCATTTGCCAAAAACCAGCTAATGTCATCGGCTTATTGCAAACACGTAGCAAACGCAATGGCACGTGTGTAAGTGGGTGTGCGGATTGTGTGTGTGTGTGTGTATTTGTTTTCGAGTGTGCCCTTTGAATTTTAATTGAGATTACTGAGTGTAGTTAAGAGGCATTGAAGAAGCGGCAAGCCCACGTGCTGAGCTGTGTGGAGAAGTAGCCGTTGTTGGCCACTTTATGGGTTTTGACCCAAACGGTGCAGACATTTTCATTATTATTGCACAATTGAATGATTTTCATTAAATTGTAATTAACTGGAAATTAATCGCTTTGGCAATTGCCAACTAAGTCGAGAGGATGGCTAAAGATTCCAGATGGTCAATATTGCCTAAGCGGCTTAAATTGTATGTCTCTCTCTGTCTCTCTCTCTGTCTCTCTCTCTCTCTGTCTTGTTTGTGTGTTTGTCAAGTGAATGAAATCCATATGAATGCGGAAATTGTTTAGTTTTCATTCGAATTGATATTCCTAAAAACAAACCAAGAGCAGGCAATTAGAGCAAAGAAATCTAATGAATAATAAAGGAAGAATTGAGGCTGCTGATTAGCCGCCAGCTAGAAAATAAGGAAAAAAAAACGTTAACCGATTCAGCAGAAAAATAAAGAGAAGAAGCGCAAAAAGAAAAATGCAAATGAAGCAAGTAAATCACAGGTAAAATTCTTAAGGGGCAAGTGAGGGGCGGGCGCAGTGGCAATTAAGAACGCCTCTGAGCGGCAGGTGCCACTGAGTTGCTAAAGTGTGCCTTGCATATTTTAAGATGCAACCCCATCTCAAAGCCACTCCCTCCTCCCCTCCCCTCCCCATCCAATCATCCGTACCAAACAATGAGGCAGGATTGTGCTGTCGCGTCGGCAAAGGCGGTCAAAAGCCCGTCAAGTATCAACTTGCAACAACAAGTGCGACAATCGCAATAATTCCGTTCAAGCACACAAATGTGTTGCACATTTCGTATGCAGGTCCAAGGTGAGCGTTTGAAGCGCCCATCTTGGGGCGTGGTCAGGTGTGAATATTGCCACAGGGCTGACAGCATGGACTTGAGTGTCTTTTCATTTGAAAAGGTTTACGAGTTGCAAGACGGCAACAGCTACAAAATAAACAAAAGCAGAAACTGAGAGTGGAAATTGAGAGACTGGGAGAATAACGAGCAAACAAGAAACTGCTCTTGGAGCTGCCAAAGGGAGTAACACAATATAAAAAAAGTAAAATTAAATAAACATTTGGAATGGGGCCAATGGCAAGTAGATAAAGTCGTATCTGTGTGGCAAATGAAGGAACTTAAGCTACGAATTACACTGCATGAGAAAAGCACATTTGAGCGAAATGTTTTTGCTTTTTCCATAGTATTTCTATGACTGCTGCATAAGATCGTAAAAATCAATAGGAAATATTATACAAAGAGGGGCAGAGAGACCCATGATAGGCCCTGAACCGTATTGTGGCGTAGGAAGACACACAATACGGCTACAAATCAGGGATGAAGAAACACAGATGCGGGTACGGAGCTGGGCAGAGACACCAGGACTCCGACAGGCAAGAAGTCTCCTAGGTGATTACAATCGACAACGATTTAAGCAAATAATACCCATGGGAAGGAACAGACTCAGAATACTCTCCGGTCTACTGACAGGACATTGTAAACTGAGAAGTCACCCAACCAAAATAGGGATCTACAGTAGCGATGTATGCAGGTTTTGTGGAGATGAGGAGGAATCCTCACTACACAGCCTAGCAGAATGCGTCGCCTTGATTAGAAAGAGAAGCAGCATCCTAGGGAAGCATGTCCTGAGTCCAAAGGACATAGAAACCCTCAACCCAATAAAGATCCTGACATTCGTGCAGGATCTGGGGTTGATGGAAGAGCTGTAAGCTCAGAAAGGGGGCACAATAGACCTTATAGGTCGCAGTGCTGGTTCTCCCCATTGATAATAATAATTATACAAAGAACAGCTAACATCGGATAGCAAATAAATTAAAGTAAAGGCTTGAATGAGAAGCTTAATTTGGATCTGAGTTTATTCAGTGTATTTTGCGTTTTCTGTCAGCGATTTATCAAAAATTTATAATTCATAAGACATTAGACATAATCTCAATCAAGACCTCTTTGAAAAGCTCAAGTTTACCTCAATTTAGTAAAACTAATAATTTATTTAGCTGTCGACAGCCAATTTTAGTAACGGTTCGCACTTGGAATCAACTCAGCTCAGAACTTCAATTATAACTGAATGTTAGGAATCCCAACAAATACAAGGCATATTAAGAAATTACAACATAATAAAAAAAATATTAAATTAACTTCTTAATATTATTAACAAAGTTCAACAGTTTATGGGTCTCAATCTTGTAGCCATTGATTAAATAGATAAACAAATAAAAAGAGTTTGAAAAGGATATCTTGGAAACTAGCACACAGTATTCAACCTGCAGAAGAGTTCACTTATGGCATAGCAAACAGACTTTGCTTTGATAATGGATGCGAAAGTTTTTTAAATAGTTTTAGCAAATATTTGAAAAGTCGTAATTCATCAGTTGCTCAACCAAAAACATACATACAGGAATGTGTCTTAAGCAAGAGTCACAAGAGTCACAAGAGTCAAGAGTCAAAAGTTTGTGTGCATTTCATTTATTGATATTTTTATTGATATTGATATCGTTGGTGAATTATATTCGCCTTTAGACTGTGACAATCTTTAATTAAAGATCGTATGGTTTTTCAACAATTATTTTGCAGCTAACCGAACGCCAGGAGCAAGCACCAGCAAGACAAATGCAAGATGAATTCGGACCAAATAATTCAGATGCCATCTGGGCCGCCGCCTGCATCGCAGAGAGCTACATGCGGCGAGTTCAGCGGGGACAGGGAGAGCTACGGGGCGACCGGGAAACTGGGGTATGGCGGCATACCGACTACGTCCACCAGCAGTTACGGTTCTTTTGGCGTACTATCCAGCATATCCACAGGGGGGACAGGAACGCCCGCACTGCCGCTCTTGCTGCCCGTGCCGCCTTTAACCAGCACGTTCAAGGCGATGCCGACATCGACTTCGCCATCGCCATTGATCCCGATGCCGACGCCCGCGCCTTCCCCCCTCCTGGCCATCCCGATTACAACGCCGACTCCGATTCCGATACCGACTCCGAATCCAATAACGACAGCAACGCCGCCGGCGCCATCGCTCTTGCCCATGTCGATGACGACACCAACGCCGATGCCGACACAGCTGCTGCCGATGCCGACGCTGGAGGACATTGAAGTGGCAACACAGCGGCAGCCGCCATCAGTGGCGCCGCCGCAGCTGCAGCAGCAGCCAGCCGGCATACTTAAATACCCAACAGCATCGACCATAGGCTACATCAGCGAACTGCTGCCTCCGCCGGCCGCGCTTCTGGGCACCAGTGCCAGCAGCTCCATAAACAGCAATTGTGGCACTCTGAAGAGCAACGCAAAGCTGCTGCCGTTACAGCTGGTTGGCAGCACGACATCCTCACGACACGGCAAGGATCCACCTGGATCTGCTGGACCAGGAGCGCAGTCACAGCAGCGTCAACGCCGGCAGGGCTGGTGTGCATGCTTTGGCTCCGTTCCAAATGCCTCGGAGGCCAAAACGCCTCCAGGCTTTGCGAACAAGTCGAAGAAGCGCAAACAAACGGCCCAAACCGTCTGGTCGGCCCTTCTCACAAATCTTGGCATCTGCATGCTGCTCCTGGCCTACACTTTGCTCGGTAAGTATTTAAAATTTTAATTTAATTTACGAATCTTAGCTGTAAGTCTTTCAACTCATCTCATCTCCAGATCTTAAGTTTATCTCATCAACCATATTCTACCATATTTATCTGTTAAATTCAAAAAAAAGAAAAAATGTTTGAATTCAACTTGATAGGTAAATGGTGCAAATAATAAGATATTTTCATGATTAATAATTTCGACACAAAGTCAAAAAGTCAAGAAAAGGCATAAAATATTTAAGAGTCCTTGTACATTTTCAACTCGATGTGAGTATTGCAGAATCTCAATAAGGATATTTGTTATGAGTTAAGCTTGCTCGCAATGCGTCGCTGGCATTTCGACTGAATGTGCTCATTAAAATCAGCGAGGAGCTTAGCTTGATTAATTGATGGCACATATAGCAAGTATCAGTTAGGCAAACATTTGTTCGCATTATTGTTGTTTTCTGGTCGTACTCATGTTGACTAATTAACAGCAGCATTTGCCGGCGATTCACATTGCTTGTTACATACATTCAAGAGTGAAATTAGGTTTGCCGTTGACTCTGTGCGGCTGCTGTGTGTCAGCTGCAGATACACTCGTGTTTAAACATTTGTGGCTACAGATATCCAATCTATCTTGTCACAGTTTCTATATTTAAATTAAGAGCAAAAACAACAACAACAGCAACAACAACAGCAACAACAACAACAACAGCGACAAGAAATACGAGAAACAGTTTAGGCAACAGCGTGAACGGTGGCGTCACGGCAATGTGATAAATTTAATTAATCATTTTGCCAGCCGCATGTGAATGAAACAACAAAATGGCGTCGGCCGCGATCCTGCCACACGGCCAAAACTTGTGCGGCTGGTAAGTGTGGCATACACTTGTGCAGCTGTCATGTTGCCGGCATGTTGTGCTCCTCCTCGCATTAGAAACCAAAGACGGCTGTGCGAACATGACTGCCACGGAAGTGACAGGCTGCGAAATAAAATGTGACAAAATTGGCAGTATGCAAAAGCCAACATATGTGCCACATCAAATACTTTAAAGCCTAAACAAATCAAAGCCTCGTCTACGCATTAGAGATGCTCTGCATAACCGTTACTTATCACTTTAGACGAATCGCAGTTAATTCAAATGATTTACAATATTTTGATTAGCTTTGCCACACTGAAACTGCGACTTGTCACTGGCAACTCTAAATTATTTACTCTTTTTTCGATTAAAAAAAACAAATTTCAATATTTGCATGGAAGAAAATGTAACTTCTAAGATTACTCAACCTCTGTATCCAAACGTCTTTTGGATTTTCATTTAAAAAACTCAAATTTAAAGCAATATTTTTTTGAAATGAAGTTACTTAATCGTTGGACAGCTCATCACTTATATTTGATTATTATTTGTGATCTTAAACTATTTTATATTATTTTTATAGTTTTCGTTGACTCTTGAGTCAAGGCTTAAATGAATACATTTTGGCAAATATAGTTTTAGTTTTTTGCAGTGTAAAATGATGCCCAGAAGTTACTGAAATGTCTGGAAAGCTGCTGTAAATTTAAGGTTTAAGATAGAGTTTGTATTGTATAATTAAATTGTAGATTGTCTAATTTCGCTGCTATTCGTGGCTCATCTCCGGCACGCATGGACATGTTGTATCCTTGAATGTCTTCTGATTGTCTGTGTGTGTGTGTGAGTGTGTGGTTGTATTTAAGGCTGTATTTGACAGCTGCGCAAAAAGTTAGCCGTGTTGCCTTGTTAAAGGAAATCATCAAATGACACAAACAATTATTTAACTTTCTCTAGGTCCCGGTGCGTGAATTTGTGACGTCAGCACACGCACATGACAGCTGCCAGTGTATATGTGCTTATTCTCATGTATATAGACATAGTATATGTATTTAGACATGCGCATGTGTGTGTGTGTGTGTGTGCTTCATTTTGCGTGCATTTTGAGGCTTCAACAGAAGTTTCAAGTTGGCCAAGCACAACAATAACAAGAACAGCTACAACAATACAAACAATAGCACCATCAACAATTGCTCCTTTTGTGCTGCCGCTTCCTTCCTCTCTGCAGCCGGACAGCCCCACCCCTCCTCATGTATTATTTTTAACTTTGACATGTGTTGGCTTTTGCCGACGACATCAACTCATCATTCCCCCATAACATCATTTGCAGCCCCTAAGCTCAACCAAAAAAACAAAAAAACAAAAAAAAGTTAAAGTTACGGCGAATGTAACCGAAAAACTTTTTCAAAACTTGACAAAATGCCGCTCCAGCGACACATGTTTGCCCCTGTGTGTGTTTGTGCTTGTGTGTGTGTATGCGTGTGTGCTGTGTGTGCGTGTGTGCTGTGTGTATTAGTTGATCAGCATAGACATTAAACGACTGACAAGGACACATCAGTTCAGAAACTCACACAGCACCAGTCAGAGCTTAACAGGGAACTGACATTGAGTAACCATTATGTCAACGAACTCGATTCGACCCATCGCCTTTAGGGGCCAACATCTTTAGGGTCACATCATCCTCTTCCACAGATATTAAAGATTGGAAAAGCTTGTACATTGTACATACTACAACTATGCATGCCTACCAATTATTGTGGCAACAATTTTAATGTCGATCAGAATGAGAATCGCAACGCAGATTAACAAAGAAAGGACGATAGGAAAGAAAGAAAGTAATTAAAAAGCTATGCGAGAAGTTTGACCAATCAAGTTGTGAGCCGAATGAAACCCTGAAGTTAATTAAGAAAAACCAATCGAAACGTAAAGTAAAGAAAAAACAAGAAGAACAAATATGAAACCGATGCAAAAGAAAACATGTTTAATTCTGGTTTTGATAGAAGCAAGCAACTTTCAGATAGTAAAAATTTTTATGAAAATCTATGAACAACTTTGTGGAATCCGTTTAAACATTTACAAGCTTAAACGAAGTAAAAAAAAAAAAAAAAAAAACTAGTTAATAGTTTGTAGCAGTTTTATATGGTTTAACAAACACATTGAAGCCAGTGTACCTGAAAATGTTGATAACACACAACTGCTGCTGACGATTGCTGTGCACAACTCTTGGCCAGTTTGAGACGAGCAATGGGCCAACAACAGCCACTAACCTCAAGCGATGGCAAAGAATCACAAAGCAAATGGGTTGCCGGCGCTTAGTTGGCTGCCGAATTGTTGGCTATACCCTGTATTTTAGTACTACTAGTAGTAGGTATAATAAAGCTGCTCAGGTACAAGCCAGATGACATACCGAGCTAGGATTTAGTGATTATAAGAGCCAAGCGCTGTGAACTTGTTGTTGGACACCAAGTTAATTTCTGATTTTTTATGGCTTTACCCATTTTAAATTTCATTTCAAATGAAAGTTTCGTGTTTTTGCGACTACTTTGGAGTTTTATTGGTTCTATTTTGGGCAGTTATTAGCTGATGGCCTGCTAGTCGAGCACTTTCGACTAAAGTACTCTTACTTCGGGGGTTGTTGTTGTTGTTAAGTCTCTCGAGTTTAATGCTGTTTTGTGCTTTGTTGCTCTGTTCGCAGGCTCTTTCATATTCCTAACCATCGAGAATGAGGACTCAGCGCTGTTACATCAACAACACACACTGGCATCCACCAAGCGAAACATGGCAATGTCCGGCAACATTCACAGCAATGGGAATAGCAATGGCATCTATCAACAGCATAGGTCGCCACAGACGCAATCAAAACAACAACAGCAGAAGCAGCAAGGAACTCACACCGACAATGACACGATGGCCGCTGCAGTTGCCCAGGGGCAGGATTTGGGGCGTGAGAGAGGCGTCTATGGACAGGCATCGAATGACTTTGTTTATGGATTGGATGAGTCCGAAATGGATGCGGGGCAGACACAGTTTGCCTTATCGCCGGATACTTATGATGTACGACAGCGCACCATTGAGAATATCTGGGACATAACCGTATCCCTCAACATACTCTACAAGGAGAACTGGACAAAGTGAGTTCGCTTTCTCTCACTCACTCACTCTCTCTCTCTCTCTCTCTCTCTCTCTCACACACTCTGTCTGTCTCTCTATCCCATCTTTTTGCTTACTTTTTAACCATACACACAGATTAGCCGCACTTGAAATTGCCAAGTTTCAAGACCAATTAATCAAGAGACTGAACGAGGATGTTATGCTGCAATTATCACACGACGATGCAGCTGGAGGACATTCGCTTGCTGGTGCTCCTGCTGCTGGTGGGGCAGCTGGCGGCGGTGGTGCGGCAGCAGCAGCTGCAGCATCCAACAATCCGGCAACGGAAGCTGTGCTTCTACACACACACTTTCATCATCATCGTCTTGCCGGCGGCGGCGTGGGAGGACCGCCGCATGAGTGGAATTTTGCCAAAGCGTTTTTATATTCGCTGACCGTTTTGACCACAATTGGTAAGTGCCGCTGACCTACTGTGTCGACCAACTAAACATGTGTGCCACTGCCACACAGCGCCACAGAATGCGAGAAATTGAACAAAGTGGCTGCGGGCGGATCACTGCCGAATATGACCTCATTTGTTATGTTCGAATCGAAACGGAAATTTGCCTGACTTCATTGAATTTCAGTGCTTTTGTGTTCAGATAAGGCCACAATGGGGGTTATGCCCCATTTTCAGCTTTCGATTAAGCAAAACAAAAGCCTCAATTCATGATAGTTGGTCAGACCGAACTGCTGATTTTCTGTGCGTTCGTTCGATAAGCCGATAAGTGTGAAGTGAGGCCAGGCCAGATGCTCTTCGATATACAGATAGGCGCTGCGAAGTTCCATTGAAAGCACTCTTGTTTAAGGTGCTAACGGTGCTTCAGGTTCCGTTAGTTTTTACCAAGATATTTGCGTTTTCTTCTTTTTATTTATTTTTACCAGTTTGCATTCACTTTCAAGCCTTTGGATGAGTAAGCAGGGATGGATTTACATGGATTTTCATTGAATGGTATAATTAAGTATACATATTCACTTAATATCTTATGGATAAAAACAGATTAGTTGCATACCAAAATTTGAAATAGGAAAGCAAAAACACTCTAGGTTGAGCAGATAGCTTAGATACTTGCTTACAAGGATACTGGATTGAACAACAGCAAATATCAATTAAATAGCATCAGCAATTGATAATTGATAATGTGTAAAAATAAAAATGGAAAAAGGGTCCAGAAAGATTACCCAACCTGAATCCCATAGCATGTGGTTAAGCCTGCGCCGTCGACAGTTTGACAAATGCTCTCATATCTGACCTGACTTCCAAACATTTGTTGAATCGATGCCAAATCGAATTTCTAAAGTTATAAACAAATCTGGCGGAAGGAGAATGAATTTATTTAAATTCTTTACAATTTATATATTTAATAGAAACTCTTAACAATATTTTTTGCATTTATTATGTGTTTAGATTTTCTATTGATTGTCGAACATTTTCATTGATTAAGTGCATTTTCTCCCATTTGTGCCTCTTATTTATTTTTTTATTTTATTATAGAATATTTTGTATATCGCAAAATCAATATCAAAATCAATACTATTTTTTCAGTGTATTTGGCAATGGCTTTTAGTCGATAATCATATTCGATACGCAGCCTTTCAATTGGGATTACAACATTTTAGATTGGGAATAACTTGAATAACTTGAATTGCTGCCGTTAATACCAAAACAATTGCGACTTTGGTAATAGACAATATGTATTCGCAACGGCATATGACAGATGTTGCATATTCGATGGCTGTACAACATTTCTATATGTGAACAATTCCGGCGAATCCAGTTAGATGTATGCAGCCAGCTTATCAAAGATGCTCATCTGTCATTTGTTTGCTCATGTGAGAAGAATATCTTTCAATTGGCATTGTCAAGGCGCACTTGCACACATCCCCACGCACCTCAATTTAAGCTATGTGTATGTGTGTGTGTCTGTGTGTGTGTGTGTGTGTGTGTGTGTGTGTGTGTATGTGTTTGTGGAGCTAAAGAAAGGCAGGCAAAGATGTAAGCTAGCCGTGCTGTGTTTGTCAGTTTTGCATTTGTTTGAGTTCCCAGGGGATGTCAAGTGCTGGCGTTGGCGTTTTTTTTTTTTTTTTTATTTTATTTTTTTTAGTTTTTTGTTGCTCGGTAATTTTGTAGGTTCACCCACAAAAAACAAGCTTAAAGTCAAATATTGATAGAGCAAAACAACAAACGAAGATATTTGCTTAGCCCGAATGGCCAAAACACACACACACACAGCGAGAGAGAAAGAGAGAGACAGAGAGAGCGAGAGAGAGAGAGAGAAAGAGACATAGATAGAGAGGGGTATTGACACGACTTTCCACTTGTGAAAATGCTATAAAATAAAATTTGCAAAAATTTTCTGCTGATCTTGGCAGTTCATGCAAAGGGCCGACAAGCAAATACGCCCTCCCCCCTTATTCCCCAACCCCCCCAGCGACAGGCCAATCCCAATCCCAATCCCAGACCCAATCCCAATCCCAACATGCACCCTACTCCCTTCCCTAAATGCCGCCCACTGCATAAAATGCTGAACATTTTGACTGGGTTGGGATTGGGGAATGGTAGATGAGGGATGGGGGATGGGGGGATGGGTATGATATTTGGGTAGCAGTGTCAGTCCGCAATTGCGTTAGTCAGCAAGCTGCTGGGACATTTGTATTAACATGACTTCCTGCTTACCAGCGGGCTTATTATTATTATTATTATTGTTTGTTGCGGCTTTCAATGGACACTGCTCGCCGGCATTGTTTTTGGACGAACGCCTACCAAAACTGTGTGCGAGCACCCAACAATATTATTATTATTATTATTGGCCAGCCCTCGACTAAGCCACTTGCCATTGCCATATCTCAACTCTATAACTCGACCTAGCGATGGTATCTTATTACAGTTCTCCCATATTCTGCTTGTTGTGGCACAAACATGAGTTGCCCAATTATGCGATCGAAGATATTGTCAATACAATTAAAATCATGAAAAATACGTACACAAATGAAAAACTCTGCTTGGAATTCACAAAACGGTTTTTGCCTTTTTTTCTAATTTGTATTTTGAAAGGTTCAACTTGGTTTTTCTAAGGCGTCTCACTCTCGATCTGGGGACTTGTGTATATGTTAACGACATTAATATTTAGGCAGTCGTTTTGACAGTTGACTTTACGCACAATTCTAGTGCCAGTTAGGCAGAAGTTCGAGGTCCCCGCATAATTATATACATATAAACACAAAACATACATAAGTAGGCACGTATATGTATGTATATATATCTCGCTATGATTGTCTTAGGCATAAATGCGAATTTATAGGCGGTTTGCCGGCTTTGTCTCCGGCTCCGGCTCCGGCACAATAAATAGCCAAGCTCGCCAATCCCTGGACAGCAATAAGGCAAGTAATTTAGTTGCAAAATAATTTTAAATTTCATTTTCCATTTTCACAGCACTCACTACCATCAATTGCGCATCTTGCGATTGCGAGCCACAGTTTGCAGTGGGAGTTGGGGAGTAGGTTTGGCATTCTTAGTAGGAGAATCACCCAGGCGATTGCCTTTTATGCGTTGCCATTTTCTGTTTTATGGCTATCATGTGGACTTCTCGGGTGCACAAATATACACACACATACACACACATACAGAAGACATACAGACATACAGACATACAGACATATATGTAATCTAAGCATCAACATCTGCATATTACATAACTGTGCGCGTTGCTGACTTGTGGCATAGTTGCAGCCCCATTGAGTACATAACGGGCTAGGCGACTCCCACAAACCCAACGCAACAGCAGTTCTATAAAGTTGTTAGCTTAACTGATGATAGCTACTTGAATATTATGGGGCTTGTAGCATTTGCGGCCTCAAGTATTTCTTAAATAAACTCAACAATTCAGCCAATATTTTGTAGTTATACTAACTAATAAGTAACTATGTACAAAAGAAATAATTCTTTACTTGAATTTGCCCTTAATTATCGAGAATATGTTGCAGCGTTTGAAGCTCAGCGGATCTACATATGTATGTACAGTGGCTCACAGCTCAAGTCGAGCAGTGTCAAAGAAAAAAAGTAATTGCCTGCCATAAGCTAATTATTCATTATTTTTCAAAAAGGAAAATAAGGGCAAATCCCAAGCTATCGACTCCAAAAATGACCCAACAGGTGCAGGATGAAATGGGGAAAAAGTGCTGTGTGGAAACTGTACTCCAGGTTCTGCACAACCATGACTTCAATGCCCGAGTACCACGGAAAAAGTCCTTTATAAGCGCATCAAATAAAGGGACTAGGATGACGTTCGGCAAAACCCACTTGGACAAGGATTTGGAGCTCTGAAACACAGTCATATGTGCAGATGAGTCCAAATTCATCATTTTTGGCTCGGATGGACGGAATTATGTGTGGCTACAATCCAATACTGAGCTGAATCCCAAACACATATGGCAGGCAATTACGTTTTTTCTTTGACACTGTATACTTTGAGCTGTCGCTCACTGTATATGGGATACATAACACTAATGCTACACGCCTCCCACCACCCCCACATGCCTGATGCCACCAGTTGTGAGCATTTCGTGCTTTACAACCGCACATATTGGCAAAAATAATTAAACGGCCGAGGTAATAAAAATGCCTAACAAGCATTTCCAGGTAGACCACATATCCACCTGCCCGCATATATACATGTATCTGCACTCAAAAAAATGTATAAAATAAATCATTATCAAAATTGAATAAGTAAATAACAAATCCGGTTTGATTCGAGCAACTTTTGCTTAGCTCCCATTTTTCCATATTCCATTTTCCATTTTCCATATTTTAGTTTTAGAAGTCCAAATTGAGAACTGGAATTTGAAATTTGCTTGAGTGATTTTCTTAAAATCACAAACTTACATTTTTCTTTCTGTGTATTTTACTACTTACGTGCGTTTATATGGCAAGTGGGCGTGACACACACACACACACACACACACATAATCGCCGTCGTCAGGTGTCTCGTGCATAAATTGAAAATTTCTTAATTTTATTGTTGGCGCTTGATGTATTTTTATGTATGTTGCCCCAAAGGGCATGGCAAGGCGTGGCGAGGGATGCGGTTTATTGCCGTGACAGGCAATGCTGGCTGTTTCGGTTTTATTGAGGCTGCGTGTTGCGATGGCGAATGAAATGTGTTGCCTACTTGCGGGCACCGGACATTAAACACAACACAAAACACACTCATCACAAATAAATTGAATCAATATAAAATAAAATGAAGCAAGTCGAGTGCCAAAACTGGCAATAGAAATAGAACTCCACAGAAAAGGCGAAGTACATCAACCATAGACTTTACATTGCTTTAGGGTCTCAATCTCAGACACACACACACACACACGCACACACATGTAATTGCGTTGACAGCAAATTTAAATGAAATCCTCCGCCGGCCCAAAAAAAAATCTGATCCATGCTAAAATGTCAATGTGTCAGAAAGCAGACGACAGCATCAAGACCCCATTCAGTGTATGTGTGTGTGTGTGTATGTGTGTGTGTGTGTGCACTGCGGGTGATGTGGGACAATTGTGAATGCTGGGTAGAGCATTTGTTTATCCACTGAGGCTAAGGCTAATAATATTGGCATTGACCCGAAACCAAAGCCGTAGCTGTAAAACTCAGCTGGCGCACTGTCAATTTGCCAGCAAGTTTAGCAGGGGAGGGTATTAGAAGCATCTACATATTTTATTGAAAGATATTGAAAGATTTCAATATTTAGACCCAAGCATCCGCACAAACACAAACACAAACACACACGTGCACATATTGATGTGCGTTCTGTGTGAGACAGCGGGTTGCCAAAGACTTATGTCGTATTCAGCTAATAGTCGACGATTTGGTCTGCCTCTGCCTCTGCCTCTGACTGCCATAATAACAAAACGTGTACTTGAATACATACACACATTTACATATACACATATACTACATATATATATAATATATATAAATATGCGAAATATTCAATTTCGATTGTGAATCAAGTAAAATAGTCGACAATTTTTGCATCGCCATATCTAATATCAATTTCTCTTCAATCGCATTTAATCTTACAAAAAAAAAAAACTCTTCTTTTTGAGTTTTATAAGCAGCAGGTGAGAAATCGATTTGCGTTATACCTTCGCTGCTTTTCAATGGATGTGTGCTTTGGAAAAACTGAAAAAAGTGAAAGACAAAAAAAACGAAATTTCTGTTTAATGCTTGAATTTTATTTCCTGTTACACTTTTATATTGCTAATACTACTTTTTGAACCCCAATGGAATAACAAATGCCCAAAAATTTCAAATATGCTAATTAGTAGATGCATTGCTCTGCTATCAACCCTAAATCCAGCACGAATGTGAGAATCCTTGTCGGGTGAAGGGCTTCTATGTTATGCGAGCTTAAAACATGTTTCCTTCGGATATTTTATCTTTTCCTGGTTAAGCGGATTGTGCCCCTTATCTATATATATAATATGCTTTGAGGTTTGCTTCTCATTCTCAGCAAATCGGTAGAGTTCGCTACTGACTATACCTAATTCAGTTAGTTGTCTTCTTACAGACCGATAAGTATTTTAAGTCTGTTGCTTCCCAAGGCTATTAGTTGCTGCCAATTCAGTTAACAATTACAATCACTAACGCAACCGTTTGGACCGCTTTCTAATCTTGTCATTTCGCTGAATAATCCGAGAGAGAACTTATAAATATATGTATGTATACATACATATATATATATATATATCAGCCAGCTCTTCACTCCATCGCTACCTTTGTCTGCCGCTCTTTGTCTATTCATCAGTGTGTATGTGTGTGTGTATATATGTATATAACTTTAAAAACGGCCTTTTTTTGCAGGTTATGGCAATATCGCACCACGTACAGCACTGGGCCGAATCGTGACGGTGGCATATGCATTCTTTGGTATACCGCTGACGCTGGTCTATCTGAGCAGCACGGGCAGCATTCTGGCCAAGGTGGCGCGTGAGGTATTCTCGAAGGCGTTGTGCTGTTGCCTGTGCTCCAACTGCGGCTACTGTTGCTACGACGAGAAGCGCATGGCGGAGAAGGAGCGCCGCATGAAACGGAAGCGGCAGCAGGAGGAGCTGCGGAAACAGCAGGCGGCCATGCAGGAGCCCTACTATGTGCGAGATGTCTATCATGCCACGCCCGAAAAGCAAGCAGGTGCAGGTGGAGCGGGTTGTGCAACTGATGGCGGTGGTGGTGGCATCAGCTGCACACCAACTGGCATACCGGGACCACCGTCCAGCAATGCTGCTGCTGGTGTTGGTGCCGTGGACATTGATTCCCTGAGTGCCAGCGAGTCGCGTGGCTCAATGCACGGGCTGAGCATATTGGCACCGATTCTGCTCTGCTTCTCAATGATGATCATCTATATTATGTTTGGGGCGGCGGTGCTGTATCGTCTGGAGAACTGGCCAATTATTGATGGCATCTATTTCTGTTTCATGAGCCTGTCGACCATCGGTTTTGGGGATATGCTGCCAGGGATGCGTCGCGATTCGAATGCAACGACCTGGTTCTGCTCCGTCTACATAATGTCGGGCATGACCCTGACGGCCATGTGCTTCAATGTCATCCACGAGGAGATCGTCCATCGCATCCGCATCGTTGTCGAGTTCAAAAAGACGAACGCCGCAACAGCTGCCAGCGCCAGCAGCGGCTCAATGATGGATGTAACGCACGAGGATGGCAATCAGTACTATATGAACGCATCCTGACACTATGAGAAACGTGCACATCTTTATCAGCGCAATCCCACCGAGGAGACACTGGTGACAGGTAGGCTTCTTCTGCTGTTCCCATTCGCTCAATGTTTGCTTCGTTCAGATACACATATAATCTGCAAATGAAAATAAAATTTGTTTACAAGCAACATTTTGAAATCAGCCAACTTGATACTGAAGGTTTTCGTTTCTTTTCTTGCAACACAGAGACGCCCACATCGCTGGTGCTGAAGGACTATGTCAACCATGAACTGGTACCAATACTGACCATGGATCCGAATGGTTCCCGTTTGGGTATTGTACAGCCAACGCCCGTTTATTCTCCCGCCGCAGCCACCGCCCAAACGACAGGAATATCCCATCCCGTGGAGAGCTCAACGATCCACGGCAGCGAGAGCAGCCTGATGGGCTACACAACAACGCTGAGCAGCCCGCTGCTTGAGAGCCAGTCGCAGGGCACGGGCCAGGTGTACACGCTGGCCGAGGAGACGGAAATCGAGCTGCAGGCTGTGCACACCGAGATCGCAACGGTGGAGCGCATCTAGAGTCTTGGTGTTGCACAGTCGGACAGTCGGACAGTATTAAGCAGTAGCATATAGAATTAGTCATTAGCTCGTAGAGTGGTCAGTTTAAAATGTACAATTTTTTTTTTTTGGGGGCAACGCCCGGATAAAAAACAAAATCCAAAGAAAACCTAGCCCTAACTTTGACTATCATTGTATATAAAATTAAAAAAAAAAAATGAAAATTTAAAAAAAAACCAAGAAAAAACGAAAGTATGAAAGAGAGAGAGAGAGAGAGAGAGATAAGTAGTGAGCGCTAGAGAGAGAAATAAAGAGGGGACAGAATACATTTCCATAGTACGTAAGCACAGTAACTAAATATAAGCCAGCCCAAAGGCCATGCTACAAAAATTAGTCAATGTAGTGAGCGAACAAAAAAAAAACAGAAAACCAGAAAAAAAAACCCTAAGAAATGAAAAACACAACAAAATCAAAAACTATTATACTGTAAGTACTTGCATAGTATGTTCATGTGACGAAGTTCACTTCTGAAACACTTCTGGCAGTCTACTCATGCGACGAGCAGATGTAGATTACTGATTCTTCTTCTTCTTCGTCTTCCTCTTCTTTGTACTCATCGTCGAGTTCATTAGGAACACGAAACATTTTGAGCATTCAACCTAACCGTGTTTATTTTCGAGCCAATTGCAACACAAGCGTTGTCCAACACTTGGTTGATCAAATACGGTAAATGCGGTAATTACGGTAATTACTTGGAACTTGCGATGCCTGCGGCATTGTTTTATCCCGTATGCGGCACATCAAAGTTAATAAGAAACATAATAACTACTACATATATAACTAAGTACATATGAATACATATACATAAATTATAATAGCAAAGCGAGTAAGAATTTATTCAAACCCTGCCCCACATTGCAACACTTACATATATATATATATATATATATATATATGTGTACATGCTCGTAAAGCAGACAGCATCCAACATTTTATACGTAATTCAAGCTTACCTAGTTAATATATTAAACACAAACAATAAATAAAAAATAAAAAGAGAACCCATAAAAAAACAACAACATAAAGATTATGAGAAGGAGCAACCAAATATGCTAATTACATAAAATATTAATATAAATATAGATAATTGTTGTTTTTTTTTTTTGTATTGTATTGTAATTGTACAACTTAACGTAAAAATATGAATATTATAACTGAATTTAAATTCATACAATTTAAATAACGTTTAAACTCGAACTTTGTAAATTGAAAGCATGTTTGAATGTACCCAATTGTATATTTACAAGAGCAGCGAGAGAAATGCATAAATAAAACTTAAAAAAAGTAACGATGTTGAAGTAACAGTGTTTCAAAAAGCGCTACAACACTAAACATCGACCTACTAACTAGTCTTGCTAAATTGCAATCATTTTCAAATATATTTTTTCTAGTTATGACGTTTGCATGTCATGGCGCCATCTGTTGAGAATCAACTACAACGAGTATCATGCACGCCATCTATCGAAATGACTGTCAAGCCCTGCACTCATCAAGCGGTTGTTTTGGCGCGCAATTCAAACGTGCATGTGAAATGTATTTTATTTTACAAATTGTACTGAAATTATTTTTCTATTGAAATTATTCTCTTTTTTTTATCTTTTTGGGGGAATGGCAGACTTCGACTAATGATGAATTTTTCAAAAGTTTATTGAAAATAATTAATCATTTTTATTTCAATGTATTCGTAAAAAAATATTTCAATAATTTTTTCCATATTAAATATTTCTTATCTAAAACAAAAGATAGCATTTAAACAGTTATACTTTCCAAAACATAAATAATGTCAATTTCTCTATATATATTGTTTTTTCTCTTCTCGCTCTCAGCAGATTTTGCAGGAATACAGAGGAACTTATTTTATGCATAACTGTAAATGCATATCGTTTGAAAACTGTAAAAAAAAATTATAATTAATAAAGTTGATTTTTATTTGTCAAACGAAGAGTCAAAGAGGAGTCTAGAAGTGTCTGCTTGCTGCTTGTAGCAGAGGGAAGAGAATTTTAAAGCAAGTCTCTGTTGAGGTGGTGAGAGAACTCATTCTCATAAGAACAACAGGCGAACGCAAATTGCAGTTAGTCACACGAAGAAGCTTTGGCTGTGTATGTTGTAGCCTCTGCATGCGTACCGCGAAATTTACGAAATGCACATTCCTGGATCCAAAGCAGCAGCAGAAATAACTGTAAATATAATTTTATGGCCACTTTTATCACGAAAATGAAATCGACCATAAATCGAAGATAGACCAGAAGAACGCCGACGACCTTTTTTTTATTGAAAAGTGCAGTTTTTAGTGATAGTCAAATTTCCACCAAAAAAAAAAAAATGTAATCTGAATAATTTGAATAAACATAAATCCTGTACTCTATTCATTGATTCTTGAGCACACCGAACATTACATACCCTTGTAGACTGGAGTAAGGTATTTGAATGAGATGAGATTCGGTCAGTGATGCTGTGAATAATGTAAATACACTTTAGGGCGTCGCAGACGTCTGACAAACTTCATGAAAAAACCATAATACTACTCACAAGGGTATGAGAAACATAATAATGATGTTTATGTTTTTTGTATGTATGTATGTATGCATGTGGGATGTAAGTGGGAGATTGTTGTAGAGCATTTAGACTACATGCATAAATATGTATGTATTTATGTATGCATGTATGTATGTACATGAATATTTACATAAATAAATATGTGCATATGCTAAGAAGATCTTTTCTTTAGCATTCTGTTTTCATTTTCATTGAAATTGAATACTGCCAGCGTCTGTATAAATTTTGTGCGTATCTTTTGACTGTTTCTCGCTGCACTCACAGCCGCGATTTGCATAGATTTCGATGCCTCGCTTTGCTGTAAATTGTAAATACAAAATCAAATTGAAATGAACGAGCTGTTCGCTTAGACTGGGCACAACTACACGTACAGTCGCGGTCAAATTAATAGAAATGCAGCACTTCATAAAATGCAAATAAATAATATTTGCAAATAAAAATTAAAAAACAACAAAAAATTTAAATATGATTCTTAATCAGTGTAAAACGAAGTTGTGCACAATTAAGTAAGAGGCAGAAGAAAGCACTTCCAATCCCATAGGCTACAGATGTATATTCTTGATCAGGATCCACACAGAACACTTTTATTTAATTTGATCGACAAGTTGCTTCGATTGGCCAATATCGATTCAAATCGATAGTTAAAATTTGTATATTTCGAATCAAACATTTGTATGAATGTACACGCAATGAGTCTAAGCACAGTTGCACAGTTTGGGGATTCAGGGTATTACCAGATCGGGCTCTGTCGACTCGAGCATTCTTACTTTGTTTCGACTGTTTGCTTTATTGCTCCACTTTTGCTTGTGACTTTTTAGTGTCTTGTCGCAGTCGCAGTCGCTGTTATTTGATTTTCACATTTTTCTTTATTTTTGGTATCACATGATTATACAAACACACACACACACACACACTTGAATTGCTGTTTGCATGTATATGTGCGTGTGTGTGTATAAATATATAGCAAAGGAAAATGACATTTGAACATTTCGGTTTACGTTCACGTTTGGGATTGAGTAAGCGATCTGTTGATCCCCAACATATTTGTCGCTGTCGCTATTTGCTTCTGCTCTGCATATCAAGGTGACGTAAAAGATTGCCTTCGCTCGTTGCTTTATGTTTTCTTATCTTGGCAACACGCATTTTCGTTGAGTTTTTCTTCTTTCGTTTTTTTTCATTTTATGTTCATCACGTGTTTTGGCGACACTTTGTGACTGTTGTAGGTTTGAACACATTATCGTTGCCACTGGCCACACTGTGCGGGCGCATCACTCGCTCTGCCTACGTTCGCATGCTCTTCATATCGATTTGTGTATATAGAAGAGTATATTGATTTTGCGTTAGAGAATTGAAACTGTTCTGCATCGAAGCGGTTGTTGGTTTTTTCTCACGCCTGGCATGTAGATAACACCTCGATGATTGGCCAATCAATTACCTGATTATTAGTAACAGAATATTACGCAGTCGACTACATCCGACTGTAGCTCTTTCACTTGTTTTTGGTTGTCAGTACGCGTTTGTTGTAATCTTTTCCACTCTCTCTGTTTTTGTCTTTCGCTCTCTCACGCAGTCGTCTCATTGTTGTCATGGTCTTTTGCACCTGTTAAACTGTTTTTCGGTATATTCTCTTTCTTCTTTTCGACATTTGGCATGTTCCAACTGGTTTTGTGCCTTGAGATTCCCATTTGATTAACTTGAACGGGTTGTTTAAATCTATAACCAGAGCGGACAACAGGCCCATAAACCGCAGCATCGCAAAATAAATAGAAATAAGACTAGAATAATGACACTGAGTTCTCATTATTTTTATCAGTTTAGCCTTTGTTGCCACTTTACAAGCAGATAATTTGTAAATAGTAAAATAGCTCTCCTATACATACAGATATATATATGTATGTGTGATATGATAATGATTTTGTTAATATTTAAAAAGTGGATTTTGAAGAATATTAACAAAATATATATTTAGATCTTTCAATAAAAAAATTTCAAAATAAATCATAAAAAATTGGCTGTGGATGGTTACCATCCTTTAGGAATTGAAAATCACAGTAAAAAAAAAACTCAAGGTATACTAGAATCTCTCCTGACGAAAGCTAAAATGACAGCACTGACCACGTATGACAGTGTGTAAACATTTTTGGGGGCTGCTCTTATCACGCCAACGTCTGCGATTTCAAAAAAATAGACAAGAATAATGCCGCTCAGTTT
This sequence comes from Drosophila cognata, assembly GCA_035041535.1. Taxonomy (NCBI): domain Eukaryota; kingdom Metazoa; phylum Arthropoda; class Insecta; order Diptera; family Drosophilidae; genus Drosophila; species Drosophila cognata. Next base: position 3,128,214 of record JAWNLC010000235.1, read on the forward strand.
TTACTTTTAATATGGAATTGCCAATTCACAGAAGGTAATATATCAATATTCATTTCAAAGTCAACAAAAAATGCTTTAACACTAGTTGACACAACGTCAATTCTAGTCACATTCACACTCAACTATTGACTACCAAAGCCAACGCATTTATAGTCGGTAAAATACAAATTTTTCATAAATTAAAAAAAATATATAAATAAATAAAGGATATAATCAATATGTTAGTATCCCTGATATGAAAAGAAATTTTGCGAATGCAAAAGAAAAGAACGAATCCGCAGTTAATTTTATTTTCATTTTTCATTGTCAACGCGCTAAAGGTAACGAGAATTGTTGACATTAAACATTCACACCATTTTATTACATACAATGTTGCTGTGCAGTTGTTTAAGTTGCTGTCAAAATTGACTACTTTGTCAACAATTTTAAGTCCAGCGGTAACTTCATTTATCATTGAAAACAAAAACAAAGCGCTGAAATCAACAACCGAATTCGTCTTTGTCTTTCTTACTCTTTGCACCAATGAGTTCGCCCTCCCTCTCCCTCTCTCTCTCTCGGTCTTCATCACGCTCTCTCTCTATCTCTCGCTCTCTATTACTCTTTAATATTCGCCTGCTCTTCTCTCAGTTTGTCCCACATAATTTTTGTTTGTTAGTTTTTCTGCTTCTTGTATGCAGTCTCTGTCGCCGTAACCGTCACTGTATCAGCTAATGCCGCTGACACTGTCGAGTTGCCTTTGCTTCATTTGTTCTATTTCGTATGCATACATTTTGATGTATGGATGCATGTACAGTGTGTGAATACAGAGGTCATTGGCAAATAACTTTCCGAATGGGAATTAGGAACAACCATAAGATTGACATATAAAATGTATTAAAAAAAAAAGGATAATTTGCGACTAATAATCAGATCGTAGGCGAAGCGTTTCATTATTTCGAATGACCACTGTATATACAAACTAGAGATGGGCGCAGGTCGGGCTTTATTTTGTATTTGGCAAGTTTGTAAAACAGATAATTTTGATTCATAGCTTTTAAAGCTAGAGCAATTATTGCAATTAACACTAATCCTCTTTTAAGGGAATAAATTCTGTCATCACAGCAATGTCGAAAGTGACCGACTAGGCGGTACTCTGTATCCACCTTTTGAATATATTCCCATCTCTAATACAAACATAAATATATTTTTATACTTTGTACATATAAATACAAGCACACATACATTTATCTCTATTTTGTGGGTGTGTGTATTTTTGGCCAGCCATGTTAAAAAAAATATATATATATATCGTTGGCCAAAACCGGCCGGAAAACGGGCATACAACATTTCCAATTAGAGTAAAAGCCGCCCGACGCCGCCGACGTTTCAATTACGTGAGCGCAACTAAATGTTTTGCTCTGTGCTGTGTGCCCGCAACAGCGCCGTCGACGTCGACTTCGACTGCAGTACGAAAAAGGCAACGGCAAATCAGAAAAATTGTGTATAATTGAGTGACAAACGATAAGAACTCTTTTTTTGTTTTTGTTACTCTTTTATTGTTGTTGCTTATCGGGTGACTTTCTTTTTTCTGCTTGCCATTATTGCTGTTGCTTGGATTTTTGTTGTTTTTGTCGTAGTAGTTGTAGAGTCTATTTTGGCCACATTTTGTGTTCTTCTATGCTGTGTGTGCTCTTTTCTGTTGTTTGTTTTCACTTCGGCAAGCAGCGCAAACACAAATACAAACAAAAAGACGCTCTCTTTCGCGCTATCTCTGTCTAATTAACACGTTCGCATTACAATTTATTTTCATTAATAATGCGACGTGGAACAAGTGCTTGGCTCACGTCTGTCCCACTGTCTGCCCGTCTGCACACACATGCATATACACATACATACGTGTGTGTGTATGGATCTATGTTTGTATTGGTGATCTAAATAAGAGCGCAACACACAACACACACACACACACGCATTGCAACTCAGAAACAGTAACGGCATTTTAGTTTGTCACTTTGTCTTAGTTATATGCTGATCACAAATATTATAATGAAAACTAAATTCCGATGCAGGATAAAATAGCTTGTTCTCATCGCTTATCGCTCAATATGAGAAATTGAGAACACTTTGATTCCGCATGTGATTACAATTTTGAAATAATTAAAAAATTATACAATTTATGCTTTGGAAACATAATCATGAGTTATCTAAAAACTCCAATGTGTACACATTTTACAAGTCTTATCATGTAGTTTTAAAAATGACTACGTACTATATGTGAATACATAGTATTTAAGTATTAAACAGTTTGCGAGTTGCGATTGTCGATGTATTTGTGTATGCGGGACAATGAGTAAGAGAGCCAAAATAAAGAGAGAGAAAACGAGAGAGACGAAGATGAGAACGGTCGATGATGATTGTTGTCGTCGGCGCTGTTTTGTTATTTGCGGGCGGGTGGCAGCGGCAGCGTCGTCAGTCGCCATGTGATGATGCGATTGTATTTGTGTGATTGACTTTTTCGTCGCTCTGCGTGTGACACATGTGCACACATACACATACCCACAAACAAAACACTCATGGTATACACACATTTATTCTCCAGTATGTCTTGACTGTATGCACATTTTATTTATGTACATATAAAAATATATGTAAAATATACATATCGTATTGGACACTCAATTTATGGCGAAACTCGAGCATAACAAAGGTATTTTGGCAGTCGAAGACAAGTTGCTCAATTAGCAATTATTTATTGAACTGTCGATTTGTGTAAGTAGCCCAGCATCTAATTATTTTAAGTCAAGCATAGTTTTTGCAAACGCCGTGCCGCACTGTGCACAACATATTTACACTTGAACTAACTGTAAGCAATCCATGCTTCTTCTTCTTGATTTTTGCCAAAAACAAAAACCATGTGTTTGTTTGCCACGCGCTTGGATCTTGCTCATTTAATCTCGCGCTCTCTCACGAACGCATACACACGTACACACACACAAAAGAGCGCCAAAAGAGCACGCTCTCATGTGTGTTTGCTTCGAAAGAGCACGCTCTCATGTGTGTGTGTGAGTCAAGATCACATAAACAACTTTTTGCAATGTAGAGTTGTACATTTTTATGAGTTACACATGTATATAAAAAATAAAATGCTTGGAATGAGACTAGTTAGCAATGCCGTAGTTGTCAGAGCGCGTAAATGTGTTGACAAGTCGCAACAACAGCGCCACCGACAGCAACAATAACAAACAGAAAGTCTGGCGGCGAGAGCGGCAAAACATACACACACGCACAGAAATGCCGACTGCTAAGGCAATTCTCTCTATTACACAGTGGGCGATAGTGGATATACATAAACAGAATTTTGAACAATGTTGCTGACAAATATTTAACAAATTAAATTTGAAGCGTCTGGTTAATATTGTTAATTTTGAAACATTCGACAATTGTAAAATTGTCGTTAAAACTTGTATATGTTGCTTGCAACATTAACTTACAGTGTTCACAACTATGTCAAAGTTAAGAAAATCTATTTAAATGAAAACCACGAAAATATTCCCATTGTGGCATTCGTTTCGTGCTTATGCCTTGTACCCTGTTCACAAATAATTGAGACAGGTATTATGATAATCACTTCTTTATATGCCATAAAACTATGCAATACTAATACTACTTTGCTGCAGAGTTGTACAAAAATAAAAACAACTGACGTGACAAATTTGTGTGTACAGGGTATCATAGCGAGCAGTCTCAGCTGTGTACGCTACTTGTTCTTGTGTTGGTCTCTGCGTTGTCGGCTTGGTGAGTGTTCTCTCTATGTCGTTCATTTTGCATTGTGCCTTTCAGCGCAGCGGACGTGCGGTGTCGACAGACTGCACAGTATAAAAGTAAATGAAGTAGTAGTAATAACAAACACCACTTGACTCCTCAATATCAACACAACTAATTCTGATGACTTTGATTTGAAATAATGCGCAAACATAAAACATAAATAAATTTTGCGTAGTTTTTTTTTAGTTTTTTTTTGTCATTGTTGTTTTTGGGCTTAGCACATTTAATTGTGGCGCGTTCGTGTGCTGTGTTAATTAATTAATCGATACGTTAAAGAAGAAGAATAACAACTAAAACAGAAAATTGCGTTAAAAAAAAAACAAACAACAAAAAAGAAGGTTTGCAAGTGCCGCCCACAATAGAAACAGAAGGAGGAGGAGGAGAGCGCAGTGCGTGCTGACGACGTCGACGTTCCGCGAGAGCGCTAGAGAGAGCCGGGAGCCGAGAGCCAGCCGGACAGCGAAACTGGCACTGACGAAATAACAACAAAACGTGAGTGCAAAATACAAAACATACAAAAATAAACGTAGATAAATTTAATTTCATGGGAAAGTATGTATGTGTGTGTGTATGAGTGTGGTGCGCGTAAATATACAAATACAAATTTTTGGTCACACCAAAAAAAAGAAGAATACTAACAAGAGAGAACGTTACAGTGGGGCGTAACCGACTGCGAAATACTTTGATACCATACGTAATGTCAGCTGATAACAGCCGAGAAATACTGTCCAAGTAACTGTAGCACTTAAATTGTGGGAGATATGGGCCAAAATAATTTTTTAGAGTACGATCTTAGTAATCTACCTTCCAACTCTGTCTAAAACAGGTGCGTTCATACAGACGGATAGACAGACAGACAGCATGACGGACATTGCATAAAACCAATATACTATGATACCTTCGGTATCAAAGTATAAAAATAAAGAAAAGATAAAAACGCCGCTGCAGCCGAATGCGAGCGGCGACCCCCGCGTGTTTTGCGGTTTGTTGTTGTTATTATTTTGACACCCCCCGCTGCAGTGGCCCGCAGCAAGCGGCCGGCGACGGTAGCAGCAACAATTGAAATTGAAATGCGACTGCAACTGCGTTTAGTGTGGAGTTGAGGGGTTAGGGGTGGGGGTTGCGTTAAGGGATGGGGGTAGGGATGTTCGCAAATATTGTCGCCCGCATTTGTACCTTTTTTCTACAGTGTTGTACGTCAGCGTTGTGGCAACCTATGCGTTTTGTAATCTATGTAATATATTTGTTGCTGTGCATAACATACGAACGAATAATCGAGTACATCTTATTTATTTTTTCTTTTTTGTTCTTAGTTAAATATGTATGTATAAATGTGACTGAGAAGGTCACAATACATAATAAGTTGTGTCGTGAGTAAATACTTCTGAATACCTATGTTTATATGTATTTACGTACATTATGTGTGACGTCACGTGCTTACTCATTTCAAATTTGAAAAACAGATTTATATATTTGTGTCTTTCATTTGCAGAAAAAAAACTGCAAATTGAATAGGAATTAATTGCACATATGTATAAATATATTTATGCATAAATAAAATATAAATATTCAATTGATTTGCATCCATCCAGTTCTAAGTAAACGGTATATACAATCTACAGTGGCGTCCCAAACGTCTTCGGTTTCAGTGTGTTGTTGTTGTTGTACAGGGAGAGAGGCAGTGGGCCGCTCTCTTTCTCTGTCAATAACATCTGCTGCGTCAGCAAGAAAATAGAAACAGAGCAACGGCAACAACGTTTCGACGCCAGAGTCGTCGTTGGCGTCCCATGACGACGCCGTTATCGTTGTTGTTATTGTTATTGTTCGTGCTTAGCGAAATTGTTTGTTGCTATTATTGTTATTGTTGTTGTTGTTGTTGTTGTTGTTGTTGTTGATGTTGTTGTTTTCGCGATCAGCCTTTCATGGATTTGTATTGTTATTATTACGATTTGCTCTTCACTGTGCGCAGTTTGCATGGGAGAGAGTATTGAGAGTCGCAATTGTATTGTTTGTGTCGGAATTTGAATTTCTGATAAAGCGTCGCGTCCCATCGCATCGTGTCGCATCGTGTCGTATCATATCGTATCGTATCGTGTCGTGTCGCGTCGTGTCGTGTCGCGTCGTCAGTCAAAGCGACCTCGACGTTGTCTGGTTATTGCTTGCTTGCTTGCCTGATCAACGCAAAGCACACCAAGAACAAAAAAAAAAAAAAGTTTTGTGCAATTAGCAGCGACGTAAACAACAACAACAACAATTGAGAAAGATAGATAGAGGTAGATGGGAGGGGGTGGGGTGGATAAGTGAGATTATGCAACTTAAAGGGGTCTCTTAAGCTCTTTGTGCGTGCCACTGTCAATTTCGGACTTAAAAATCAATTGGAAATTCTTCAACGCGCCCCCATTAAAAACTAATTGAATATGAACATATGTACATTTGTATGTATGTATATATTTATATGTACATATCATCACAATATTTGACTTACATACAAAAAATAGCAGAGAACAAGAAAGAGTAGGAGATGGATGGATGGCGGGGTGAAGAGCGCCATACGCATAGACAGGCGACATTTTTTGTTGCCCACCCACTAGGCACATAACCAACTCACGGTTATTTGGGCGCTCGCTCTCTCTCTCTCTCTGCTCTCTGTCTTTTTTTTTTGTTGACGCTTTGACTTTGCACCTCGCACGCTATGCGTGGCTGTGTTTTCTGTGTTCTATGCTTTTTTTGAGAACCTTGGTTAAGGAGGAAAGAAGCAAAAGGCAGCAGTCGACGCTGCCGCCGCATGTGGCCGCTGTTTGTTGATTACATAAAAAATGAAAATAATTATGTATGTTTGGATGTATGTATGTATGCATTTAGCTCACAGGCCATATATGTATGTGTATATGTTTACAACAACAATAAACAGCGACAAGAAACAACTTTGTGTTATTAGCGCGATAAGATATACATGCATATGTATGCATGTATGTGCGTGTGTATGTGTTCGCAGCAGACCAAATTGCGAGCGAACATTTACCTAATCGAGCTCAGAAACGAGCATTTAGCGAACATAAAACAAAGTGGAAATAATGAACAATTTGTATGTTAAATGCATTTTGTCATTTCATTTTATATATAATAATAATAAATAAATAAATAAACAAACTCAGGATTCAATAAATGGTGTTAAAAATGCATTTAATTTCCTATTGGCAACACACAACGCAAGACATATCGCAACAGACTCTTTCTACAAACGCAATTATTAACGAGTCGCTTTTTGGTGCAGGCGACAGGAATGTCAAGAGCGAAACAAAAAACAAAGATAAGAAGTGGAAAGTGTTAAATTGCAACAATGAAAACCAAGTAAATATTCAATAGTTCAATCAGTTCGAATATTGAAAATACACAAATATTACTTAACAGATGCAAATACTAATGTTAATTCTTCACAAAATGTTACGCATACCTCATCACGTGGATGTGAAGTCAACAAATGTATTGTGAATACAACTGTATATGTATATACATCATCTTCTGCCCCCAGATTAGTCGAACCTCGAAAACGAATCTACGTTCGTTTGGATTTATTTAATTTGGGCGACTTCTCTACGTATCAGGCCTGTTTTCAGGCCTGTTCTGTGCATAACTGGTGCAATTATGATGATATTCGTTTATATTATTATACTAAAAGCTTTATTTGCGTTTGCACTCACGATGTGTACATTTGTATGTATTTATGTGTGTAGTTTATAAGTAGTTCAGTTTGTAGTTGTCCCTGCATTGAATAATTGCCGACGTTTCGAATGTGCTAATTAGTTGAAAACGTTTATCACACTCTTTTTTTGTGCCTCTTCTTCCTCGGGTATGTTGTGTGCCAATTGGTTTGAGTTAGTTTTGGTCGACTGAAGTGCAACGACAAATAAACGTATGATACGCTTGTAAGCAATCAAAGGTACGACTTGTCGGTAAAAAATAAAATAAAAATACATACGTATTTGCGGTAAAAAAATATTAAAGTCTGTGAGTTGTAACACCTCACAATATCAATTTGAATTGTGTTTAGCATCGCAAATATTGGATGAGTACTGAAAAAAAAGAGCATTAATTTTCAAGTTGCATTTCATTCAGATGTCAATTGACAATTTTGTCGGGTGTGCAATTAAGCCATCTTACAGTTAAGCGCAATTTGTAGTAAAACAGGTTCTCTTGTTGGGGGAGATGAAGTTTACCTGCTGCTCTGCTTTTTTCTCTTTTCACCGGCGATGCTTCGCGCTCCTCTCTCTCTCTCTTTCGCTCTCTTTTTTACTTGGTTCTTCTTCGTCAGTTATCAGCAGAATTAGAGCTTGTTGTTGTTGTTCTTGGTGGTGCAAAACGCAGCAAATGCTTTTGGCTATATTTAGTAATATTAATTGTGGTTGACCCAAATTGTTTTTGTTGTTGCCGTTGCTCTTGTTGTTGTTTAAATGCTGGCAATGTGCTTAGCCAAAAACACACACATATATATATATGTGTGTATATATATAAATATATACACGCACATGGCAAGCGGTTATTTTGAAAACGACGAAATCAATTGAAATTGAAATTGCCCAAGAACTGTCACTCAACTCGAGTGAGTCGCGTAAAAGGTGTGTGGCTGGTAGAGTAGAGGGTGGTGGGGCAGGAGCAGGGGAAGGGAAAGCGCAGCACTGCACTCTCTGTAGCGCCTGGCAACAGACCAACAGCAACAGCAGCAAACATAAGCCAAAAACAATTCGCTCTCTCTCTCTCTCTCTTTCTCTCACACCTAATGCTAAAGCAGCACAAACCACAACAACAGCAAACAGATACAACTACAACTACAAAAACAATGTGTGTTTATTTTTAGTTGACGATTTTGTTTGATGCGCTTTTTTTAGTTATCGCTGCTTTTGAGGCTGCAGTTGCTGCCCCCTTTTACGTAGTCCCCAAAAAAGCCGGCAAAACTTGGTTTGCTCTCGGCGCACTCTTTGCCTCTCTCACACACACACACACACACACACACACACACACTCACGCACACTCTCTCTCGCTTTCGTTTGCGTCGCGTTGTTTTTGTGCGTAACCAAAATAAATATTTAATTTATTTTTAAACAAAAGAAACTAAAGAAGAAGAAGCAGCGCCAGCCAAAGACAATGCTGCTTTCAATTTTTCTTTTCCGCTTGCTTAGATTTGCTAAATACAACAACAACAAGTACAATAAATGCCTGCGCTGCATTTGGCTGAGCTTTTCTGCTCTCGCTGTTGATTACTGTCTGTGTAAGCTTTTTATTATTATTTTTGTTTTTGCTCTGCCGTTCGCTTTTGGGCTTCTTGTATTTCCTGCTGCGGCCGATGTTGCCGTCGCTGCGTTGGCAGCGCACGTGTTGACGCTTTGTCGCATTTAACACATTTTTTTTTTAAATTAACTTAATTATTTATTGGGTAATCAAGTTTTGCACTTCATTATGCAAATGACAAATAGCAGCCTGAAGGAATAATCAACAATGTGCGTGTATGTTGGTGTGCGTGTGTGTGTGTGTGTACATATGCATGTATGTCTGCCATATCCATATATATATGTATGTATCCTTAAGCTACAGGTAGATATTAAAGGATGAATGTTAATGTTAATTGTTAACATTAAATTGTCAACAAAAATGTCAATAGAAATGATGCTTTAGCTATTTAAACATAATTAATTTTGTAGTTAGTTTGATTATAACTTTTAGTCGGTATGTTTTATTGCATAACATACGAAACAACATTTAACATTCATATTCGATTTGCAATGCTTTGCTTATCATCAAATTGATCGATATTAAGATGTTTCTTCCTCTTCTTCTTGTTGATAATCGAATAGTGATCGTAAATGAGCCAGCCACAATAAGACTCGCTCTCTCAATGGAGCCACGCTTGTGTTTAGGGCCTTACCCAAACAGCTGTTTGTTGTGACTGACTGTCGTTGCTATTTGCTGTTGTTGTTGTTACTGTTGTTATCCTTTTGAGTAAAGTACACACACAAATCGCGTGTAAGTCGCATCCATAAGGTCGCCGTTGACGCCGATGCCGACGCCGACGCCGACGCTAACGTCGTTTGATTTGTTGTTGCTGCTGCTGTTTGCTGTTGCTGCTGTTACTCAGCTTTCAATAAATGGCAATGTCATGCGCCAGCGCTCCCACTCGCAAGTACACACACACACACAGATATAAATTTTTTGCCTTTGCTCTCTCCTACGCTGGTGGCGCTCTTTATCTCTCTTTGGCTGTCAAATCAAGCTTTCTTGTTGTTGTTTACGACGCGCTTTTGACTTTGTATGTTGCATGCCGGCTCTCTCACACATCGCCAACTTAAGTGCCTTTGTTACGTCGGCTCGTGAGTGTGTATGTGTGTGTGTGTGTTTCTCGTTTCGGCATTTCATTTGCTGGTGCTGCTGCTGCTGCCGCCGTTTCGCTTCATTCGCTTGTCTGCTCGCGTGCTTAACAGTTCAGTTCGAATTGTGAAAAGCTTCAATAGAAACAAAAACTAAAGTTTATTTTATAAAAGTCAAACAGAAATTGAATAATTTTTTTCTGTGTGTGCCAAATGAATGTTTGGAAGAAGACGTCGTGAGTTTTTCTAGTGAAAAGGTATGTGTGGATCATCCATAACACAACACCAATAAACAGTTGTATATATACATATATATACATATATATATATATATATATAAGTGTTGTGTGATCGTGTGTGTGTGTGGCTGTGTCTCTGTAGTCAAAGGAGCGTGATCTTAAACAAGAGGAAGAGAGAGTCAACAATCCGCGAGAGCGTTCAAAGTGGGAGTCGACGTCGTGGTGGGCACGAAGTACACCAATAAGAAAACAACAAAAAACAAAAAAAAAAACAACAAAAAAATATGCAATGTGTTGCTCTTTTCGGCTTTTTTTTTGTTTTGTCGTTTTTTTTAAACGAAAACGTCTCAATCTGTGGCTCGATTTCATAATCTGAATGCTGAAAAAATAAGAAATTCGCAAAATCGCCTCTAATGTATAAAAATACATACAAAATAAGTAAAAACCACGTTGAAAAGTCAGCAGAGCATCTGTGTGTGAGCGTGTGTGTCAAAATGAGAGCGAGATAGAGAGAGAGAGTGTAGCACCGCATTGTGCGTGTGTGAGGAGAGTGAAAGCTTCACTGAAAGAGAGAACGAGGCAGAGAGAGAATTCGAGCGATTTAATTGTAATAGTTTTTATATTAAATTAAAAATTTAATATTAAAAAAAAAAATTTAATATTAAAAAAAAAATTAAACTATAAATTATTGATATGAAATAGTTGTTCTTATTTTTCCATTCCACAACAATTAGAACCAGAGTGTGAAAAGAAAAACAATATGCAACACAACAATGAAAACAATAACATGGCGACACACACATACACTCACACACACGCACACATAAGCACACATAAAAACGTGAGCGCAACAACAAAAACAACAACGCGGCCTTGCCGCATTTGTATTACGCTCTCTCCCTCTCTCTTTCGAATTAATTTAAAGTTGTTTTTTCACTTATTTTTTGTTTTTTGTTTGTGAATTATTTGTTCATTATTTTCTTGTTTTTATTTTTCTTGATATTGCGCATTTTTAAAATGTTCGCTGTTAGTTGTCTTATCAGTTGTGTTGTAAAGTGTGGCATGTGTGTTACTGTGTGTGCGTGCGTGCCTGTGTGTGTGTTTGTTTCCCCCATTTTCTTTGACTGTGAATGTCTTCATACGAGGCGTATACGTAATGCAAAAACGTGTGACCAACAAAACACTAACACTAACACACACATACATATATATATGTATATATATATATATATGTATATGTATATGTATATATACGTATATATACGTATATATACGTATATATATGTATATGTATATGTATATATATATATGTATATGTATATGTATGCATATATTCATATATACATTGTACATGTACTCGCATACACTCACAGGCAGACACACACACACACACACACACACAGACACCCGCACAGCAAATTGTATGCATGGGGTTACGTATACGCCGCGTGGTCGCCGTTCAGCTTTTCGTTGTTGATGTTGTTGCCGTCGCTTCGCTGCTGCTTCTTCTTTCTGAAGCTCGAGAAAATTCTGAAATATGTATGTGCTGTGTGTGTGTAAATACTTATGTACGTGAGCATAAAAGAATAGCGTTCAGAAACTAAATAAAAAACTAGCTACACATAAGGAAAACACATACAACATTATATAAACTGAAAAATTAGAAAAACAAAAGAAAGAAAACAGATGAAAGTCGATTCGAAGATTTGTATATATTTAAATAATATCTTTTATTGCATACATTTTAAAATGCAAAATTGCATTTGTCATGCATGTGATGGCAGAGGAAATCTATTCACTTATATTCAATTGTTTGTCCGCAACCAAATGCAATCGTAATAAAATTAACTTTAAGAATATTTGTTTATATTTCACGCACACAACACAACCGTCTACAAACAATGGGAGAAAGAGCGAGAGAGAGAGAGAGAGAGCGAGGGAGCATATGTCATTGGACGCCGTCGCCATTAAAAAGCTCTCAAAAAATGCTTGGCCAGCTGTTGTCTCTTGCTGTTGTTGTTGCGCTGCCGGAAATATGCAAAGCTCGCTCTCGCTTCGCGTCTGTCTGTCCCGTTGTCGTTACGTGAATTGTTTTGTTATTTGTTATTATTTATGTGGAGAGCGATTGAAATGGAGATAGATAAACAAGGCATATTAGCAAAGTGTTGGACTCTTTCTCGCTCGCTCCCTCGCTCTACTATTCATGAAAATGAGTTTGTTATAAACTGTTCGGTCATTTCCCACACTTATTATTTTTTTTTTTCTATTTTACTATAAATGTGTATTTATTATTTTATATTTAAAGAGGAAGCAGCTCATTTAACACATATCCCTAAATACATTTTCACCGCAGCAACGAAGAAATAGATTGTGGTTGTTAATTTTTACGTGATTGACACGCAGTTCACTTTGTTGTTGTTGCTATTGTTGTTGTTGTTGCTACTGTTGTTGTTGTTATTGCTGTTATTGTTGTTGCTTCTGTTTAACATTTGTGTGTGTGTGTTGTGCTCGTGAATGATTCATCTATACAACTACAAAGCATTGCGCGCGTTTTATTAGCGTTTTTTAACAGCAGCAGCAGCAGCAACGACAGCAGCAGGTACAGTTGGCCCAACTGTCTTTTAAAGTTTTGCTTTGCTTCTCTTTATTTTATTCCCTTGTTTTTGTTAACAACAACAAGAGTAAGAACTGCACGCCCCCTCCTACGGAGGGCTGGCAATTTAACGGTGACATTAACAATAACAATGACAACAACAACAAACACGTCAACAGTAGCTGCATAGAGAACGGCATGGAAAGCGTCGTTGTCAACTTCTCTGCCATTCAAAAGTTTCATAGGTCACACTGAGAGAGAGGCGCAACGGCAGCAGCGCAACAGCAGCGCAACAGCACCGCAGCAGCAGCGGTTGACGTTTCTAGAACGAAAAACTGACAACTGACAGAGCGGGCCATGCATAGCGTCTGCTGCTAATCTCGGGTCGGGGCGGAGACGAAGACGAAGACGAAACACAAAAGCTTAATAATAACAACAAATCGACGGCTTAAATAAACGCGCGCGCTCCGCTTTCCGTTCTCGGCTCTCACACTGAAACTACGCCATTTGCTGCTTGTGCTCCAAAAACAAAAGAAAAAACAAACAAAAACCAACGCAAAGGAAAAGCAGATAAACAACAAAGAGAGGGAGAGAGAGAGACTAACACAAAGGCCGAGCCTGGTAAAAGCAAGAATGGACGGGTGAGAGAAAGAGAGTCAGAGCGGTTACAACCACAAACGGCATTTATTTTTTGTTTATTGTTTTTGTTTTTGGCACACGTCACAACGGCGGCTCAAATTGTGTGCATACATCTGTGTGTGTGTGTGTGAGAGAGAGAGAGTAAGAACAAATTGCAACGTTTTATGTAAATATGTGTGAGTAATTTGGATTGTGTGCGTCAATTTTAGCAAATTAATTATGGCAAAGGTAGAAACATACATTGAAAAATGGGCGACAGCGTAATCAAACCACGTTTTCGTCTGTCGCTCTGCTCTCCGGGACGCTACTGTTTGTGCAAATTTTCGTTGTTGTATTTTGTTTATAAAAAGTTGCCAAGACGACGACGCAAACTTTCAAAATTGCGTCGCAAGCTTTTTTAACGTATCGCGTTTGGCTTGTGTTGTGGCTGACCAAAAACAACAACAAGAACAGCTGTCAACAGATACGTTTGTATGTATGTATCATACACATATACATATGCGTGTACATATTTGTGCTGTTATTTCTGTATGCGACTGTAAAATAACTTTGTGTGGCGCTTAGTTGAAACTGTTGTTGTTGTTTGTAAGCTTTTGCTTTTGCGTTTGCTTTTGCGCTTTGCTGTTCTCTTCGTTTCGTTTGTTGTGTCTCGTTTAAGTTGTTTTTGTTTTTTATTTCTTTATGCTTTTCGCTTTTGTTGTGGCGCGCTCGTTTTGCACTTGCCTTGCCGTGTTAATGGCGTTGTTTTTGTTTCTGTCAAAGTAATTTTGTTGGTAGCCAATAAAAATCAATAAATAATAATACATTTACAGTGGGATACCTCATCATACATTTTAGACAATTTTATAGAGATGAGCGCGTGCCGTGTATTTTTTTTTCTTCGCTTATATTTGGTGCAAATTTTTTATCTTTGATATATTTATGTGTGGTGTTGCCAGGTGCCTCACAATCTAAATAAATAAAAATATATGTTCGTTTCGGATAAAAAAAAAGAATATTCGCTTCTGGCGCGTGCATTTTCCCCCAAATATTTACTCAAATGTTGACAACTGGTGTCTTGAGTGCACTTAAGCAATTTATAAATTTATAAATTTTGTATGTTCAAGTGTTTTGAAAAATGTTTTCATTTCAAAAAGATTTTTAGTCTGAATGTTTTAAAATTCAAAATTGCAAAAGTTGTAATATCTAAGAGACCAAGGTTCTTTAATAATTCATAAAATTTGAAGAAACATTCATATGTTCATATATATGTACATGCATATGTTATGTATATACATACATATGCGTATAATAATACTCATTTACTGCATTTCTACTTTGTCGCCTGTTTTTCATTGCCGTTCTTCACCTGCTCTTAAGGAACAAACGAAATTACTGTTCAAGCGACAGCAAACTAGCAACTAGAATGCAAATGCTGATAAGATAATCCGAACAGTAAACACCAACACACACACACGCAAACACTGAATGGGAGAATGGGGAATGGGAGAGCGAATGTAGGTGAAAAGCGAGGAGCGGCAAACTCACACATGCACAAACTCAGAGTGACGCTCGCAATAAACTAGCCCAAAAAATATGAAAAGCAGCAGCAGCAGCGGCAGCAGCAGGTGAACCCGAGCTGAGCTGCCGGCGTCGCAGCCACTCATCGATCCATAGAGAACAGCAAACAGCAAAAAACTACACGCGTAAATTAAAAGCAATAAAAATTCTGTTTTGAAAAAAGATTGCAAAAAAAAAGTAAAGAAAACCAAACAAAACACAAGCATAGAATATGGCTGCGTCGGGCGTTGATTGCGTAAAGCGTTTAGCATTTTACTTAAACACACACACGCGCATGCATACACATGTGTGTGTGTGTGCGTGTGTGTATATGCATGCATTTGTGCGTATGTGTGTATATATGTAACCACCGTTTGGTGGCCATGGGCAGCTTGAACCATTAGCTTTTATCCACAACGGCACAGTGTGTGCCCGCATTAATGTATGCAATTAAAAAAGAAAGCAAAAAAACAAGAAAAAACTCTGAAACTGAAGGACACACCGACAAAAACACAAACACGAATTTATTGAACAAGTGCTGGACTTTATTAGCTGATTTTATAAGCAATTGCTGATAAATAAAAACCACAATCCAAAAAAAAAAAAAAACACGATATCAAGTAAAGGGGCACGAGTGTGCCGACTACCACTAGTGTGTCAACACCCTGCAACATACATGTGCACGCACAGGAGGAATGCCACATAATTGCTGCGTTCCAACCCAAATTACGGCGTAAATCAAGGCGACGTAAAGCGAATTTTGAGCCACTCAAATGATTATGAATTCGATTTGTGAATTCTTTATTATGAATAAGATTCGACCGTATACATACCACATATACCCAAATAATATTACAGTTTTAAAATGCCGACTTGGCATAAAAACTAAAAGAAAAACTTATTTTGCATAAAACAAGATCGTATTGAGTAGGCTAGGTAAAATTAACTGATCATTTCAATTAGTTATCGATAGCTTTTAAATGTATATTTTTGATAATGACATATTATTAAACTCTTCTCTCTCTCTCTCTCTCTCTCTCTCTTTTTTTTTCTGGCCCTCTATCCATCTCTTCTCATTAGCAGCATGTCAACAGATAATCCCACACAGCTGCTAACACAACACGATTTGAGCCAATTTCGAGGCCAACTTCAGACGGCAGTAGCCGCAACCACAGCGGTGGTGGCAGCAGCAGCAGCTGCCACGCACGGTTATCGCAGCGTGGCAGGCCCTACGCCGGCAACCACAGCACCGTCAACGAACGGACACGGACACAATAACGGTAACGTGCACGGCGGGCACATGAGCTCCGGCTCAAAATATGTTTTCGTGCATCGCGACGGCTTTGCAACATATCAAAACAGTGCACCCCCATTGGCAGTCTGCACTGCTGCTGCTGCCGGTAGTGGTGGCGGTGTTGGTGGTGCTGGTGGTGGTGCAGTCACAGGTGCAACCGGTGGCAGCATTGTATTGCTAGCCACCGAACCGCTGGAACTGAGCTCAGCCGATGCTTTGGGCACGACTGCAGCAGCACTGGCGTCTTCTGTCGCCGACGATGGTGAGCTGCGTCCGTTGTCCTGGCTAAATGACAGCAATCTGATCAAAGGTATTGTGACAACAACAACAACAACAGCCGCAGCAGCGGCAGCAGCAGCAACAGCTCAAGTCAAACGCGGCGGTGCATTGGCGCTGAAATCGACGCCAACCACATCAACAGCAGCGACGACAACCACCAGCACAGTGGGCAACAATATTTGGTTTGTTGGCGATTTAATCGAAGAGCTGCCGCCGCATGGCAATGCCAATGAGCAATCAAATGAGCAGCAGCAGCAGCAACAGCTGCAGCAGCATCAACAGCAACATCAACAACCACCAACAACAGCACCACCCGCCTTATATAGCACCACAACGGTGCACAAGGGACCTAGCGGTACCACAACCGTTGTCGAGTATAAAGCAGCGAGCAAAGCGAATGCCGCCGCCGCAGCAGCAGCGGCGTCTGCTGCTGGCGCCTATTTGCCGCGTGTTGCAACGGGCAACAGTTTTATGACCGCAACAACAGCAGCAGCAAGCGTCAAGCAACAACAGCAACAGCAACAGATATTTGTCAGCAGCAATGGGACGAGTGCAACAGTTGCCACTGCCTACAAATCAACTGGCAACACAACAACGCATCATCCGCACAAGAAATATTTGCGTGAGAAGATGAATGTTCATGTTGATCAAAACAACACCAACACCATAAGCAACAACATCAACAACAGCAACAACAATTGCAACCACAACAATAACAACAACAACAACAGTCATGTGGTGGCATCAACAGTAACTGTGGTCAGCTCACCCGCCACCTCAAACAACTCAACGCTTAGCTCGTGCTCAGCATCGGGCTCATCAACGGCTGCCGTCAACGGTGGCAGCAGTCCGGTGCCCAAAACCAGCAGCTTCAAGGCGGTCTTTGATGCCGTTAATTACACAACGCCGCCCAACAGCAGCAGCAGCAGCAGCAGCAACAACATCATCACCGCTACCACCACCAGCGAACAGCTGACGGCATCCTCAACGGTGGTCAGCACCACAGCGCTGCAGTCGGGCTACAATTTCGTTAGCCATGTGAACAGCTTGCAACAGCCGCATGTCATGTAAGTTTGGCAACTCGTTGCAATCATTCATTAACCAGATCATACAGCTCCTCCATGCCATGTTCGGGAGGCAATTTATAGATTTGCCAAAAATAGTTTTGTTGCTTTCCATAGCAAATATCAAATGCAAAGTGCTGCACAATTGTTTCCAATCCAATCCATCTTTAATCTGTCTCTGTCTCTCTCTCTCACTCTCTCTCACTCTCTCAGTCTCATCAATAGTTTGTCTCTTAACTTTTGCAATTCGACTTAGGTCGCAATTACAAAAAAGCTCCCTCATTCTTTCAGATATAGATCTGTGCTCTCTCTCTCTCTATCTCTATCTCTCTGACTGACTCTCTCTCTCTCTATCTCTATCTCTATCTCTCTGACTGACTCTCTCTCTCTCTCTATCTCTATCTCTATCCCTCTGACTGACTCTCTCTCTCTCTCTATCTCTATCTCTCTGACTGACTCTCTCTCTCTCTATCTCTCTGACTCTATATCTCTTTGCTTCTTCGCTCTCTTGCCAGAGTGTTGGATAGTTTATGCGATATATGGAAGACACAGACTTGCTATAAATAAGTCAATTTAGAGCTTATTCGAGACATGAACCTCCCCCACAGAGACAGTTTCTTATAGCTAGGCATACCTGTGTATGCTCTGCATCTGCACAATTAGCTAATGAACTTTGTTTGTTTGTTTGTTCTTAGCTCACAACAACAGCCCGCCAATATTGCCTCACAGGAGACGACGCCGGGTGGTGCGGCATTGTTGCCGCCCGGCGCCTACTACAGTGCGGTGGTGTCCCGTTCTGGTGCCTTGCAGCTGTCGGTGTCGCCACCGCCACCACCCACAACGCCGACGGCGGCACACAATGGCTCTGTTTCCGGTTCCGGTTGCGGCTCAGTTTCGGGTTCGGCTTCCGCATCGGGCAACCTCAATCAGCGTAGTCCCAGCAGCTATGCCAGCTATGACAATGAGGATTCGCTCAAGGAGTTCGATTTGGTGCTGGGCAGCGTGACGCGGATAAATACCAGCACGCCCCAGTATCATCCTCTTACCAAAAACAATAACAACAACAACAACAACAACAACCACAACCACATTAATAACAGCAGCAGCAGCAGCAATAACAACATTTCATCTACTAGCGGCAGCTACGGCGGCACTTCTAATGGCAACAACAATAGCAGCAACAATAATAATACCAACAACAACAACAACAGCAGCAGCAGCAACAATAACAACATCAACAGCAGCAACAATAATAACAACAACAACAACAACAACAACAACAGCAATAACACGCCTCAAAAGCAAAAGCATCCCAACAATGTGCCATACGATCCGTTCGTGCATACCAATAACAAGCCGCCATATAGTTTTAGGTAAGACCAAATATGCATATCATATATATATATATATATATATATATATATTTATGTATTACATATAAGCAACACATTTGTCTCGTATCATCGATCAGTTCAAGTTGATTTGATCAAACACTTAAATCATCTGCTGTATAATGAAATAATTGTATTTTGTTCCAGTTCCTTAATATTCATGGCCATTGAGGACTCGAATGAGAAGGCGCTGCCAGTGAAGGAAATTTATGCGTGGATTGTGCAACATTTTCCGTACTTCAAAACGGCGCCGAACGGCTGGAAGAATAGCGTGCGGCACAATCTGTCGCTGAACAAGAGCTTTGTGAAGGTGGAGAAGGCGCCGAACATGGGCAAGGGTTCGCTGTGGCGCGTTGAGCCGCAACAGCGTCAAAATCTCATGCAGGCCCTCAATCGATCGCCCTACTTTCCCAACTCGGCCGTCGACAAGATTAGCCCCATGCTCAAGAGTCCCAATGGCACTAATGCTGGCGGCAACGGCAGCGGCATCGTTAGCTATGACAGCTTGGATGGCGCCGCCGTTGTGCCGCCATCGCCTGCCACGCCCGCCAAAGCCAACGGGGCCCTGGCGCTGGCCAATGGTCCAAATGGACCAAATGGTGGCAGCAACAATCCCGCCATGCCCACATCAGCCGGCAATGCTGCTGGCGGCAGCCATGTTCGCTTCGATCCCAAACTGTTTCCCAATCTGTCCAAGGCATTTCGCAATATTGAGGAGCCGCCGGTGCTCTTTGACGTTATAAACGAGGAGCTGCCTGGCGATTATGTGACTAACAACAACAATAACAACAACAACAACAACAATAACAACATCAACATCAATAATAATAATAGCAACACCAACAATTGCAAGTACAGTTATGTCATTTCGAATGCAACTGGCAGTGGAGCTGGAGCAGTAACTGGACCTGAACCTGGAGCTGGAGCTGGAGCTGTTCCAGCAGCAACTGTTCCCGTCTGTGCCTTCAATTTTGAGCGTTTGGCACGCGACTGCGGCGCCGATAGCATCGACGATGTTCACGCTGCGGCGGCGATGCTTTTCCTCAAACACGGATCAAAAGCCTTCGGTGAATCATATCAAAATGGGTGAGTGAAAATTGCAAAACGCGTGCAAAACGCGTGAAAAATGCAATAGAAAAATCGTAGATTTGTACAGAATGCAAATTCTTCGGCATTCTTCTAATGCCAGTGTTGGTTATTTATCCACAAATATAAACAGAGCAACAAAATAAACAAAAAGTACTTCAAGGCGTTGCCAGATCTTGAGAAGATAACAAAATCTGATTTGGGAGGCTAATTGAACAAAAGCAAAGTTGGCTAAAAACCTAATGTTTATTTTTGTTTGCTTATCGAAGTTGCTTAGGTACACTCATTACAGTCATTACTGATTTCTATATATATATATATGTGTGTGTGTATGTGTGTCTAATGAACATTAACCAATTGCGTACCTTTTCGTCATACACTTAGTGCACCGGTGATAACCAGTTCGCCCAGTGAGGATCACACCTACTCGGCGGGCGGCAATAGCAATGCGGACAGTGGCGCCTCAACGCCGCTGACCAATGGCAATGGGCAAGCCGCCCAGCAGACACAGCCCAGCGTTGGCCATGGCGCTGACAGCAATTGTGCCAGCTCCGATGCGGCCTACGACAGCAGCGAGGAGAAGTGAGTCTAACTCATATCTCATATGATTAACGCCCCAAAATGTAACGCTCTCATTTCAATTGCAGTCACAACATCACGCCCGAAGAACTGGCCGATCAGCAGCGGCATCGTGATGGCGTCGACGCCCTCCTCTCGCTCTCGCGCTCCTCAATTGTCGAGTGCGGCTCGTCGACGGCAACGACGCACTATCATAGCAATGGCAGCAGCGGCAGTAGCCATGGCTCGCCGCACAAGCGTGCCTCCAGTCGCAGCGTAGAGGAGGAGAAATGGCAGCACATGGATGTCCACTATCAGCCGCATCAGCAGCATCAGCATTATCAGCATCAGCAGGTCACCGGTGTCTTTACGAATGGCAGCGGCAGCAAAATGGCACTACTTAGCAGTGCCGCCGCCAATGTGGCCGCCGCCAGTATGCTAATCCAGCACCAGCAGCATCAGCATCAGCATCAGCAGAGACCTCTCTACGAGGAGGCATACAGCGCAACTGTGGCACCAACTGGGACGGGCAGCAGTGCTGCAAACAGTTTGTATATGCAAAGCTTGAGCTGTATGCCAGCTGGCGGCGGTGGCGGCGGCAGCAGCATCGCAACGGTTGGCAGCGGGCAGCCAATGCTCTCGCTTAGTGCTGCCATGGCCAATGCTGTGGCGACCAAGAGCAAAGTGAAGCCATTGCGGGGACTGCGCACCAAGATCAAGAGGAAGGCCGCCTGGATGCGGTGAATGTGGCGCAAAGCTAGCGGCAGGCCGTTGACTCTCTCTCGCCTGTCTAACTGGCACACATAAACACACACACACACACACGCAAATATATATATATATATATATATGTATATGTATATGTATATGTATATGTATATGTTGTAGCTTTTGCTCCCTCAGCTACCATCCCGCTCGCAGCACTTGTTGTCTCTTTCTAAAGCGAATTCCATTCAACTTGGAGCATTTAGTCAAATATTTTTGTTTTGCCTATTTCAAATACTTTTTTTTTTTACATATTCTTTTTATGTTTTTGTTATCGAGCGGTGTTTTTCTTGATTACGATTATGTATATATATATATATATATATATATATAGTATATACATATTATTTTTTTTTTATAGTTTAATTTTAGCTGTTAATTTTTGATTGGACTTGATTTAGTGGCAAACACGTTGCCTTTTAATTGTTGGCCATTATATATTTTTTTAATAGTTACAATTTTCTTTGTTAGCTTTTAATTTATAACATGTGCATATATATATATATATATGTATGTATATATATGTATAACAAAACATTTTTAATAATTTTTAACTCACTTGGAACACGAGAGACAAAAGTAAAACAAAAAACAAAGCAGAAACTGAAACTGAAACTGATACACAAAAAAATGTCCTACGGTGCTAGCTGGGCACGATAAATATTCGTAATTGTTTGTACAAAATTAATGACGCGACGTAAGGAAGGAAATGTGCAAGGAATGTGAGAGACAAGAAGCGTAACGACTTTTCCAGGGTAGCAGAAGTATATCAGAGAACGGAAAGGTGGAAAAGCAAAAGCATATATCAAAAAACAAACAAGTAACAAATTGTGCTAAGTAATTGAAAAACAAATCAAAACACACAAAAAAAAACGATAAAAACAGATTAAAAGAAGAAACATCTTCGTCGATCGATTAGGAAATGCCCCCTCTTGCGAGGAGGGGGGGTGGCAGACAAATCAGCTGAAAAATGTTTAAGATAAGTAACATTTGCTTTAACAAAATACTTTGTATTGGTTTTTGTTTCCCACGAGCAGAAAGATGAAACACACACACATAGACACACACATACACACACACACACACATAGACACACACACACACATATTTATATATACACACACATTTATATAAAGAACATTTAGCGCCTTATTATTGAGTCCTTAGCAAAGAATACGAAACAAAACAAAACAAAACAAAACAAAAAAAGAATTGTTTAAATCGCTACATGTTATATACTACTTACTATATATATTATTATTACTATTATATTTGTAATTATCATATGTTATATATTATTAACTTAAGTGCTAACAAAAATCAACCAAAAAAAAAAAAACAAAAAGAAAAGAAAAACGAAAAAAAACAAAAGAAAACAAAAGAAAACAAACACGGGCCAATCAAGCGTAGCATAGCAATCCGAATATCCTAACTAAAACAACAACACAACATGCAACACTCAAGTAAATGTTAAATCAAAGATACTTTTAGTACCCTAAGCTACAAAACACAAGAAACAACAAAAAACAACAAATAACAACAACAACAACAACAACAAACTAAATACAATTAGGTTTTAGGCATTAAAATATTGTAGTTCCAAATGAATGCGAACCTTGTTAACAAATTTGTTTCCGGTTTCCTCTCCTTGCTGCTCTCTGCTACCTACAAGCACAAGCACAACACTTTCAACTTTTGGTTTAGTTTTTGATTTGATCAATTCCTTTTTTTTTTTTTGCTTCTGTCAGCGCTCACAAAATTCAAAACTTGAATTAATATTTTTCAACTTTGTCGGACTTTGGCAGCAGATGCAAAATAAATTATTAATAAAACAGGAAAACAACAACAACAAAAGAAAACTTTAGTTAAATTAAAGCTAAATTCATACAGTTGGAAATATGCGGCAATTTATGCACACACACTCACACACACACACACCAACACCCACACCAACACCACCACACATAGATACATAGCTACATTCAATAATGGACTCGCCCTGCCCCCTAAGTGTATACACTTCAAGTACCTTTTTAGCAAAAAGCATTAAAGTAATTTAACGAATAATGAACACAGCTCATGATAAAAAGCAAAGAAAACAAAATGTAATAATGTGAAGAGAAAAAGCCGAAGCAGTTGTTAAACACAAAAAACAAAAAACAAAAAAACAAAAATATGTAATTACAAAATGTTAAACGTTTGCTTTTCGATTGTTTAAATATGGATATATAACTATTGTATGACAGAGTTTTAGTAGCTTTACAATGCGAACGCCTTTTTTTTTGAAAACAACAACAACAACAACAACAAATATATATCTAAGCAGTGTATATTTAAGATCAATGCATACACACACATGCACATATGTATATATATAGATAAATGTGTATATATGTATATATATGTGTGTGTGTGTGTGTGTGCTAATTATAACAATACCAAACAACAAAAAGAAAAAGAAAAAGAAAAAAGAAAAATGAAAATGAAAACAAAGCTCCAACTCACTGATTTATGCAAACAATCGCCGCCCTGTTGCAAAACTATGAGATACAAATTTCTATACACACACACACACACACCACCATAAACACTCACACATACAGACATATATATATATATATATATATATATATATATTTCAAATATTGTTATAGCCTATATACATCATCAAGTAACAAGCTAAAGTGCGAGACTAGGCTAAGGAAAACACGCATCTTCCTAAAGTGTGAAATAACACACTCAACTTCACACACACACACACACCCGCCCCCTCCTCCAACACCCAATACCCACCCCCCTTCCCACAAAACACACCACTACCTTTTACCTCTATTATTACAATAATGACGTACGATTTATTATGATATGATATCATCGATTATTAAGATCAGCAAGACCAGTTTGTTAATGTTTTTTTTATTGCTATAAAAATGTAATATTATTAAACAAATATGATTATGATTTCTTTGCGTACCAAATACACACAAAATGTGATTTCATTTCACTTTTTGTTTTTCTTTCTATTGTGTTTCGTTTCGTTTCATTTCGTCTCGTTTCGTTCCGTTTCGTTTGGGTGTGTTTTGTGTGCATTACTAGAATGGAATCCAATGATCTATAAATATTTAAGAATTCTTACAAATTATATACTTGGGATACTTTTCGTATTGGGGTCTATCAATCTAACATTAATACCAATAACTTTAACAAAGCCAAACGTATCTTTTTTTAAGTTGTCTTTAATTAGGTTTACTGGACTTAGTCAAATGTACATTTCAATAATTGCGCTTACTCGCCAAAAATTACACACATTTTTTTTGTTGTTTTTTTTTTTTGTTTTTTAAATTATATCTACATATATTCGATGAGAATAAAAAACTAAAATAAAATGGTTAATTTGCCTATTAAATGCAACGTACGTCGTCGTACGCAAAATGAACCCTCATGTTTAGTGTTAAACCTACATGATGAAAGCAATGTATGTATGTTATTTACTGAAAGTGCCTCTGCAACTGTGTACATGTATTTGTGTATCCTTGTGTTTTTTTGCATGTTATAATGTTGTTTCTCATAGTGCATATTAGCCAACAGACAACATTTGAACATGTTCAGAGGTCATCTAACTAGAGTCGTTATAGTTTAAGAGTCGTTATTTTGTTAAAGTGTTAGCTTAAAGCTTACGATAGTTACTGTTACGCCTCAAACTTGTGCTTGGAAACCGAAACGACCCGTTCGGACCATTGTTCAAATGAATTATACAGCAGTTACAGGGTATCCAAAACATTTCTACAACAAATAACAGTAACACGTCTGAAGTCTGATCAAGTCGCGTTTAGACGTACAGGGAAACACTTTAGTCACACACATTTATGCGCACCACCCTGCACCCTATTGACTTCGTATACCACAGAAGAACTATAGTTAATAGTTACTAGCTAATAGTTAATAGTTAATAGTTAATAGTCCTATCAGAATAATAATGTCTCTGTTTACATATATACACACACATAAATAAATATATGTCATAAAAATTGTAAATCTGTTGCCCTCCAAGGTTTCAACGAGCGCCTGTTTTTATGTCTAAACCTGTACCAAAAGAAAACAACAACAACAACAACAACAAGAAACAAACACACAAACAATTATAAAATATAAGTATCTAAAGTATGTATATATATATATATATACATATACATATACATATATATATATATATATAGAAAGAAAAGAGTTGCCCTGTATTTTTTAGAGCAATATTTTTCTACTTTTTCGAAGAGCAACAGCAAATGCAAAACACAAATTATTAACCAAAAGTGCTGAAGCGCCGATTGTTTTTGACTGATTTCGGGCTTGAGGAGCTGCAACTGTGCACATTGAAATGCCATAGGATTATGAATTGTATATGAAAGGCCTTTTAAATAGATAAATTTGCGTGTATATACTATGCATATACAGATACATTTAAATGCACATCTGTACATTCATATATGTATATGTATGTATGTATATATGGCATTACAAACCTATATAACATACAAGCAAACTGAACAAATTTAAAACATGTTACGATTAGAGTGCAAATAAAAGCAGAGAATGTCATTTTGACCGATATTGTCAAAAAGCGTATTTATTTTCATTGTTTTTAATGCATCATTTCAATTATAATCATTTAAAGAATAAAAACAAAATCTGGAAAAGCTCACATCGATACCGAAGGAACTGCTGAGATATGATCATTTTTTGAATACACATTTAATCCTTTTATTAAAATAAAATAAATACATTATTTTTGAGAAATTTGCAGAATCTTTGTATGCAAAATGTATTTACTTTAAAGATCCAGAAGGTAACGGCTTAGACACAAAAACCACTCCGTTTAAGTTGACATTTTTTATTCAGGGAGCAACCACGACTGTTATTTAGTTGCTTGAAGCGCAGCTAGATGGCGATATGCGTGCAAATATGAAACGAGCCATAGATGGCGCTCTCTCATTTGGCTTCCAAATAATCCAACCTCTTTTTAAGTTGCTCTTAGTGCAGTTAGATGGCGTTATACTCACCACGCAGAACCAAACCAATGATAGCGCATGTCTGCCAAGTCGGGAATACCCCCAACTGGAAAATAATACACAGAAAATTACGAGTGACAGCAGAGTCCACCAGAGAAAAACAAAATTGCGACTTTGTTTTGAATACAGTATATTCGTCTTTATTGAATTTGATTTTTCTGTTCAGTTTTACATGCTATATAAACTATTTATTAATATTATTTATATATTTTATTTTGAAGTATTTGCATTATTTTGTTGTTAATTTATTTTTTTTTTATTTAGTATTTGCTTCAATAATTTATATCTATATTTTCGCAAAGTTTTTAAAAATTGCATTTTTCGAATGAAAATGTTAATTTACAAATTAACACAATGTATAGATATATGTATATGTATGTATATCTATATATATATATATATATATATATATATAAATACAAATATATATATAGATATATATATATATGTATATATATATATATATACTATATATAAAAACAGATTCTTAAGTTAACCAAAAAAATTGTTTATAATTTAATTGTATGCTTGCAACAATTTTTACAAGAAATGCTAGAAAAAAATTGTTGCTTTATTTAATTACGTAATGCATTTTTTGTTTATTGTATATTTCCTTTCATTTTTAAATTTCTTAAATTTAAAAAATTAATTCGAGTCGAATGTGTTTGCCAAAGTGTCGTCGAGTGCTTTAGTTTAGGCCACTAAGCTAATTTTCGATTTCATTCATTTCCTTTTATTCAGTTATATATATATATAAATATATTTATAATTTTTGATATTTTTGCTGCTTTATTTATTTAATTTATTTATATTTTTTCAATTGGGCACGTTTGCTTAATTCGTTTTTTTTTGGTTTTTCGTTTTTCGTTTTTCGTTTTTTGTTTTTTGTTTACTCAGGGTTAATTTTTGTTCATTACTGGGCGGATTTGAAACTGAAAACGGTGTTGGTTTCTTTGCTTCTGTTGAATTTCGAAAATATCTGCAAACTGAAGAGATTTTTGTTTGTAATTCGTTTATCTGAGTTAGACTGTGTGCGTGTGTGTGTGTGTGTGTGTGGGTGTTAACTATGGCTTTTGGTTCAAGCTTCATAGTTCTTGTGTCTTGTCTACTACATATGTGTATATGCAAGTATGTCCTGTGTGTGTGTGTGTGTGTGTAACTGCTTTGTAGATCTAAAATACGTTATGTATGTACGTCTGTATGTGTATTGCTAAAATAACTGCATATGGCAACACAATATATATATATATACACACATATATACACACACACATATATATATATATATATATATATGATGCTGATATGGTCTGTTTTCCGATGTGAACTTAATTATCTTTATATATATATATATATATATATATATATATAAATATTTATTTTTTAATTGCTTATATTTTGTAATTTACTGTCATTTCCACTATTTTATGTACATTTCGTAATTCGTATTTCTTTTTACTATTTATAAATGAAAACTTCGTCAGTTAATTGGCAAAATCTAAGAAAAAATTGCTTCATTTTTGTTTATTGTTTATTGTTTGTAGATGTGTGTGCGTGGGTGTGTGTGTGTGTGTGTGTTTGTGTGTGTGTGTGTGTGTGTGTGTGTGTGTGTGTGTGTGTGTGTGTGTGTGTGTGTGTGTATATGTATAAAAGACTGTATATCACCGTGGGCTTAAATTCATTTCTATTCACACAGCTTAACACATACGTTAATATATATATGTATATGTAAGTATGTAAAATTAATATTTGTTACAAAAAATGTTGTTTTCAAGTTATTATTATTTATTTCATCGGCCTTTCTTATGTACGCTGTGTTTTTCGTTTAGAATTGGAAGGATAATTTCTTATGCAATTTGCGTTTGATTTTGTTTAAGTTTTGCTCTGTCAAATACAAATACAAATACAAATACAAATGCAAATACAAATGCAAATACTCGCATTCTATGTTTCATATATTTACAAATATAGCTAGATAATATGCATATATATATATATATATATATATATATATTTGAATTTGTTAATTATTCTGTTTTTTTTTACTGGCGTTTATTCGTATTCGCCTTTCGCTTGCAAGTAATATTAATTACGTATAATTTTCCATATATTTTCATTTACGAGTATTTCTCATTATCATTTCGATTACTTTTTGATTTGCATTTTGTATTTTGTTATTATATGCGTTATGTCAATAAGTATGTCAATAAGTTTCAACGCTACGGGATCTATGCAAACAATTTCACTGCCTACGCGACTATATTTAAGTGTACTATAATGTAATGTACCGTTAGACTTGTATCTGATCTGCAGCTGTGTTTAGTTGTTAGTTTTCTGTTTATTGTTATGTAAACTTGGCTAGCACCGCATATTGTTAATATACTCGTATGTAACTCTATATATATATATATATTCTTCATTCTTATTCATTCGCTTTGCTGTGAGTGTGTTGTGTGTGTGTGTGTGTGTTGTGTGTGTGTGATGTGATGTGTGTGTGTGTGTGTGTGTGTGTGATGTGTGTATTAAATTATAGATCAGGCGTTTGAGTGTGTGTCCTTTTTGCTATAGACAACTCACAAAACGCTGCGCAGATGAGCTAAGGGGTGGGGTGGATCCCCTTTGGCCTAAGCAGAGGCCCCTTGGCTCAGGTGCGTGTGTGTGTGTGTGTGTGTGTTGTGGGTGAGGATGGGTGGGGTGCGGGGGTTGGTGTAATGTAGGGTTATGTTAACATATTTTGCGAGTGCTGTAGTTCCTCTGCAGCATTTCATTTGCATATCGCATGCTCCTCATTGGGTGGCATTGGACACATCAGAACATGGAAATTAAAAGGCCCTAAAATGTGTGTATATATATATATATATTTATATATACTCACATACATATATATATATATTGCTAATAAGGAATGTTTTGGTGTAAAATTAAAAAGGAATTTCGATGGGGTTGTTTTTTTTTTTTTTGTTTAAGAAAACATTTTTATTTGATAAAGTTTCATTTATGTTCATGTATTATTGGTATGTTTTGTTTGTTTTTATCTTTATTACAATAATAATCATAATATAATAATAATAATAAAAAAAATTGATCATAATTATTACAATACGAAAAAAATAGTCGATTTAAAAAATAATTATAACTAAATGTTGCCATCATTTATTTTTGTGTGATCTCTTTCAACACATTACGTTCAACTTTAAACATATCTCATTATTTCATATTTTGTATATTATATATATATTATGTATATATATATATACATATATACATATATATAAATATATTATGTATATATATTTATATATGTATATACATATATATATTATATATATATATATATATATATATGGGTGTTAATATTATGCATAAATAGTTATTTGATTATATTTGTAAATATTATTTAGCTAAAGCGTATGAAAATGCAAAGTATTTAACACGTTAACGTTAAAAACTAAATATATTTAAAATTAAAAAAAAAATTTAATTAAATGTAAATCATTTTCAACAAAATTGTTGACAGCGGCAACAAAATTTGTTTTTGCATATTTTTTTCTTTTCCTTGAAAATCATAAAAATTTATCTTTTCTAGAATTTGTAATATATTTGTTTTAAATTTGAAGACGCAAATTTTATTGTTTTAGGTATTGAAATGTGTTTGGTAAGTTTTATATATGTTTTTTTTTAATTTATTTCATTTTTTTTTTTTTAATTTTTATTATTTATATAATAATAACGCGGCAAAGTTTGGGCCTATGCAAAAATGTTTGATTTTTTTTTTTTTTTGGATGTGTGTGGGTTTTTTCTTGTTTTTTTTTTTTTGTTGTTTTTTCTCTTAACTTTTCGCTATTTTTAAAGATTTCGTTTGGCTCAAACGTTAACCTAGCGAAAAAAATGTGTATTTAATTCTTTAAAATTTTGATGATGGATTCTTTTTTCATTTACGTTTTGCTTATTGATAGAAAAACAGTGTTTTTTTTTTGTTTTTAAATGTTTATGATTTAAACTTAGGTGCTATGCAAAAAAATTGGCTCACTTAGATATAATTTTTTATTTTATTTTTAATTGTAATTTTATTATTTAATCTGTGAATTTCTTTAGTACGATATGCGGGTGTCTATTTTTAGTATTCTTTTTTTGTTTTTTTTGCAATATTTAAATTCACAAAAAAAATTTATGCTATTTGTAATGCAAATTTAAAGTACTGTTATATTATGTTGATAAACTGCATAATGCTTACTACATATATTTGTTATATATTATTATTTTTATTATTATAAATAATAATTTAGTGCACTTTGCATTTATTTTGCTATATTGTGTTTTACATAATAATTAATTTGCATTATAAGTTTTTACGTAAATTCAAAATTTACAAAATTTATTGTATTTAGTTTATATTTCGCTTTTCCTTTTTTTGCAGGAATTTCGGGGGAAGTGATTCATTTCTCACGAAAATTGAAACAAGAAAAAATTAAAAAAAATAAAGAAGAAGAAAAATGGATTCTCATTTAGGTATAAGGTTACTTTTAACTATCTTTTACTTTGGGTTCGCCTTGTTGTTTGTTTTGAGTTTTCATGTGATTTTTTTTTTTTAGGTATGTATTTATTTTTCAGTTGTGTGTGTGTGTGTGTGTGAGTTGTTGCTGCTTGAGATCAAAAGATAGTTAAAACTTTTGTGCAACAAAAAAAAAAAAAAAAAAAAAAATTGTATATAATAATAAGATATATCGAAGAGTAGAATTATAATAATAGTTTTTTTTTTGTTTTTTTGTTTTTTGTGTTTTTGTGTTTTGTTGGAAAATGAAAAGACCTTGTTTGCTCAGCTTTGCCGTTAACATCTACAATTAGCTATTTACAAATCGGCCTTGAGTTTCTATTTGTATATTAAATATTTATTGTTTTTCTATATACACTTAACAATGCAGAAAAAAAGTTATTAATCATTACAATAATAAGTATAATAATAATAAAATTCTACCGCCATTTGCTTACAGTCTTTAAGTCGTAAAGAAATCAAAAAAATCTGCGCCTTAACAGATTTGGCTTTTGGTAGAGTTTTTGTTTAGGTAGAGATGTCGCGGCGGAGATTAAGGGGAGAGAGGGGGCGGGGCGGGGCGGGGCGGGGCGTTTTTATTTAATTATTATTATTTTATTTTTGTTTGTTTTTGTTTTTTGTTTTTGTTTTTGTGGGAGTGGGTATGTGGCAAGTTTAAAGCCAACAATTTAATACTTTTGCGCTGCTCTATCGCTGCTGCGCTTCGCATAGCGTCTCTAAACTTTTTAGCTACAACTATATATAAAAAAAAAAAAAATTGTAGTGCACTATAAACTAGTTATATATATGATTTATGCATATGTATGTATATGTGCTATGTATATATATATATATATATAAATATACATATATATATATTATATCAATCATTTATGCGTATGTATATATAATATTTATATATAGATACGTAATTAGCCAGTGGCTAAAGATTTTCTGGGGCCGCTGCCAAACTTAATCACAAGAAATCGTCTTCAACATTGCACACGCCAGCTGCTGGTTACCAGTTCCGGTTGCAGTTCCAGTTCCAGGCTTAGTAGTTCCATGATGTTGCTGCCGGCGCCGCTGCCGCTCCGGCTGTCGTCGCCTGCTGTACAGCAGTGCAGTGCTCGTCGGCATCGCCATTACTGCTGAGGCGCCGCACGCGCACCAAACGCAACTTCTCCTCATTGATCACGTTGAGCTGCTTCTCCGCATCGCTGTCGAGAGGCGTTGTGTCTTCTAATTGCTGCTTTTGCTGCTGCTGGGGCTGTTCGTCCTCGTCGTCCTCTTCCTGCTTGATGCGTACCTCGGGCTCCATGAAACGCTGCTCAATCTCCAGTTGAGCGTGATCGTCGTGCTCGGCATCGGTGGCATTGGAGTCGCCGCCACCTTTGATGCTGTCACTCTCGTCGCGATTGTAGTCGGAGCCTTGCATGACGCAGACGCCATTGATGATGCGTTCGCTGCTGCTGCTGATGTCGACGCCAGCGTTGTTCGCTGCGACACCAGCCGCTGTCGGTGTGCTGGCACCCGCCGGATTGACCCACTGTGGTGCCGCCGGCTTGCGACGCGAACTGCGCGCCGCATTGCTCAGATATGCAGCAGCGGCCGCAGCCGAGGCGAGCGCCGATTTCTGCAGCGCCTTCTCATATTCGGTTATGGGTGTGTGCTCCGGCTCGTGGCTGCCACCCTCAATGGACTCGTTGTCGCTCATGTTGTGTCCACTTGCGTCCAGTTCGAGCTCATCCTGATAGTCATCGCTGCGCTCGCGCTTCAGCGTTGGCATAGATAAATCCAAGCCGCTCATCTGTTCCTTGAATGCTTGATTTAGTGCCTGCAGCTCATCGCCGCCGGCGGCACCCACTGCAGCGGCCGCAGCTGCTGCTGCACCAGCAGCAGCCGCCGCACCCGGTATGCCGGCCAGGCTGCGACCGAGCAGAGCAGCAGCCGCGAAATACGGTGGGTAGGGAATGGGCGCACCACTCAAGCCCATGCGTTCCTTGTGCAACTCGACGAGACGCTGCTGCAGCAGTATGCGAAACTGGACGGGATCGAAGGGCGTTGCATTTGTGTTCTCACGACTGGGTATGGGATTGTCCTGGCCTGGCTGGCCATGTGGTACCTGCTGCTTGAGCCGCATGCGATGATTGTGGAACCAGTTAGTGATGGTACGCGTCGCTAAGCTTAGCTCGTTGGCCAGAAACTCAATGGTGCCGACATTCGGATACGGATCCAGGGCAAATGCTAAACGCAGTGCCTCCTTTTGCTCCTCGGAGAAGAGGACACGCTGCTTCTTGCTGGGCGGTGCACCGCCCACCGACGAACCCACAGAACCCGGTCCCGGGCTGCTCGTGTAGAAATCATTCGTATCATTGCTGGACGTATCGCTGCTGTTGTCCTGCTGGTTGGGACCAGTGCTGCGTCGTCGCTTGCTCGCCTCCCGCCGCTCGTTCTTCAGCAACTGCAGACGCTCCACATTGTTGGCATCACTCAGCCACAGCTGCATGCGAATGAACGGTTCACGACCCTTGATCGAGAGCATGTGCCAGGGCTTTGGTTTGCTGAGCAGCTCCGAGACGGAGCCCTGTGATAGACCGAGCACTGCCTCGCCAAAGATCTTCTGGCCAATGTTGTTGGCAAGCAGGGCCTCCTTAATTTTCGTTGTTATATCGTGCGTGTCCAGATCTTGGGTGAGTGCGGCCATCTCGTAAACCGTGGGTGACATGTGCTGATGCAGACTGCGCATTGCATTTGGGGCATGTGCACCACCCAGCACCGGCATCATCATTGGCTTCTTCTCGTTGCTGCCCGGCGTGCTGCCGGCTGCTGTCGGATTACCTGCAGCCGATTGGATGCCACTAGGCGTGACCGCTGCCGGCAGACTGATTGCGTGCTGTGGCGGCAACCCTGGCGACGTCAGCAGCATATTCTGATGATGCAGCAACTGCGCCTGTGCCTGTGCCTGTGCCTGCGCCTGCGCCTGCTGTTGTGCCTGCTGATGCTGATGTACCTGCTGATGCTGTTGCTGCTGATGCTGCGCCTGCTGATGCTGGCTCGCCTGAGCCTGAGCCTGTGCCTGCGCCTGCTGTACGGCGGCAGCTTGAGCGGCAGCGGCCTGCTGTTGCTGTTGCATTGCTGCCGACATGGCGGCGGCTGCTTGCATCTGTTGCATGATGTGCTGCGCCTGCGCGGGCTCCTGCAGCTTCAGCTCGTTCATCATCTTTTGCATGGGAAGCGTCGCCTGCATTTTGTTGGCCAATCCTTGGGGCATCTGGGGACTGCCGCTGTAACTGCCCGTGCGCATCAGTTTCTCGGGTGCAATTTTATACTGACTGGCGACCAGTTTGTGCACCGCATTGTCATCCTCGAGGAACATCTTCATGCGAATGAACGGCTCGCGACCTTTTTGTGTGAGCATGTGCCAGGGCTTGGGTCGAGCCAACAAATCCGAAACAGAGCCCTGCGACAATCCCAACACGGACTCGCCAAATAGACGCTGCGAGATGCTGTACTGGGAGAGCGCCTCCTTCACACGCCTCACAATATCCTCCGTGTTCAGATTGTTGAACATGTCGAACTGTTGCTGAGTGATGGGTGGCAGCACCGCCTTGGTGGGCCGCTGCGGCTGTGAATGATGCGGCGTCACGGGCGGCTGTGTAATCAGGGAATTGGTAATCGATGCCATTCGCTGCAGTGGACTCGCCGTCGCCGCAAACTCCTCACCCTGATTGCTCAGCGCTGGCGGCAGTATTGAATTGCTAAGCGGACTGGGTGCCGCCGAGTTGCTGCCATGACCACTGGCAATCGTTGAGTTCGCTGCATTTGAATTACTGCCGCTGCCCGCTGATGTCTGTGTTAGTGGTGGTGCGGGAGGTGCTGGTGTGTTGCCGCCCTCCGATTTGCGAGCAGCATGTGACAGGGTTGGATAGCTCCGGTCGTTATCGTCGCCACGCTCGCCATCCTTGGAGCAGCTGCTGCTGCCGCCACTGTGCTGGTCGAGCGATGAGCGCTGTCCATTTAATTTAATATCCTTGCTGGCCAGCGATAGATCCTGTGCACCGTTCAGCACCTGCTGCTGTAGTGCCATCAAACTGGAAAAGTTGGGGAAACTGGCAGCCTGCTGCGCCTGCTGTGCCTGCTGCTGTTGCAGCTTGGCTATTTCACGTTCGAGTACATGACGCATATTCTCGTCGGCGGCCATTGCCGTGGGAAATGGATTGGCGGGTGCTCCAGGCATGCCAGCGGCTCCGCCAAAGAACGGCGTCAACAAAAAGCTGCAATTCACATAAGACAACAAGAAAATTCATCAATTTCGAAAATTTAATTAATAGATCACCATCCCTGACAAATTAAACAACTTTGTAAAAATGCCAATATTGTTTTTCTTTTATTTATTTATTTATTTTTTTTTTGTGGCGCACAGCTGGTTTATCTGTTTGTTTTAATATCTTTTGCATGCGATTGTCAATACTGTATTGAATATTGTATTAAATGTTTAGTAAACAAAAAATGAAATTCTTGGAAATATTTACTTAATCAGGGACCACGTGTTCAACTGGCAAACAAGTTGAAACAAAAAACGCAATCGATGGAAATGCGTTATTGGGTTCAATTGCCGGTTCAGCTGACGGCCAAGCAGGCCACACTGAACCGGTTCAGCTTTTGTGCTTCTGATATTTGATATAGGGCTTCTCTGGCTTCTGGTAACACTCACCTTGGGAAGGCTGCTTCGCGTGGAGTGCGCGTCATTAGCTCCTGATAGAGACGCGCCATCTTGTCCGGTCCCAGATCGTCGTGACGAATGCGCTGCTGTTGCTCACGCTGAGCGGCCTCGCGCTGTTCGCGCTGCTCCCGCTGCTGCTGCTGCTGCTGGTGTACGGCAGCAACGGCGGCGGCCGCTTCGCGCTGTTCGCGTTGTGCATGCTCGGAGGCATGCTGCAGCTGCTGCTGCTGCTGCGGCTGCAGATGCTTAATCTGCTGGTCCTTGTAGAAGGGGGAGCTGCAGCTTTGCGGCGGCGATTTGCTATCCTCATTGCTGTGGGTATCGTCGCCGAGATGGCGACGCTGATGCTCCTGCTGCTGTGCGGCGACCGCGCTGCTCTTCATCAGGGACGAGGCCTCGCTCAGTATGTGTGCAAGGCGATCCTCGGACATGGAATCATCGCCACCAGCGCCGCGACCAGCATACTGTGGCAATCCCGAATCTTTAAAACAGATATATAGAAAACGCCAATGAGTTAATGTTGTATGTTGTATGTTGTATGTTGTATGTTGTATGTTGTATGTTGTATATTGTATATTGTATATTGATCGTAAAGTGGCGTTGCCCATTAAACGTTATAAACTTTATGCGCATTCGGTTTTTGCTCATTTATTGAAGCCCAATTGATAGCTGCGAACCAAAAAACACCGAACGCATAGTGGCCAACAGGCCTGCAGACCAGCAGGCCGACGAGCCAACTGGCAAATTAAGCCATAAAGCGTTCAAAAAGCCAGCACAAATTTGTGGCCATAAAGCGGCGCAGCAGCATTTAAAAGGCAACTCCGATGCACTTTTGATTTCTACCACATGCACTAAGCAAAAACACTCCGCAACATAACAACACAAAATAAACTTCATAAAATGCCTAAAATATTATTATTTAATGGCAATGCCCGTCATTGCCACGTAGTTGGAAATTATTCTTACATAATATTGCATTTTTTGTTGTCCGATTTTACAGGGATTTTCTGTTGAATTTCGTTTAACATGTCCAAATATTTGTTGTGCAGTGTACATATATTTGATAAACATTTTGTGAATTATAAATTCCAAAGCAGCTTTTGCGAGTCACTGCCTGCAAGCCACCGACTCGTTTAGCTGCATGCGACTCTAGGTTGCAGCCTGCTGACCAGTCCAAAGGGCTCAATTATAGCACCATTTGATTTCCAATCAACAAAACGGCGACCACAGACAAAGCGAACCGTGAACCGCACCAAGCGGAGGTGCAACAGCAACAACATCAATGGCCGGACGCAACAAATAAAAAAAAAAATGCTAGACAAAAGTTCAGTCCAAAAAAAAAGTCAACAAAACAAAATGGGGGGGGGGGGGAGGGGAAACCAAATAAAATGGGAAATGCAAAAATAAAAAACTGGATGGGCCCTTAAATAGTTCAATGCATGCGGCGCGCTAATTTGGCACGCGCCATGGCACCAAAAAGTGGGTAGAGAAAAACTGGAAGCTGGTGAAGGGTGCTGGGATGGCATAGATGGAGAGATGGAGAATATGGAGCTGGGCATGCCAAATGCTCATCGGACCGCGCTGGTAGTGGAGCACAGCCAGTTTGAATAAACGAAACGAAACGAGTCGAAATGAATGTGAATTCAATTGCAATTGAAAAAGTACACGGAGCACAGAGACGAGGGCAACAGCAGCGGTGGAAGCAGCAACAATAACAAAATGAACACAATTCTTTACGCAAATTCAATTGAAATGAAGGTTTTTGGTTCCACTCGTTAAATGTCGCTGAAAGAGTGTAAAAAAAACAAATATATCGAAAAAGAATCGACTGCCAAATTGTGAAAATCGCACAAGTGGTTGAGCTCTTTGCCACTGTTCTCTTTGTGTCCTGCGGCATGTTTGTGGCTGCGAGCCAACAAACATCAATCAGCGCAATTGGGCGTTGCAGAGTGTGGGGGTGGGGGGGGGATGGGGTCGTGGCAACGCAACGAAATAACTGAAAATCGCTTTACAATTGCCAAAGCATAATCGATGCCCCAAAGGAGCAAACACTTGTCCAGCACAAAGCATCAACTGAGTAGTTGCAGGAGTATGCGTGGGGTATCAGTTGCTAACACAGGAAACGGAAATCAACACATGAATGACAAATGTTTGGTTGCCCGTTGCCAATTGAAGCGAGAGATTTTGGGCGAATTGAAAAGTGTTCCCATTGAAACACAATAATGCCCGAATGGCGACTGCCTTCGAGCTGGATAAAAGGCGATAAAAGGGCCAACTACAATAGATCGTTACGTTTTGCAGAGTGGCGACACATGCCCCACCACATGCCACATCCTACTTGCCGCATGCCGTATGAAATATCCTGTGGCCAACGTTCTGGATTTTACATTTCTGTATTTTTTGTGTGTTATTTTTGCTTTACCTCTTATGATTTTTGCAATTTTTTCAAATATTGTTTTTTAGGGTCTTCCAAAAAAAAAATTGTTTTTTTTTTGGTTAGTTTAGCTCTTTGTCGTCGTCGTCGTCGCTTCATTTGGGGATTACAAAGTGTTTTTGTGTTATAAAGTCGAAGATGACATTGATGACACCTGGCTGACCCCACGCCAGGACACACAAAGGACAGAGGACATGCGACACAGACACAGACACAGACAGCTTAAGCGCTCTTTAGACGGAGATGGTAGCAACTGGAACTGAAAATAAAACTGAAAATGGAAATGTAGAACGGATGTGGAGTGGAGTCGATTTAAGACAGGGCAGGGCAATGCACTCTCAACCTTAACGATCAATAAACTTTTCAATTGCTTTTCACTTAGGCTTTAAAGATAACTGTAAACTGTTCCTAAAGTTGAGCTTACGAATGGAAATGAAATGAGTCCAATTCCTCGTTTTGCAGCAGCGAATGGAAGTAATATGTTCAGCTAGTTGTAATACGACCTGGAAATGGGAATATTTTGAGTCGCTTAAATCAACAATTAAATGAATTAAATATGCGCATTTGCCATACATAAGTGAGCCTCAAAAGTGTTTTAAGGAGTATTAAAAAAAAATATATATATATATATATATATATATATTTAAGCTGTTCAGCTTCGTGTTCGTTACATATGTGCAACAGAGCGACAGATTCGCAGACAGGAGCGACTTTTAAATAACGCAATACCCAAACCTCAAACACATATCTATCGCATCGTCATCCATCCATAGATACATACATATATAAATAAGTCTACATATATATTTGGGTATTTGAATATTTGTCGTTTATCTTTTTGTTTCGTTTTGCTTTATACTCTGATCCCAAATGTGTTAAGGTATATTGGTTTCACCTGTCCGTTGCCATAACTTCACCAACTTTCAAAGTTAGATTATCAATATTTTGGCCACGCCCACTAAACACAACGCACCCACATCCACATCCTCACCCACCAGTTTGCAGCTGGTATTAGACTAGTCTCAGAGTATCGATCAGTTGGCTATGACCGACCGGCAACGCTTCCACTCGCTTTGTGCTAATGTTAGTTACTTTTTGTCTGTGCTGTTCATTTGACTGTTTTTTGTTTTTGTGGGTTGTATGTTGTGTGTTGTGTGTTGTTTGTAATTTATTAGAGAGGAACATGTTGACCAAATTGTCATTCAAAAGGATATGGATTTTATGCGACCGTTAGCTGTTATAAAAATATGGATATGAGCTATCATATCATATATACATATATATATATATATATATATATAATAAGACATACATATATTTGGCAGAACTGCCGGCACTACTAGCCACCACCTGTGCCACAATTTGCTTGATGAATATTTGCCTTTTATAACAAATCAGACGAATATTTCCCGCCTGACACGATGAGTGCCCAGCACCCAGCACCCCGCCACTCCGCTACCCCGCTACCCCGCTCTCCCATCACCCTCTACTGCCTTTCCCTGCTCATTCGACTGTATTTTTTTTTTTGTCTTTTTTGCTTTTGTTGAGTTTTCCAGTGGAGTTTTTCCTAATACAATAAATATTTGCCAGCACACAAATATGTAATCATACTTCAGTCGCAAAAAAAAGGGTTTACAAGCAGGCGTAGGATGTGGGGGGTTTGTTTGGGTGGTTTGTTGCCACAATTGAACTGGCGCATTGAAATTGGCACACGCACGCAATTTGCATTAATTGCAAGAAAAATTTTCTAATTAAAATGCCAGTCATTTGTTTTTCTATGTGTGTGTGTGTGTGTGTGTGTTTGTTGTTCTGGGCGGGGCAGGGGGCGGTATTAGCAGAAGTGTCAATTAAAAATGAAAGCAGAAACCCAGACGCACAGACACCTACTTGAGGAGCGGCTTTCGACTGCTTTCTTCTAACTGAGCTGAGGGCAAACGTAGCATGGCAAATGAAGTGGGCGGCTGCTGTGGGGTTAGGGGGTGGCGGAGGTATTTTTTTTAAGTGGTAAGCATTGCCTCATCAACTGGCACAACAGCAGCGAACAACATCAAACAGCAGAAGCGCCAATTTTCCAATTCCAATTGCAGTCAAATCAGTCAAGAGGGTTAAAGCCCCATGGAATGGGTTGTTGTTGTTGCTTTGCAATTAAGCGCAAAAATATGACAAGATATTTGAGCCTTGCTATATGCGCTTGCCCAAGGTAATTTGCAAGTTTTATATTCCTTTTTTTTTATTTTATTTTATTTTTGATATGCATTTTATCATGAAGTTGTGCAACAGAACGAATGAAGCCGACTCGAGGGTTATCTTTGAACGGCTTTGACAAGCCATGTGATTGAAGCGGCTCTCAGAGACGAGACTTTAGGAACGTTCATAGGTAAGGACTTGTGTACAGGGTATTTCCCAGACGACTTCGACACCAATGCATTACTTTTGTTTATTCTTTTTTGTATTGTTGTCAAAGTTCATTACAAAGTAATTAGCCCAAGCAACACAAGAAATTATAAATGAAAAAATAATAAAAAAAAAAAAAAATGGGAGGGAAATAAAAGTTCCGAAAGTGCAACACGAGCGCGCGAGACATCTGCAACATTTTGCGGCATGATGGCAAAATGTCGAAGACAAACTTTTCCCTTGTCTATGTGGCCTAGTGGCATGGCATGTCGGTTAACATGAGGGCAATGCAAACTACATACATATGCTATATATATACACAGCAGCTTACCTATGTATATGTATATATGTATATAAATATTTTCGATGTTTAAATAAATTAAATTTAACGGGAAACAGTTGCATGGCAAATAATGTGTATTCAATCTGTGTTCATTCACATAATTCAATCATATATTTCGCAAGGTTTTGAGTTAATTTAAGTGTATCATAAGTGATTAATATGCATTCTTTGCACTGAATTCAGGGTGTAAAATGGAGGGGGGGGGGTGGTGGAGGGGGTGGTGGTGCATTTGAACCCATTGGGGATTTAATCGCATTTAATAAAAATTGTTGAACGAGTTTTATGCTAATTTATGTTCGTTATATTTGTGTGTTGTGCCCACGCATCTGGGCCACGCCCCATTGTTATGCTAAGAACATTCCGCAATTTTCATAAAATCTAATAAATTAAATTACAATCAAAAACGAAAAATAGAAAATGTCTAACGAAAAAATACTTAAATATGAGGCCAAAAAGCGAAGGAATTGATACGGCCCGTTGGCCACTTAGTCAGGCGGTGTGTGCGCGTGTGTCTGCTTTCATGTGTGTACATGTATGTGTGTACATGTATGTGTGTGTGTGTGAGGCACATATTTCGCTTTATGGCTGGTGACAAATAATTTGTGAAACGGCGGCAAATAAAAGTGCCAGGCAATGTTTTGTCGTCTGTCTGTTTGGCATTTGGAATGCCTTTGTCTCTACCTCCCCGATCTGTTAAGGAGCCCCCCCCCATTCCCCCTCGTTCCCCCAACAGCGACCTCACCGAACTACTACAACATATACTACTATGACTGCCCTCTCCACACCGCGTGCGTTGTATGTTTGAGTTGTTTTCTTTTGTCTTCTTGGCCGCGTGCTTTTCTATTTTAGGCCACGCACTTTTCGCCCGACTTTATGGCTGCTGCCGCTGCCGCTGCTGCTATGCCGCTGCTGGTGCCGCCGCTGCTGTTGCTGCTGCTGTTGCTGCTGCGCCAGCGAGCGGTTGGCTAAAACAAATAGACGACGTCTGCTAAAATTATGTGTTAATATGCTAGTATTATTAGCTGCCATAACGAGTTGGCTCGGCTAAATTTGCTGCTACTGCTACCGCTGCCGTCAACATATACAAATATTTGTCATTACGTATGCGACGCGTCTGACAGAGCTAAAATGACGTCGAGCATTGTTTTTTTTCAACCCATCCCAACTCCAATGTTTTTTTTTATTTATGTTTCGTCTTTGCAATGCTAAGCGCAATTTGAATTGGGCACTCAAACTCAACCTTCTCAATCCATCTGCCACCTCCTTTTCGCCCCCGTTTGCATGTTGAGGCATTAACAACTTACAAGCGAGCAGTGCACAGTGGTCGTGGTTGTGTTTGTATTGCTTAAGTTGGTGATAGCACTAATCGATGGCATATGTATAGTTCAACGATGTCATACATCGAAAGTTAGTTATAGTCACAGATCCTCTGCTCAAAGCTGTTATTAAAGCTGGGGCGGGGCTATGCTACACTTAATTATTTGCTCAACTTTGGCACTTTACAAGTTTTCAAAAATTTTCAGAGATGTATATTCGTATTAGAATTTATGTTTGATAACATTTATCGGTTTTTTTTTTTTTCGAAAACTTTTTTACAACTTTTCAATAGTTGTGCCCCCAACAATTTTCCACTCACTTTGCCTGTGCGCCGTTTAATATGCAACAATTGTCGTTAAATGTTTAACAACAACAACAACAACAAGCAAAATCAACGGCAAAACAAACCAAAAACGTGAAAAGTTTTGCGTCAACTAGGCGCTTGGTACCCTTACT
Source organism: Drosophila cognata (assembly GCA_035041535.1). Taxonomy (NCBI): domain Eukaryota; kingdom Metazoa; phylum Arthropoda; class Insecta; order Diptera; family Drosophilidae; genus Drosophila; species Drosophila cognata. Next base: position 3,171,088 of record JAWNLC010000235.1, read on the forward strand.
CTCTCACTCTCTTACTCTCTATCTCTCTCTCTCTCTTTCGCTCTCTCTCTCTCTGTCTCTCTTTCACTCCTACATGAGCAAGTCACCCAAACCCTTTGCGTGGCTTACACAGGCTACCAATCGTTCGGCAGCCGCCCTTGGCGCAACTCCGCATTGCAACTCCCAACGCCCCCTTTGGTCACCAGTCAGCTGCGGCACTTTGTCCAGCACAAAGACGACTTCAAACGCGCGGCACGTCAACGTTTTGCATGCCTCGTTGAAGGCAGCAGTTGCATTGCATTGTTGTTTTTGTTGTTGTTGTTGCTGTTGTTGTTGCTGTTGTCGTTGTTTACATTTAATTCTACTTCACGTTTGCTGTTGTTGTTGTTGCTGATGTTGTTTTTTTCTCATTTTTTTTCTTTTTTTTTTAAATTGTTGTTTTATTTTCCATTTTATTGTATATGTATTTTGTTTCAAGCCTTTCACCGACCAATTGTTACGGCAGTCGTCGCGTCGCCCCCACCATCTAAAACATTTTTGTAGCCCATTCCATTTGATCCTATTCCATTCCAACTCGTTCCATGCTCGCGGGCGCTTTAAACAATTACAATTCAAAAATCATTGACGCGCTCTGCTCGTCAACTTTGCAGCCTACAAAGTGACTTCAAAGTATGTTGTTTTGTTGCATTTATTGTTATTATTATTATTGTTATGTTTATAATTATTATTATGTATTTGCGCCCTGCATTAGGCAACTGTTTCTGGCAGCAGCGTCAAGTCTTGGCCAAGCGGCTTGTGGCATGCAACTAACTGCCTATTTGCTTATAATTAACTGACAACTAACGGGGCACAGACTTGAAGCGGGCCTTAAAGGTGGTGTGTATGGTGTGGAGGGGGGGAGGGGGGGTGGGCGGAGGGGGCGTAGTGTTTTGTGGGGTCACTAAGCACATTCAATCGCATTAAGAAAAAAAATTGCAGCGCTTGCGTTCAACATGCATAAATAAGTATATAAACAGTTAGTTTAGCTGCCATGAGTAATCGTCATAAATTAATTGTCAACATTTGCATGCACTTAGACACACACACACACACACACGCAGACACACGCAGACACACGCAGACACACACACACACATGACACGACGCACACACATGTGCATTGGGCAAACAGAGGGCGACAGTAAAACTTTGATTAACTTTGCCGAGCCGCATCGCTCGTTGGTTGGGGGCTTGGTGCGTGTCTGTGCCACAGTTCGTACTTTAAAAATACTTTTGCATTGACATATTTGTGGCCCCCGTCTGGCATAGTTGTGCCTTATTTCGTTGTTGTCGCTGTTGCTGTTGCTGTTGCTGTTACTTTTGCTGCGGCCCATTCAAATTGATGACTAATCAATAAACTTAACCAAGACAACAAAAACTAACAATCGGAATAGCTTGCAACAGAAACGAACAGACATTGAGAGACATATGAGTATAAGTTGCGAAGCTATCGCTAGCCAAAGATCTGACTTGGTTTCTATACAAAAATATAAAAGATAATACATAACACGACTGTCTATTCCGAGCCTCGTTTTGGGTTATACATTAGAATTTCACGCCTAATGTGCGAATTTGCCAAAATTTATGATGACAGGCGAAATGGTTGCATGAAATGCATCAAGTCGTCGCCATCGTTGCTGTTTGTTGGCACGTTGATTATACGCAAAAATCAAAAATAATTATAATTTCACATTTTAATGTTTTGGCCGCTGTCCAAAAAAAAAAAACCAAAAAAAAAAAAAACGAAATGACTAAAAAAAAAACCATACAAATAATAATAATAAAAATAAAAAGACGAAAGCAAACAGAAAATGAGCAAAGTCGATTTGAAAAATGGGGAATCAATGACACTGTGTTCAATTTCAAGTGTTGCAGCTTCAAATGGTTTCTCTGAGTGTAGCTTAGAGTGTAGGTGAAATTGATAAGCAATACAATGAAATTAAATTGTGAAATCAAAAAGCTAAATCCAAAATAGGAATAACAATGGCAAATATTCAAATATTCAAATGAAATTTGTATAATTTCGGATAAGGACAAGATCTCAAGCCTAGACTTAGTCCTAGCCAAGTTTACGTTTCTAAATATATCAAGTATATATTATTATTAGCTGAACGCATAGCAACCAGCATCTGTCAGATATTTTTCAACAGTCTGGCAGCGCTCGCTGCGAAAACTGTCAACTAATTAAGCTGCGGCAAAAAAAAAACTATAACCACCTGCAAAGCACAGAAAAAAAAAAAACTTTTAGGGCACTCACCTTTCTTGGGGATGAGGGACTTGAGGAGCATGACGGCACTATCATCACAGGCCCAGGCGTGCATCTTGCGGTAACTGTCACGACCCTTCTCGGTTAGCTTATCCCAGGGCTTTGGCTTGCTCAGCAGCTCGGAGACGGTGCCCTGCGACAGGCCCAAAATATATTTGGCAAACAGCCGCTGCCCGATATTGTGCACGGAGAGCAGTTCACGTACGCGCCGCGAGATGTGCAGAGTGTCGAGGGCCTGGTTCGCATACTTGTCCATGTTGTAGCGCAGCATCTCCTGCAATTTGGCCTCCATGGGATCACCTTTGGGTATTAGCGATTCACCCAATCGGCCGGCCATCGAGACGCCCGGCTGCATTTGCAGTTCGGCATCCGCAAAGCGAAAATGTTGTGCTCGAGGATCCTGGCCAGCCGCAGCGGCGGCCGCAAATTGAAACGCCGGCAGGCTGGGCAAATTGGGCAGAAAACTGGGTGCACCCAAAGCGGCCGCATGCTGTGCATGGGCAGCCATTGCTGCAGCGGCCACAGCCGCATTCGCATTTGGCGTCAGGCTGTTGTTGTTATCCTCGGCAACGGCAGCAACGGCTGCCACATTGGCAGCGGCCGCGGCCTGCAACAGTGACTTGTTGCCATTCAGCGTGCTAGCAATGCTGGCCGCCAGCTGGGCGGTGCTGTTGGGTGTGCTATTGGCGCTGGATGAGTTCGAGTCGGCGCCATGATGCAGATGATGTGCCGCATGCAACAGCTGTCCATGTGGATGGCCATGGTGGTGCGCATGATGATGATGTGGATTCAGTGGATCGCTGCCGGCTGCTGAACTGCTGTTGCTGCTATTGCTGCTGTTGTGGTGATGTTGCTGCTGTTGAAGCAGCTGCTGCTGCTGTGGCTGATGCTGCTGGTGTTGGTGGTGGGAAGCGGCATCTAGGCGTGTGGATTTGGAATTGGAACAAGAGGAGTGATTGGCATGTAAGAAAGTTGAGTTAACCAATTGACTGAGTAGCACTGTGGACGAGGGTCCATGTTGCTGCTGCTGTTGTTGTTGTTGTTGTTGCTGTTGGTGATATTGTTGTTGTTGCTGTGCAGAAAAGTGCTGCTGCTGCTGCTGTTGTGACGGCGGCAGCGGCGGCGGCGGTGGTGGCAACAGTTGCTGCTGCACCACATTGGCATTTTGATAAATTGTTGGCGTTTTGCTCCCAGTTGTTGTTGCTGCTGTGGCAGCTGCTGCTGCTGCTGCTGCTGCTGTTGTCGTTGCTGCTGGGGTTGATGTTTCAAAGCCGCGCCGCCAATAGCTATTGACCAGCTGCTCTTCCAGTGTTTGGCCAGCGGCCATCTCAGTGCCGCCCTCATCAGCATCGTCTGTGTCTAAGATTTCGATTTTGGGCTGCAATTTGGCCTCGGTCAATGCATCATTTTCAGGCTTTTCCGATACATTTGTGATTGTTTCTGGCTTGGATGTAGCTGGTGCTTTTACTGCTTCTTGTTCTTCTTCATCTTCATCTCCATCATCTTCTACTGTTACTTGATTAGCGGCTGTTGCTGCGTCTGCTGCTTGTTGTTGCGGCATTTCTGCGGGAAACAACAAAAAAGTTGTGCTTTTTGTTGTTGCTACTTATTTGGAATGATCTATCATAAAATACGGTTTTCTTTTTTTTTTTTTTTGTATTTGATATAATGGTATTTAGTATTTGTATTTGGTATACCGATTTCAACAACATCCATGGAACAAAACGCCAAATGAATCAAAATATTCTTTTAGAATTCTTTTCAATGTTTTTTTTGTTTGCCAACATTTTGCACTTTTTACTTTTCGCTTGCCAATTCGTACAACAAAACAACAAAGAAACTGTATGTGTGTGTGTGTGTGTGAATGTGGTTTTTGTAATATAGATACTTATCAAATGTATATAGATAAATATTTGTCATACAAGTGAGACAGATAGAGGCAGAGAGAGAGAGAGACAGGATTAAAGCGTGTTGTTGTGCTGATTCTTAAGTGTTGTGTATTTGGATATGTCAATATCAATTATCGATAAACATGCAGAGCAACTCAAGGTGTAAAACAACAACAACAACAACAACAACGACAACATACGCAGACGTTTCGATGCAAATATTGTAAAAGAAAAAAAAAAGGAAGAATAAAAAAAATAAAAAAAAAAACTAAAAAAAAAAAACAACTGAAGAACAAAGAAAGAAGATTGGAGAGAAGAGAGAAGAGAGAAGAGACAAAGCACACGTTCGCCTCGACTGATCGTCGCTGGTTTTTTGATCGCTTGTTGACAGCCATAAAAATTGGCGCCGCAGTCCGTTAGCGCCGATAACCGGGTTGCGGCGGATGGTTCGTCCCATTAAGCAAACAATTCAGAAACGTGGCCCTTCTGGGAGCCGGATGATGATGGCGGGACAATGCAAAGCGCTCAACCGATTGCAACAAGCGACAAAAACAGCAGCGCAAAAGGAAATAACGAAGCATGAACCGAACCGAGTTGAAATCGATTTGAAAGGAACGCAATTGAAATGTACCGATGGAGTTGGGCCGAAGATAGCCGCTGCTAATATACTCACCATCACTGCTGGCATTCGCTGCCTCGCTGGCGCCATTCTTGAGCGCCTCGGCGGCCAGTGCTTTGGTGCGTTCCAGGAGCAGAGCTTGGAATTTGTTGGGATCGTTAGCGCAGGCAGCGGCTGCTGCGGCCGCGGCGGCTGTGGCAATCGCCGAATGTGGGCTGAGCACATTCAGATCCAGTGGACTGCTGTGCGGGGCGAAAAAAACAATATGCGTATGGAAAGTTAGTAAATTTGTGCGATTCGGCACGGAATGCAAATGAAACTAAATACAATTGGACATTGGGCAAACACTAATTGTTTCCGATTAGAAATTAGCTAAAGCAATGATTTGAGCTCGTCTTTAGATTGGCACTCACATACCTTGGCCATTATCGAGTTTGTTTTCAATGTGACTGTGGTTAATTTGGATTTGCAGTTTAGCTGGGGATTCGTTTGTCTGTTTAACTTACTGCTGTTCCTTTTTGATTTTCAGCTCATTGCTGTCCGCTGTGGCTGTGGCATTGGATATATCGGCATCCTGCTCCTCGTCGTCATCCTTTTCGTTGTCGTCGCTGTGCCGATTGTTGGCAATTGCAGCGTGCTGCTGCTCGTTAGCCATATCCGTGTCCTCCTCATCATCATCGGCATCGCGCAGTTCAGCATGGTTATCGTTATCATTGTCATTATCATCATCATCGTCATCATCGTCATTGTGCTGATGGGTAGATGTTAGATCTGTTGATTTAAACACCGCGCTCAACTCGTTGTTGTTTTCGCTGCCCTGGCTACTGTGATTGTTGTTGTTGTTGTTGTTGCTGCTGCTATTGTTGTTGTTGTTGTTATTGTTTGTCGCAGCCGCATTAAGAGCGGCAGCCAATGCAGTTGCCTCGGCAAGTGCCTCATTTATCTGTTGCTTATCCAAACGTGCCTCCAAACGCATTATGTGCTGTCGCTTCACCTCCAAATGCTCTTCGAGCCTTTGGATTTGTACAAGGTGAGTTTGTTCCAGACCACGCAGGCGTTGCAACTCATCCAAAAGTGCTTTAATCTATAATAGATGCAGACAAATAAAAAAAACAAATTAGCAATTGGCTTTCAAGACATTTCAAGAACTTATGGATCACATTTTCATTACTGAACAACTTAAACATTTCCGAATTTATATCAATAAAAATTTAAACAATAATAAACATTTTCCAATACACTTGAGATTGTTACGGACGAATTAAGCGGAGAGAGCAGGATGTGGCTAATTTTCAGAATTGTTTTGGTTGGGTTAACAATCAGTAGTTGTCAGATTTTCGCATGTTTTGAAGTGGTGGAATGTGGCAAAAACTTTATGGTTGCATATTGTGCGGCTACACTTTCATTGTGGTTGACAGTCTGTCTCATGTTTTTTTTGTTGTTGTTTTTTTTTTTAATTGCACGCATCAATATTTAAACAAGAACAATGCAGAGTCGCGTCTCCTTGTGCGGCATGTATGTGTGTGCCGTTTGTGTGTGCAAAAGTTCGAGAGTTATAAAATAATTTTTAATAAAATTAAGAACGAGGACGGCGGCTATGTCGCTGATTGCCTGCGACTGAAGTGAAGCTGCTGGCAACAGGCCACAGATACAGCCACAGGTGTATATAGAGGTAAAAGGGGGTAGCAGGGGTAGCACAGCAATACGTTCAATGTATAGGCAGACAGGGGAGTTGGGGATATGGGGAGTATGTGCCTGCAGCGAGCGTTTGAGTTTTTGGAACTTTGTTTGTTTGATGAAAATATGATAATTGGCAAATTTGACAAGGGAATTTTTCTTAAGTGCGTCGACGTGTGCGCAACTTGTGTGGGTGTGGGTGTGGGCGTGGGCATTGGGAGGGGTAGCTGCTATGCGAGGAGGCGTGGCGCCACAACAAAGTTGACAAGATAAAGTTTTGCGCCGTGCGGTGTGCACCAAAATTTTTTTAATGACAGCCAGGTGGCGTATGCTGTGTGTGTGTGTGTGTGTGTGTGTGTTGATGTGTGTGTGTTGATGTGTGTGTATTTCTTATTATGTGATTAAAATTAATTTAATGGCGCGGTTTTTAATTGACGCATATGCCAGCCAAGACGGCGTCAAACACAAACTTGTACAGCGACTCTTGCCGCTGACTGTACCCAAGTAAGACAAATAAGAAGCAGCAGAGAATGCCTCAAATCAACATAATGCCAATTGGGAATTTGCGTGTCATTGCGTTATTTGTGTGGCACGTATGGGAACACAAACAAGAACGAAAAGGTTGATTGGTAAAACTTTTGTTTGACTCATATATTTTATCAATAAAATAAAGTGAATGGGCCTAGCCAGATTATGATTATTGGCCATACACATTGAGTGAGAAGGGGGACATAGATACACACACACACACACACACATATATATATATATATATGCAATAATATATAATTGGCATTAAAAACGCATCAGCATAAATAAATATGTAGATGTATTTGTGCATGTGGAAACATGTGTCCTTTACCAGGTCGCGGAACATGTCATGCCTGGAAATGCTAAGCAGTTAATTTCATTATCAATCAAAAGGCAGCAACAGACATCTCCCCCAACCCCAACCCCAACCCCAACTCGCTTGGCAGAGGACTGAGGTTGCGTGTTCGATTTTTCATTAACATACGAGACATGTAAAAACTGCTAAGGACAACAACCCCCCTATTTGCAGAAGAAGAAGCAGCACAAGACGACAGCGACGACGACTCAAATTAATTGCATAAAAATGTTGTATACCCCATCTAGACCAATACAGCAAAATCCCTTCTTGCTGACGTCTAATTGCCAACTCAATTGAGTCACCCTCAACCCCTCCCGAATAAAACAAAAAGTGGAAAATGTAAAAAAATTTGTTTTGTTAAATAAACGCAATTAGCATGCAGCGCAAGTGTACGGGTATGCCAAGGGTTGTGCATATGAGTGGGTGTGTGGTTGTCTGTTGCGTCTTACAAACACACTCACACACACACACACACATATGCGTGAGTTCATTAATAATCAACTGACTGCGACACAGACACAACAACGCCTTAGAACTGCAGGCTTAATCTCGAAATTTAAATTTGGCAACATGGCTAGCTGAAATTTGGCAACGTTGCGCAACACTTAGGTAAATATTAATAGATGAGTGCATTTTTGAAGCGCGCACCCACACTCAGATACACGCAAACACACCCACACACACACACACATCCACGCACACACACACACACACACACACACATTTTTGTCATTTCGATTTAAATTTGTTTAATACTAAGAGCAGAAGCAGGAGCTGGCTCTGTTGAAGAATTATTAAAACGATAAATCAACTTTTTGGGGATTTTCGACACAACTCAAAAATCATTTGCAACCCTTTGCGCCAAAAACTTTTGCCTGTCCAATTCGTTGGCTGCCTGTGGCTTTGGCTCTGTGGCTCACTGAATGCCCATATACGAATGAAAAGGGGCGGGAGGTTGGGGAATTGAGGGGTAGGTGTCCGACTTCAACTACGCAGCAATCAAACAAAAACTACTATGAGAGCACCGGGGGGATGGAGAAAAACAACCAAACACATACCCAAAGTATTGACTGTAAAATTATGAAAATTTACATTTTTCCAACAATGTGAATAGTTGTAAATTTGGCATGGGGCAGCTGCAGGACGCTGACTCAATGGAGGTGGGGGGAGGTGAGTGCACAGTTCGGACATTGACTGACAGTTCAAGCTGCTGTGTATGTGTGTGTGTATGTGTAAGTGTGTGTGTGTGTGTGTGTGTGTGCGGGTGGGTGTGCAACTGTTAATTGTCGATGGTTTGTTGCTAGCCACAAGAAATGCGTGGGGCATGCACAGTACTCGGGCGATATTCAGTTTATAGTCTATAACTGTATATGCATATATAAAATATATATATATATATATATAAATATATAGATCTATATATATATATAATAGAACAACAACCCTTGTGTTTATTTTTTTTTCTTTTGCGTATGGGTGGGGAGAGTGGGTGGTGGGGTGTGGTGTGGTTGGGGGAGCTGTCAGAATTGTAAAAAGTTGCGTAAGTTATGCAAAAATAGACACACATACATGACAGTCAGGCGTATGGGGGTCGAGGCAGTGCTGCGGAGTTGGGGGTTGATGTCCCAGCCGGAGACATTAGCATAGAGCCAAAAGCAAACGATTTGTAATTAACAAAATTGCCAGGCAGCCGGAGCGACGACAAGCATGTGAATGAAGGAGGGAGGATGGGATAGGCAGCCAGGCAGGCAGGCAGGCAGGCAGGCAGCCCCCAAACAATTGACAAAGCAGTCAATACACACACATACACACAAAAGCACAAGACAACAGCAGCAGCAACAGCAACAGCAACAGCAACAACAACAACAATAATAATAACAAACACTCCAAGGCGAACACATACACGAGCACAAACACACACCCGTTCACTCACACATACGCACACACGCATGAACAAAATGTGGCAGCAGGTGGGCGAATTGCTTGGGTCGATGCAAAAAACGCCAAAAGGAATTAAGATGCTCAGTGTATGTGTGTGTGTGTGTGTGTGTGTGTGTGTGTGTGTGTGTGTGTGTGTGTGTGTGTGGGTGTATGTGGGTGTATGTCATTTTCACATTCATTCATATGGGCTGGGGTAAAAAAGGGTTTAATCAGTGTACGCAGGAGTTGTAAAAACATCTCAGAACTCAGAGAAACACACACACACACAAACGACCAATACGCAAATACAAATTAACAATAAGCAATCAAAGACACACACACACACACACACACACATACACAATGATTGTAAGGGAAGAAGAAGCTGCATATGCAAGTATATGAATATACATACGTATAAATGTATATATATTATTTTTTATAGCAGCCTTTTAGGCACGCCAGCTGCCAAAGCCAAAAGCAACCGTCAAAGGAATTAAAATTCATTCGGGCATAAAAATTTTAATATATATGTATGTGTAAATATATAAATATATAGATATATATATATGTATATATATAAAGGGACGCATAGAGACAGCGACAGCGCCGAAGACAGAGAAAGGTTGTCTGAAAGAGTTAGATGCAGTGCTTGAGAGAAAGAGAGAGAGAGAGAGAGAGAGAGAGAGAGAGAGATAGAGAATATGAAGTCAGTTGGCTTGGGCGCTATAAAAACGGGGTTACTTTTCAAGCAGTCTGCTAAAGAGGCTGTCGACTGCTGCCACTGTGGGCGGCTGGAGCGGCAGGGGGCGTGTGTTGTTAATTTTCAAAAAGCCAAAAGACAAATGAGTAAAGAGCAGCGGCATCCGTAGCCGCCGCCGCGTCGTTTTTGTCATCTCAATGTACTGTTTTTTTTTTTTTCATTTGAATTTTTTTTTTTATGCTCTTGGTTTGCCATTGATTTTTGATTGTTTCAAGTGTTGCTGACGTAGGGGGAGGGAAATTGGGTTGGGCTGCGGCTGTGGCTTAAAGTCTGCCAAGTGCACCCCAGAGCTTTGACGCCAAAGCTTTTGTAGTATTCTTTATTATTGCCGGTTGCTGTTGCCTTTGCTGCTGGCAACTCGCAATGCCCAAGTTGGCAATTTGCAACAAAAGACAACAAAGCGCATGAAAACGCAGGCAAAAATGTGAGTGAAAAATGCAATAATAACTCGCAACGAGTGTGCGAATGAATGAATGAGTGTGGGAGTGAGTGCATTCAAGATGCAGGCGCTTGCTTCGATTTATGCTTTGAGTATGGCTTTTCATTAATGACTACATATTCATCAGTCCAGGCATGCATTCAAATGACATGATTAGCGACGCACAAATTAACGTTTGTATGTATGAGTATATTCATGATTGCATTCATGAATTAAATGGTATTATTAGGTTATTAGTAAATGCATTTATGAGTGCATAGATGCTTATCCATAGATGAAGTATTCATAGGTGTATTCATTGCCGCATCATTGTAAACACTGAGCAGCCGCGTAACTATCTGTAATCTGCTGCGGCTGATCCCTGAATCAAATGAAGCGAGTTTTGAGTGCGATTGTTAGTATTCACACAACTTGAAGAGCCTAAGCGTCAGGTAATTTTGTAATTTTCATTATTTGTCAATAGCTCACGGCATGGGGAACTGTGGTGAATTGGGGGAGACTGGTTACGGGGGGTGGTGCCTTGCCAATTTGCAACAATTCAAAGGCATAAATCAAACAATTTCAGGCAGTCTGTCAGGCAGACAGACAAGACAGACTGGCAGTCAGACAGTTATATACAGTTTGTCACTCATTCAGTGATTCAGTCAGTCAGTCAGTCAGTCAAACAGTTATTCATTTACGCACACACGCACATAACGGTACAGTTATTGAATTGATTTGGGAGCAAACGACACCAACAACTGAACGAATCGAAAGCAGGTGGAGCTTGGAGGGGGCCGGATGATTGTGGACAACCCCCCACCCACTCCCCCCACAAGGCAGTGCGATTGTGTGTCTTGTTGTTGTATTTTTTGGATTATAAAGTTTTGTAATTAAAATTTGACAGCTTTACAATTCCCAGGCGCAGGAACAGAACGATAGCAAAGAAGGCGGCAATCGGGCAGGCAGGCAGGCAGGCAGGCAGTCAAGTCAGTCAGTCAGACAGTCAGTCAGTGAGTCAGAGGCAAAAAACCCTTTAGCGCCGCAATTTCTTATTCGAATTTTACAATTTTCGATAAATGTTTCGATTTTATTGTCTAAAATTTTGTGCGTGCTGCGCGGGTTGGACGGGTTTTATTGAAGAGTTTCTCTGGCTTTGGTTGGAGATTTTCTGAATATGGGGCTGATACTGATGCTAGCTGAATACACACTCAAGCACACATATAGATACGAATGTACAGAAATATGAATATGAATGAATATGTGTGCTTAAGCCATGCATCAAGTTTTACATTTTAATCAAAGCTCTTCCTTTAACCCACTCTGGCGCAACCTGATCCACTCAGTCGCCCGTTTCGTTTCTAATTCGTTAAACTTTTGCTTAATAATTGTCTGGCCATGCCGAACTCAATTCCGGTGCACCCCAAATCCACACCATAAAACGCGAGCTTGACTTTTATTCATATTTCGGTCTCAATATCATAAAAATATATTACAGCAAAAAAAAAGTAAAAAAAAAACAACAAATTGTGATTTTTTTTTTGTTTTTGTTTTTTCGACTACCCCCGATAAGCGCTGAGCGACGACTACAAAGTCGACCCAAAATGTACCCCTTGAGTGTGTGTGTGTGGGGGCATGGAGGGGTAGCTGACGCAGCCAGCGACTGGTCCAGTCACATGTCTAATCCTTTTGCTTATTGATATGATATCTACACGCAGAAACCAGCAAACAAGCCAACCATACGTATAGAAGTGCAAAAAACCAACAAAAAAAAACCCAAGCTAAAAAGGTTATGCCAGCGATTTTTATTTTATATATTGCGCTATACAATAACCGAATTTTTTTTTTGGAGTCATGAGTACTGGGATTCTTCATGTTTTTTGGCTTTCATAATCAAAAAACGTTAAAATCATAGTCTAGACAATAATTTATGAGTACAGCATTGCTCTTCTGCTGCTGCTGCTGATGCTGCTGCTGCTGCTTGTTGTATTTGTTCGTGTCGCTGTTGTCTTTTTGGTCGGTTTTTGTCTCTTTGCCCGCATTATCATCAATATGAGAAAAGCAGACAACGGCCAGCAGACCGCACCCGTACTCCACCCAAAAAAAAACACACACACACCCGCCTCCAACCCGGCCAAAAAACGCAATGCCAATCAACATCTCTAGCAAACATTCGTAAGGCATCATATCCTCGTGCACGTCCTTGCTTGTTGTCATTGTTGTTCTGCTTCTTTTTCAAACGTTGTGCTCGTTGATTTTTTTTTCGCCAACAGATATAAAAATATGAATGTGGCGGTTTGTCGGCTCGAGCTCCACACAAAAAAAAAAGTATAAAAAAAAGGCCACAACACCTTAATATCAGCTCGCTTACGTTAAGGACTTAAGGACGTTATGGGCGGGGCAGGCGGGCAGTGACATGCTGTGGCTTGAGGCATAACCAGGACGCGAGCTTGGTACTCCTGCCTGCCTCACCTTGTGGCTTGCTCTGCTTTTGTTTGTGCAACGGACGGGCCAGCTTGTTGGCATTTTCTAATGGTTTCAACTTCCTTCCTCTTCTAGTTGTCCCTTGACTTTTTTTTTTGACGTGACCCAACTCCTAAATATTGTGGCATATATCGACGATTTTTGTGTTTTTTTTTTTTTTTGTTTTTTTTGGTATATCTTTAAGTCGTCAGATGTGACGTTGCGACGTATCCACATTGATAATTGAATTTACGAATTTCTGTTGGCATGCATTTCCTGTCCCTGCTGCACTCCACCACCACCCAACTGTGGACAGCTGCAAGTCATTCGCGTTGCACAAACACTCTCGAATCTTAAGTAAATAGATTATTTTTCATGCATTGATTTGTGAAGCGGTCGCTTCTGAAGATTGCCGACAAAGTGGAATGCCGACGAAATGAAACAGTTAATAACAGACAAAATACAAATACAAAATGAGAGTGTGGCAGCAAGGAGAGACAGTTGAATTCTAATTTGATTTAAGCATCAAATTCAAATTGGATTTTCTGCCAGGCACTGCGTCTGTGGCTAAGCTCAATCTTCATTTAATGACAATTTAATTTTCTATTAACGAGAAATTGTAATGCCAATTGCTGGCCAAATGGATTGGGCGTTGTGTAGAGGGGGGTGGTGGTGGAATGCATAAAAAACAGTCATGCCTGCCATGAGCTACCAAAGCCAAATAGGTGGAGCCGGGAGACTATTAACTATACTATAAAAAAAGAAAGATAAAATATGTATAGATAGATAGATGGCAATCTTATATTAATTGCCCGCCTGCTTGGCTGGTTGATTATGACCGCACAGTGGGCCCCCCTAAATTATGGACAACTAATATTGATGGAATGATCCCAAAATAAAATATTGATCAAATGAATATCCAAATTATAAATATTTTTATATTTGGCATGGATCAGAATAGGCAACCTACATTTCATACCAAACGTTGCTCTTAATTGGTCTTTCAGTTGTGGCCCATAGTGCGACAGTGGGCTAAGGGCTAACCGAGCGACTGATTGGTTGGTTGGCTAGGCTGAGCTGGGCTGATGAAGCCGACTGGTCGCATTTGAGCGACCCACGGCAATTATTTTGACGACGCGTAATTTGCGTTGACGAAGCGGATGATGAAGATGATGACGACGACGTGGACGAAGATGTCGCGGTTTTTTCTGGCGACAGCGTGGCAAACTAATTAAAGCCAACTCGCAGACAAAACCAGCGCACCCACCTCCCACACACACACACACACACACACACATAGACACACATCCAAGAAAATCGCAGACTCCCCAATTGCAGTTTGCTGGCCGAAAATGAACGATTTTAACGCTTAGCCTTTTTTAATTGTTCAATCGTTGGATTGAAAGACGCAGGCAGGCAATTGGACTTGGACTTGGATTGAGAGAGGGTGAGGGGGAGAATGACCAAAGACTGGTGGCTAGGCAAATGGATGGAGAGGGCAGGACAATCGGAGGAATTGTAGCCTGAACTTGATGGGCATGCCGTAACTTAAATGCATGGCGTCAATAATTATTTCCATTTCCTTTTTTTATTTGGTAATTTGTATGCCAGAGAATTTCATCAAATTGCTATAGCAGAAGGCAGTGCTATTGAGGGGGGTTGCGGGTAGGGGGGGGGGGGGTGTGTGGTGGTGTTTTTAATTTGAAATCAATTATGTATGTAATTGCGTGAGGTTTCTTAAATGCTTTTTTTGTGCTCTTTTGGGTTTATTCTGATTTAGTTATTTTCATTTCTCCGTTGGTGCCCAATCTAAAGCAGCATACAGATTTGCACATCACGTGATCACGATTATCATGATAAAGATATTGTGATAATCATGTGGTTTATGCTTATCATGGGTCTCATCGTTTTGAACGTGTCGCACGTAGCGCACCGAAGGTTAGCAAACAAAAAAAGAAAAAATAAAAAAACCGCAAACCTAATCACACAAATGTGCAAATGCAACACAACACAACAACAAAGACAACAACAAACACAACAACAGATGATTTTTTTCTTTTTTTTTTAACTGCCTGCTGTTGTCAAGCTAGACCACAGTCATAAATTAATGAATGCATGTTTAATTAATTGTTTAACCACTTTCTGCAAGTTCGTTTTTCTGCCTTAGCATTCGATGATTTGCCACATTCCGTGGGAGCCGCACTTGCAGCAATTGCTGTTGTTGTTGCATGGGGCAACTACTCTGGCTGCGTCTGGTTATTTTTATCAATTTAATGCTAAATTAATAAATGCAATTTGATGTATTGACAGACAAAATGGTCCTACATTTCCCTAATTGAAATCTTAAATTTCCGTCCAAGCTTGTAATTGACTTTAGCTGCTGGCCGAAGACGAAGACCAAATCATATAAAGTCGACCAAAAGGTCACGGTTAACTACTATTAAATACCCTGTAAATTATTATAAATTATTACGCCAAGCGAATTTTGTGAAAACATTTATTGAGCTGTGCGAAATTTATTAATAAAATCACTTATTTTGTTGGGTTTTTACGCGGCATTTTGGCGGTTTGATAAAGAAGAACTTTTATCCAATGTATGCTTATATCTAGTGGTGGTAGTTGGGGTATTCAACATATTTTGAAATCGAATTGAAATGAATTGAAAGGAATGAAGTAATTGAGAAGCATCAGGCTTCTGAATATAGACTTCATTTACAGACAATTTTGTGAAACAGGATATAAAAATGTAAATTGACAATTTCGCATGCGACAAGCAACATCATTCCATGTGTGTAATTGTGTGTGTGTTTTTGTGTGTTTCTGCGGGTGTGTGTGTGTTTAGTTTGGCCAGCTGACAAGGCGATCAAATGGATGGTCACATGGTTTTTGGGCAGTGTTGCGTAATTATTCATATCACCCACAAGGCAGACGAAAACCATAATGAAGGGAAGGCATAGGAAAAAACTGTTTGACAAGTTGGCTGCAAACTTGCCAACTTATTTGTTAGCCATTAATCAGGCGGGCAATTTCGATGACTTCGCCAGGTGCACATCTTAACTGTCTTGCAGTTGAGCTGCCACAAATTTAATGACTTCTAATTAAGCAAATGCAATTGCAGCTTGTAGCAATTTATGAAGTGCCAAATGCATATTTAAGCAGCAATCTCAGATGTGTCGTGGCCAACGTTGTTTGTCATCTTGTGGCAAGTCAGTGTATGGCAAAAGAGAAAAACTGAATAAATGGGTATCTAACACATAAGAAAAATGTTACTTACGCTTGTGAGCGATGAATATGGATTGCTTACCTGTAAAACAGAAAGAGAATAGCAGAAAGTTAGAAACTATTCGATTTTTTTTTTGGTCATCATTATAAATTCTAGTTTTCAGTGCTATTTGCAAAGTGAAAGCCAATTGCAATTACAGAATTCAACGAGCCATGAGAATGAGTCCCATTATAAAAATACGTTTTGTTTTTTTTTTTTTTTAGATGTCAGCTTTGCACTGAGATGAGAGAATTGTATTAGCAAAAGACATCAACCAATTGCTGATGACACAAATCAGCACACAAATTGCATGTAAATCACATGGCAAACAATCAAAACAAAAGCAAAACGAACCAAGCCAACTAGCGCACGCTACAACAACAATAAGAACGACGACAACAGCAACAGCGACGACGACAACAACCACAACAACAACAACAACAACAATAACAGGAACTGGTACACGAAAATAAGGAAATAATCAATTTAAAAAAATCAAAATCGCCATTTACCATACAGACAAACAGCAGCTGCTGAACTATAGCTATATGGCGACTTTATGCCACGGCATATACTTAAAAAAAAAAATAAATGACAAAAAAAAAAAGAGAGAGAAAAAAAAAAAATAACTGTCAGCAATCAACAATCAGTCAATGTATCCAGCGACAGCAAATACTAGACAAGAGCGAATACGCAAGTGAGATGGCTAGCAGGGGCAGGGGGGGGGGGGTCAGCGAGACACAGTGTGACACTATTGTTAGCCTGCTTGCACGCTCAATGAGGTGCGGGTGGTGGTGGTGGTGGTGGGGGCACTGCTGATGAAAATCCATATGCGATAAATAAATTGAATTTATCCGCAATTGGTCGAACAGAGACGACGCCGACGACAGCAGCAAATTCAATGGACAACATGTGAGTGTGTCTGTGTGTGCGTGCGTGTGTGTGTGTGTGTGTGTGTGCTCATGATAATGACTATTTTTCACTTTAATCAGCAGCAACAGCAACGGCAACAGCAACAGCAGCAACAGCAACAGCAGCAACAGCAACAACAACAAAAGCAGCATCACCAGCAGCAACGATAACGACAGCAACTTAAATCATTGCAGGCAGTTCTAACTAAGCTCAATGTCTCTAGCAATGTCTGTGAGTGTGTGGGTGTGTGTGCGATTTGTTGCTGATTGATTTGAATTGAATAATTGCAATTGTGTTTGAGGCTTGTGTTGCGATAGCGCATGCCACAACAACAATGGCTACAACAACAGCAAATGCGTCAACAGACAAAAAAAAAAAAAAGAAAAAAGATTAATATTTTTTAAATTAAAACTAATAATGAATAAAGTTCGCTGGTTGGTTTGCGTTGCCTTGAAGCAGCAACATCAGCAAATAAACGATGGCAGCAAAATGCTAATTGTCTGCCCAGGTAAAAATTCGGTCAATCCGTAAGGAAAAGTCCAACTTTGAACTTGCTTGAAATTGCCTAATATCCAAAAATGTAAATAGTTTGTTTTATTTTTGGCGAAAGTTTTTGAAAATTATTTGAAAGCTATTTGGTAGCTTGATGAACTGATCTTTTAGGCTCGTTAGGCTCATATGATTAAGGTAAAAGACGCTTACCCGCTTTGAGTGATGCATTAATATAATATGTATGCATGAATATTATGGTTATTTCACACACACAAGTGACGTGCTAGAAAAAGTCGAACTTAAGCGTTAATTGGAAAAATCATACTAAATTCAAATGATCGCCAATAATTTTGAAGAGCCCACAACACAACATTTTGAAGCCATCGAAAGCGGGGCAATCATTTCAAATTGTTTGTTTGTATGTTCGGGAGCGCGTATAGATGTGTGTGTGTGTGTGTGTGGTGATTATGAATTATAAATTATGATGAATATTAATACAAATCTAATAGAAAATAACAACAATGCCCGAATTTAAATTGATCTGCCTTGACACTGCCTAATCAAATTTATTACGATTGTCTCAGTTGATGCGAGATGCCACTTGTGCTGTTGATATTGTTGTACATTGTCGTTATTATTGACGATTGCCACGCCTATGCACGTGTATTTGTGCGTGTGTCCGCCAGATAAGTAATTCATAACCCTAAGCACTTGGGATGTGGGTACAGATCAGTCATGTTACGGCCCCTGGCTATGGTTTTGGTTTCCCGCTTCGGCTCCGGCTCCGTTTGGCGCTCAAATCTAACATTTTATCGATCAGTTGTTTGCACAGTTGTTTGCTGTTGATCTGGGGCTAATTTAGTTTAATTTTAATTTTAGACAACTTATGTTGGCCTCGATATGTGTTTTCCGCTCGATTCGAATTTCAATTTTCTAAAAATAAACTCAATTGTCTCACAGAACACACACACACGTGTACGGCACGCGTGCACAAATATTTGCCAGTTAATATAATGGCTAATATTTAATAGTGTGCCAAACAGTTAATATACTATTATAGATAATAGCCATGACGTTAACTCTTTCATATTTTTGCCCAAGTGCGTCAGAGTCAAGGAATGCAAAATTTGAAAGAAGAGAACAAATATATTCATCTGCGGGTTAAGCAATTGTCATACGTATACATACATTCATAAACATATGTTCATATGCAAGCGTATGTATGCTTAATTTCTAATTAGTTAAAAACCCATCCGTCAACTGAGCAATACAATTTTGATAGCTCATCATTTAATTCGCCCCCGACATCCGCTGTTCGTTTCACTCAGCTCCTCGGTTGCTCCGGTTCCAGAAGCTGTGTCACGCAATGATAAGCACAAATCGAATTTGTGCATGAAAATCATTATTATTATATTTATCAATGTATATATATATATATATATGTGTGTATATGTATGTATATACACATAGATATTCGGTATGCATTATGCTGGTCAAAAGGCTGAGGTAGGGGAAGTTCAAGTCCATTTTCAGATCAAACTCAGTGGGCAGACCCGGGGTATGCGGGACGATTTGTCTGATTGACAATATTGAAATATTTCTATCATATCATATCCAATCCAAGAATCATATGTTTCACAGACAATTTTCAATGGCGATTTGTACGTTGTACGTTGACAAAATGCTGAGATCACAGTGCAACAATCCCCGCCATGCATTTGTATTGTCAATTAAGCAATGAACATACAAACATATGTAAAGACTAAACAATAAACAAATTAAAGTTATTAGAACTGTTGGTCTATGATAAAATCCAGTGATTTGTATTCATATCTCAATATTAAAATGGAAGTCCGAAAGTAGCAATTTTGAAATAAAGATAAAATATATGTTTACGCGACTCGACTGGCTGTGGTCTCAGTCGCATTCACATGAATTTCAAAATTATTCACATGAGTTTTTGTTAGCTGATAATCTAATAAATGTACAAATGAATTTTGTTGCTTCGCGTATTTTTTAAGTTGGGGCTCGACAAGTGTTAGGATAAATATTAACTACAATAACAGCTAACCGACTAACCGCAGAGTCATAAAAAATTGATTTCGGTTTGTCAGCGACAAGACAAATACAAAATTCATTGTTTTTTTGTTGTTTTTGTTATGTTGTTGTTGTTGCTGTTGTTGTTGTTGCCGTGCTGCTTTTCAGCTGGGATCTGTTTTTTTGTTTTGTTTTCTTGTTGAGCACAAATACACACATTAAACAAATATGTAGAATTCGATAAACATTTTTTCTTTTGTTATTTTATTTTTTAATTTTATTATATATATATATATATAAAAAAAATGTTATTTTTTGACAACCAGTGATAAAAACTGGCATTTCCCGCAAAACAATCCCAACGGACATACAAACGTACATACATACGCATACATATGTGAACATGTACTATGGCTCGTTTCATTTTCTTTGATTTCATTTCATGACATGTAAGGGTAGATATGTACATGTATGTGTAAATGTATCTATGAAATGATATTGCTAAAGTTGTGGACTAATTTGTTATCAATACATTTATGTAAGTTATCCTTATAATATAAATTCGAGAGTGTATTTGAAAATGGTTTAGTTTTTGATCGCATCATTTGTAAAGTTGCATTTAGCATTTTTTTTATATACATTTTCATTTTCATATATATAGTATTCAACACCAATGAGCAACGCAACTGAACGTGTCATTTCTTTTCTTCTTCTGATATATGTATGTATATAAATATGTGTACAATATGTATGTGAAGATGGTATACATAGATACCATAATATATTGTATGGAAATCAAAGCGGAAGCATTTTAGTTTATATTAGGTGTGTGGTGTGTGGTATGTGGTCTTTGGCATTTTTTTTTTATAGAATTGCTAATTTGTTAACAATTTTCATTATGCATATATAAATTTCATTTAATTTGATACAATAATTTTTGTTGTTGTTGACGGAGTGTTTAACCCATGGTTGGCCTGGCCTGCTGCTATTTTTACACGCTTTTCGTGCACTTTGTCTATAAAATGCACTTCTGCGAAAAAATAAACACGCATTGCGCCAAGACAAATAAATGCACTAAAGAAGCGGGTGGTTGGGGGGTTGGGGAGGAAGGTAGGGGAATTGACGTCCAGATACCAGATAGCAGAACAGACCCGACCAGACAGTCTCTAACAACAAACAACTGTTGCAATTCCATTTAACATAATTTTTTGCACAACTGTCGATCATATTTGCTTGTTGTTTGTTTTTCCATTTCTTTTTTTCATTTCAGTTTTTGCAAATTTGGTTTTTTGCATTTTATTTTTGGTTTTTCATTTCGGTTTGCCTGCTGCGTGTCGGCGTCTAAAAAATATTGTCGCATATTTATGAACATGTGTAACAGATAAATCTGGGATCTTTGGGCACACACGTAAGTGATTTAGTTGTCAGCGGAGTGCATTTATTACAGCTGTGTATTGCCTCGCTTCTGGAGCTGTGCATATGGCTGAGTGTTGAGTATGGGCGCCGCCAGGGGGCGCTAGTAATCAAACTAATGAGCTAAAACAAAACGAGGTTGGTTTTCGGGAAAAACGTTTTACAGTCGCAGCATTTGGCAAAAATAGCATTTAATGGATTTCAAATAAACAACAAACGAAGCAAGGAAAACAGCTATAAGTGGCAGGTAAGTAAAACACATAAAAAGAGGGCAAGTGGGGGGGGTGTTGTGGCGGTATGAGGCTAAGAGATTGTGTCTGCTCTGTCTGCCAAGTGAAGTGATAAAACATTAAAGAAATGCAACGAGGGGCGCTGCGGTTCGTTTTATTATTGTTGTTGTTGTTGTTGCTGTTGTTGTCGTTTTTTTCTTTTTGTTGCATTGACACCTTGGGGTTGCTAATGGCAGTTAGATGCTGCTGCGCAAGATGCCCTGAATACGCAGAATGGCAAGATGTTGCATAGCAAATGATAATGATTGATGCTTAAGTGCATGCAGCACTGTGCAACAAGACAACCACCAAATTTGCACGCAACATTTGCAGCGGGCTTTTTTTTTTTTTTTTGTGTTGGGGGTTTGGGTTTTTGGGTATATTGGAGCAGTGGCACTGGCAATAAGCAATCATTCAATGCGGGCACAATGGAGAGGAGATTCCCGCGAAGCTTGCATTAAAGAAATTGAAAAGAAGCAGCGACAGGGGACAAGAGATGCAACAATCGAAATGGATCCGAAGCGAATGAGCAAGAGACGCATGCTAAGTAAGAGAGACAGAAAATAAATGGGAAGAGCCAGAGGAATAGAAAATAAGACAGAAATCTAAGGGAAAGTAATAGATAGATAGATAGAGAGAGAGAGAGAGAGAGAGAGAGAGAGAGAGAGAGAGAGAGAGAGCGAGAGAGAGAGAGGGAGAGAAGAAGAGAAGATAAGACTGGCGATAACCAGCTTAAAAGCTGTTTTAAGCTGCTTCTTCTGCTCCAGAAAATATGGATTGGACTGCCCCAAGTGATGATTGGTGGTAAGAATAGGAATTGGCAACACGGATGACAAGAAATGCAAACAAAAGACGTCAACAAATTGTAGGCGTTAAAATTGTCATGTCAATATTTTAATGATATCACTTTACACAAGGCTCCTTCCTCCACCCTGCAGCCAGTTAGCCAACAATGAACAGTCTGCAGTTCAACCTCAACCTTCCCCCAATCAAAGTGTCTCGTAGAAAGTTTATTTTAACTTTTTCTACAGCATTTTTTTTTTGGTTCAGTTTTTTTTTGTTGTATTATTTTGGTATATTTCCTTCTGGTCTCCGAGTCAAATCCCTCGGATATTTTTTGTGTTTTTGCTTTCACGTTGCCCTTTCTTATAGCGTCGTGTAAAGAATAAGTCAAAAGTCCTTTTCATTTTTTTTCTGCTTTGTTTCGATAGCTGCCGGGACGCTCATTTGTTTGCCTTGTATATCTTGCTGTTTTTTTTTTTGTTTTTTTGCACTTGTGTTTGGCTAGAAAATTAGAAGAAAAATGCGCTAAACTGGCTGCCTGGCTGCCTGTGGTTAAGGTGGGCTGGAGGCGGGGCATGGCGTGGCGAGTTGGCTGTTTTGTTTACTTATGCAAGTGTTTTCTCAATTGTGCGTGCGGACAGCCGAAACAAGCCCAAGCACCAAGGACAGGCGGGTCGGGTCAGTCGTGCGTCGTCGTCTGCGGTTTGAAAATGCTTTTTTGTTTTTTTTTTTGGTTTTTTTTTATCGGCTAGGGTTGCGATTTGACTCCTCAGCTCTTACTTGTATTTTTGGGTGGCAACATTTGTCTAATCTTAACGGTTTTACATTTCATTGCTCTGGGTAATTGTCCGCCCGCTGACGCTACACACAGAGGCCGGGAGGCGTGGCAGGTTATGGTGTGGCGTTGCATAGACAGTTTATTAAATTAACAGAGAGCGGCTGCTCGCCAAATTGTGTGTGTGTGGAGTATTGAGAAACTTACCTCTTTGTCTTTGGCAGCTAATAGAACAGCGGGCTGATTGTTGTTGTTGTTATTGTTGTTGTTGTTGTTGCTTGCATTGCGCTTTTTGCGCTTCTCATTGCTGTTGCTGTTGGTGTTGGTGTTGTTGTTATTATTGTTGGTGTTAGTGTTGTTATTGGTGCAATCGTCGTCCTCGGCGCTATGTGCCACATGTTGCTCATTTACATTATTATCACGCAGTGCAACATGTTGCGCTTCACTGTTGTTGCTCTTTCGACTACAGCTATTGTTTCTATCAGTATTGTTGCTGTTGTTATTGTTGTTGTGATTATTGCTAATATTTAAACTAGCTTCCTCGTCATCCTCATGCTCATCGGTAGCCACATCGGCAACATCCTCATCATCATCATCACGATGATGACCATCATCAACATTATGTGTTGCATTCGCATCGCCAATGCTATCAGTTCTTGCCAATGACTTAGCGGCAGCAACACTGCCGCCATCAGCAACATGCTCCGGTTCCAACTCCATATCATCATCATCTAGATCACCATCGGCATGCGCCACATTTGATTGCATCGATGCATCCTCCTCGTCATCGTCCTCGTCATCGTCGTCGTTGCAATTGCTGCTTGCTGTTGCCTCAGCAAGATCCCGTGCTGATTGCTGCTGTGTTACCCCTGCTGTTGCTGCAGTTGCTGCAACTGCTGCTGCTTGCGTATTGTTAGTTGCAGCAACGGGCGAGTGCATGGGCGATTGTTGCTGCTGCTGTTGTGCTGCCGCTGCAGCTGCTGCCGCCGCAGCAGCCGCTGCCGCTTCCATCATCATTTGCTGTGCGTGATTGAAGAACAGCTTGGGATTTAAACAAGCGCCACCGACGCCGTTCTGCAGGCTGCTCTGCAACTGTTGCTGCTGCTCGGCACTCAGCAACGGCGGCGATGGCGACGGTGTATTTGTGTTGGCTAGCAGATTGCCGCCGTTCTGTTGCAGCGTTATGGCCGCTGCAACAATCGAGCTATTCAGCAGTTTGTCGCTCTCACTTTCGCTGTTCCCAGTGGCTTCCTCTTCGCCGCTGGCCAATGCCGCTGCCGCTGCTCCTGTTGCTGTATTGCTGTTGTCGCTGTTGCTGTTATCGCTGTTGCTGCCTGGCGTGCCTGTGGATAGTTGTTCCTTGAGTGTGTTCACTTCCTTCTCGGCTTGTGTAGCGCGCTGCAAATATTCAAAGAAGGAGAGAGAGAATGTGTGAGAAGAAGAGTAAAAGAGAGTAAGTCTAGTTTCAACACGCCCGCACACCCGCACACCCCTTGCGCTCGGTTGCCCCTTGTCAGGCGCATATGTTTCTGGGCGCAAACTTTTCCGAAACCAAAAGGCAACTATCGACCCTCATTAATTTTACTTTTAAAGTCATTACGGGTTAAATTTAGCCAAATTAATACGTTGCAAAACTTTTGGCCAGCCAGCCAGCACACAAAAAAGGCTTAAAAAAAAACATACGAATTGCTGGGGTGTCAGAGAGGGGCGTCTGCAGTGGCCCATTTGCAATAGCAACCAAATAGCAACAAACAGCCGACACAATTTATAGTTTATCGTAGGTATCGATAAGCCAACTTGAAATTTTAGTGCTATTAGCGTTGACCTTCGCCAAGGGGGTAGTCCTAGGCTGCGGGCCAAAGCCAGACGACGACGACGACGACGACGACGACGACGACGATGGCGACGTGGACTTTGCTTGAAATCAAATGCCAAATGAGAAATTAAAACAACAACAGCAACATCAGCAGCGACAAAAAAGGTTACAAAAATATGCGGTGCAAACTTTTTTGGCAAATTAGTCTGGGCCCAGGACCTAGCGCCAGCAACAGAGCCAGAGCCAGAGCCAGAGCCAGAGTCAGAGTCAGCAACAGAGTCAGAGACAGAGCCAAAACCAGCTAGAGCTCAGCATAACCCAAATGCCCCAAAACCCAACCCACAGTCAAGACGGGTCCGGCGCAGTGTGCCGTAGTAGTGTCCTGTCCTTAGTGCTAGAAAGCGATTTCTACGACTTTTCCTCGGTCTCGGATGGCAATGACTTTTTTGGGTACGGGGCCTGAGGAATGGGGCACTTTGACTTCGATTTTCTGTTGATTTGTACTTGTTTTGGTTTTTGAGTTTTGTGCAATTTTATTTGTATAAATACCGGAAGCCAATGGCTGGCTAGGAGAAGGGGGGCGAGGTCCAAAGCAGCCGGGGCGTTGCAGGCAATAAAGAACTTTGGAAATTAGTCGATGGGCATATAGTTCTCTATTGCCAAAAAGACTTTGTCGGTGTGAGCTACAGCTTTTCAGCCTTTGCAGTTCTTACACAAGTTTTTTCCTCATATCGATGACGACGACGACGTCGAGCACGATGGCAGCTACCCCCTGCCTCTCACAAAGTTAAGCAGGAAGTCGTTATAAGGGTCGGGTTAAGGTTGAATTGCAATGCAGTTGATTGGGAGTGGAAAAATATAAACGATTAGGAGAAGTTCTTTTGGGCTTAGACTGAACTTTCCGAGGTTATGACTATCAAGGAAATGTCGAAAAAGTCTACGGATGCCGTTCCTTATATTATCTTTATCATCAGAATCAACTGACAGATTAAGTCTTATGACTACCCAAGAAGTGATAATATATTATATAATAATAATAATTCCTTATGGACTCTAATAAAGCAATTGAGCAAAATAGGTTTTCTCAAGTCTTATGAGCTTTATCTTAGGCGTATGTCAACATAGACTGTACAACTTGCTAAGTCCATTACGTTTTAAATCAGCTGGCTGCCTATGTTTATCTTAGCGTCAGCCTTGAAGAGTTAGCTGCTCACAACAATGTGTATTGGTTTAAAATGCAGCTAAAAGACAACAGACTGCTTTCGTACAGCCGCCGGAATTTGCTGTACTTATTGTTGTTGTTGTTGTTGTTGTTGTCGTGCGCTATGTTTATCTTTTTTCTTGCAGATGAATGGCCCTCGAGGCATATTTGTCAACATCATCAACAAACCAAGCGAGCTCATACCCGTGCCTCTCTGTCCATACCCAAACCCAAACCCAATCCAAAAACCCAAACCTGAACCCGCAGCCAAATGTAACGTAAGCAAAAGCCTGAGGCGCTGGCGGGGAAGGCGACGCAGTCTCGGTCTTTGGCTCGACTCGTCTCATAGATATATATTTATGATATTTAAAAGCTCTTAGGTACAAACAACAGACAAGCGGCTTTTGGGCGCAATTCGCGTCTGCGATGGGGGTTTTTGGGTGGCAAAAAGGAAGCTGCAGTTTTGTCCTTGCCGTTTGCTGGGACTTTAAATGCCAGACAGCCTTCAAGAGCGCGCAGGCTTCTACAACTGGGCGGCCTGTTATGCGCAAGGGTCGGGGGTTGGTGGTGGTGGGGTGGAGGGGTGGAAGGCGTCTAGGGGCGCTGTGATTTTCATGCTTACTGTTTGCGGCAATATCTGTGGCACGTTGCTGTTACTGCCGTTGAGCTGCTTAAGCTTGAAAATTGTTTTCATAATGCCAGTCAGTCAGTCGATGACTGCCAATACAAGACACAAAATATGGGGAAAAAAATGAAACACAAATGTTTACTTTTGACTTTTTGCTGCAAAATCGATCAGTGGCACCCAAACTGTTGCGGGCTGGCTGGCCAGCTCGAGCAGTTGCCACGTTTTTGTTTCTTGGCGTCCTTTGAAATGCAATCCCCGTGAGAAACGCAACACTTGCTGTGCTGCTGGCCACAGTGGCAAAACTAGTTGCTGACCGAAAACGAATTTTGGCAACGTCGCAGCATTTTGCTCACTTGCTGCGCAAATCAATTAATGTACTGTTACGACTCGAATGGGAACTACAAATTGGAATAGGAAAGGAGTGGCAATGGCAGGATCTGGATGCTGCGTCTGGGGCCCAGTGCTCAGCCTTTTGTGGCCCAGTTCGAGCGGCTTAGCAGCAGTTGCCAACCAAATGAGTTAATTAACTAAAATGCGGGTGACTTTGCTCGTGTTTTACTTTCCGGGTTTTTTTTTGTTTAGTACACACCCACACACACACACACACACACACATGTGGAAGAGTGCGGGCAGTTGTATAGGCTCGGTGCCCACTTCAAATGGCTCGCCGCCCGCTTGCCGCTTTTGTGTGTGTGTGTCCAGTCTGTGTGTGTGGTCAGCTTATGGCAGAAAAGGCTTTAGTATTGAGCACCCTTTTAGCGTTTTTTTTTTTTTGGGCACTTTTGTTTTTTTTTTTTTTGGTTTTATTTTTTGACGGGTTGCACAGCGAGTTTCATTTAATATTTTTGCATGTGCCGGCGTCGCCACTTCAAAGGACCTACCAAAAATAGCAAAAAAAAAAAAAAATAAAATAAAATAAAATAAAATAACATGGGCAAAACAAAAAAGCAAATGCGAGCCAAAAATGTTAAGTGAAATGTTAACAGCGGGACCAATGTGCAATGCTGTTATCATTTCTATTAGCCAAAAACGAGCGGGCTCCAAGCACAGCTTGAACTTTTAATGGGCGCATGTAAGCGGCTGGAAGGGTCTATACATTTTGCATCAATTGGGCTTCATAGAAATTACTGACAGGTTGAAAAAGCAAGCGGGGGCCAAGCAGTCAACTTTGTACAAATTTAAGCAAAGAATGTAACTGACTTTAAAGTGAAATAAACTAGAAAAAAATTTTGGTAGCCAAGGAAGTTCAAACTAGATGCTGCACATATAAATAATAATAAAAGTAATCGAAACTTGAGGGGCACAATAGACCTTATAGGTCGCAGTGCTGGTTCTCCCCATTTATAATAATAATAATCAAAACTTGAGAAATTATTTAATATAAGCATAAGCTTGCTTAACAGCTTTGATTTTGAGGTCAAGCTTGCCACAATTTGGATTATGTTTGAATATTTGTACTCAATATTATAGTGGTTAGTCTGCTCCATTTTTTTTTGTATTTTTTTTTTTTATAGTGGTTTCGCTTCAAGTTAATTGTGGGTTCAGAGCTCAAAGGTTCTCTCAAGGATCAGCCACTGGGCAATTGAGCTCTTGTTATTTATTTTTTTTTTTTTTTGCACGCTCTCTTCAGCAATTGTAGCAACTATCGCATGCACATAAGCACTTCAATGCTTTACAACCAAGTCAAATACCACTCGCCGACTTCCCCACGACCCCCGCCGCTCGCACCGGCCTAACCCCTACCCTAGCTCTCAACGCTCTCAATCGCTGTGTGCGAGTCGTGCGCGCGGCACATGTCAAAAAGCGCGCACTTTCGAACAGAAAAAGATTCCAGCCCTTTGGCTATGTGTGTGTGTGTGTGTGATTGCGTGTGTGTGTGTGTGACAGTATGTATTATAATGCATAAATACTCGTACTCTTTTGGTAGTCATGAAGAATTTTTGCATACAGCATTGTCTCAAGCTGTTTTCTGAAGTGAGTCGAACGGTCGACGCGTTATTTTGTCGCATGGCAGCTGTCAGACGGAGAGAAAGAGAGAATGATATGGAGACACAGAGATTGAGAGAGGGAGAAAGAGAGGTAGGGTCAGCAGGGAGTATGGGGTAGCACTCTTTGTAATTAGTACGAAAGCGACGTTATGAATTGTGCTTCAAGCTCAGCTCGAGTGCAAGTTCTTGTTGTTATTGTTATTGTTGTTGTTGTAGGCGGTCGCAACCCCTCAGGAGCATAAAGAGCAAAAGCAAAAGCAAAAGCAATAGCAATGGCAATGGCAAACAGCAACAGCGGCAGCCTCCATTTGATAGCGGGTTTGGGAAACGTCGCCGCATTCTTTGGCGGCACAATAAATCAAAGCAAATCAATGCGACGTCCGCTGGCGCGTAAGTGGGAGTCGGGAGAGGACACAGCCACAGGGGAACTAACGAGGGTGCAGATTGAGAATTTGGCTTGAGCTTTGATTTAGGGGCGGCAGTCAGTTATTGTCCTGACATTTCAGTTGGCAGCAGACGGCAGCAGCGCATGAGTAAAAACACAAGAAAACAAAAATCCGAGGCAGCTTCTGCCAATGCCACTTAAACGCCTACATGACATGACAAGCAGCAGCGGCGTGTAAGTGGGTGGGAAAAGGGGTATACTGGCGCTGCTAAGCTACCCAAGAAAAATGAAGCTAAGGCGTTTTAACAATTACACACACATTAAACATCAGCAAGGCGGCAGCCAGCAGCAGCAGCAGCAAAAGACTTGTAAAAAGTTAAAAAGTTGTGAATTGTGCAGGTGCAGGACGAGGGGTAGGCAACAAGGGGTTAAATATGCCAGTGTTGGTGGGCTTTCTTGTGTGTGTGTGTGTGTGTGTTTATATCCATTGAAAAGTAAGAAAAAGTTAAAAAAAAAATGTAGCACGACATTAGGCGCAAAGAACGGCGCAGCGCATATGTCTTGATAGCTGTAAATGTAAAAGAAGGAAACGCCACACAAAGATGCTCGGCTTCTACCTGTCATGTGTGTGGGTCTGTGTGTGTGTGTGTGTGTATGTATATGTGTGGCTATTGTATATAGTCCTGTCAATGTGCCAAGTGCTTTGTGGCTTGGGGCCGTGTGCATTTAACAGAATGCATAGAGTAAGACAAGTAACGAACATCCAATGAGAGAGAGAGAGAATAAGGTAAGAAAGGAAAGGAGAGAAAGGGAGGGAAGGCATTATATTGGACGTATTTACGTAACAGAAGTAATAGTACCATCTACTCCAATATGCATATTGAAAAACCTTCAAAAGAAAGTCAAATGATCGAAATGCAATAATTAAATCCGAGGGCGGTTTCCCAATTAGCTGACCTTTAACTTTGCATATGTCTTTGACCCTGCTCTCCTCATCTTTTTATGTCGAATTCGGTGCACTAAGTAGGATTACTAACAGGCAGCTAGACATGCTCAGCTTGTGATTTTGTTCCTAAGCTTTATGCTTTTAGCGATCCATTAACTTTTCATTATGCGCTGCAGCAATATTGTATTTTATTTCCACGCTACGCTCCTTTCACATATATTTATTTGTGAAATGCCTCCACACACACAACACACAACACACAAACTTACACACACAAAGGCCCACACATTTGGCATATTTGCTGCGTTTTTATTTTCGGGACATGCCTTTGCATTTGCTTTACAATTTCAAACATCATTAGCAACGCACACACAAACACACCCACACACACACACATAGTGAAGGGAGGTGTATGGGGGTACAAGGACAAACAGAGAGCTCTTACACACACATACGCACATATCCCTTTTTGCTAATTATTTATTTAAATATTAAACAAAAAATACCCAAACACACGCTGAAAGAGAAACAGAAAGCATGCTGGAGAAAGAGACAGATGGGAAAGATGGCTAATGAGAGCGAGATAGCGCGCCATTAAAACTGCAACAAGAAAGAAATAAAAAAAAAAATAGACACAAACACACTCACACCCATACACACACACACACACACACACACACACACACAGATCAACGGTGAAAAAGATGTGAAAAGAGTAGCATAAAATCAACAGAAACACACACGTCAAGAGAAGACGAAAATTATGTATTGATGTTGCTGTGAGAGATTGAGGTAGGATATGGGGCGGTGGATGCGGGCCGAACGGGGGCGTGGGCGGAGGCTGTGCGAAGTTGAGTTGTATTTGCTATCTGTGCAGCAAAGATGTACGCAGTAAATACAAAAAAAAAAAAAAAAAATGCAAAAAAAAATATAAATAAAAATATACACACACACACACACACACACACACACACACATAAAAGAAGCAACAAACAACGACGAGCAACGACGAAGACAAAGTAAAGCACGAGCAGCGAGGACGTGAGCGAGAGCGAGAAGGCGAGTGAACGAGATACGTATGTGCATGCATGCAAGGCTCGCACATAACTGTACATACACTCTGGTTTGGCACTTTGTCCGTCCGTCTGTCTGTCTTTCCGTCTGTCTGTCCTTCTGCTCAGTTATGTTCCGTCTGCCCAGTTAACTAATATTTTCTAATTTAAAATTCTGTTTCTTTTTTATTGCCTGGCACACACACACGAGCACGAGCACAAGCACAAGCACACACACACACACACACACATACACGCACACATACAGACACAGAGACACACGGGGACGCCCCAAACATGTGTATGTAAATTTATAAAATTTCTATTTACTTATCAAAAATCAGGCAGCGACGAGCCATTGAAAAAACAAAGAGTTGTATTTATTATTAGCCCTCACCCTCGCCGGGCACAATACGCCGAGCAGGCAATGAAAAACATGAAGTTAAAACTGAAGAAGAAGAAGCAAAAGATGATGAAGGAGCAGCAGCTGTAGATGGGGTAGATAGGGAGATGGTGGGTGAGGGATATGGGCTGGTTGCGGGGAATTCAATGTTTTGCTGCTGCGGATCCTGTGTACGCCCAAATGTATGCTATACAAAATATAAATTAGCTTTGATATGCGAAGCCGCTGGGCGTTTGGCCGGGGCTGGAAGTGGGTGTGGAAGTCAGAGTAGTAGTGGGAGTGGGGCTTGACAGAGTGGGCTGAACTGTAAAAAAGGATTATATACACGCGTGCTTCATACATATGTGTGTGTGTGTGTGTGTGTGTGTGTGTGTTTGTGTGAAAAGATGCTGAAAAAAGGATTAATGCGCGCGCCAAGCAAGAAGACAGCAACAACAACCGGACAAGGGGGTGTACAAGAGGAAGAGCGGCAGTGGAAGGCAGCTATATGCTTCGATTTTTAATGCGTCATATGACAAGGCAGCCAGCAGTTATGTGTGCGACTGTGTGTGTGTGTGTGTGTGTGTGTGTGGGTAATTGTCTGTCCTGGTCTGACAAGAGGCAGGCAAAAATCCAAAGTTGCGAGTTGAGCGACTGCTGGAAAGAGGTAAGAGGGTGTGCGAGGTAGGGGGTTCGGCATTTGGGGGCTGTAAAGTGTCAAAGAAAAATGTATGCGGCATTTTCTTTTCAAAACCTACAGTTACACACAGATGCTGGTGTGTGTGTGTGTGTGTGTGTGTGTGCTTGCATCAAATTAGACGATTTCTAATTGCTATCAGTTGAGAAAGGAGTGGCAGGGATTAAAAGTGACACATTTGAAGGCTGCAGGGGTTGGAGTCGGATATGGCATATGATAGATTTACCCAGATCAAAGCGTAAAATATCGAATCAGTTAAGCACAAAATGCCGGCAGCAGAGCAAGTTGAGTAAATGAATGAAGCTTGTAAGCGTCATTTCTGTCGATCGCTATCCCAAAATCAAAGTGACAGACTAAAAGTGTTTGCATGATTTGTTGGTATAAAGCTTAAGATCATGAGAGATCATGGAAGAGCTGCAATGCTACAGAACGCTTCAATTTTAGTTAAATGAAAGCAAATGTTCGACTTTTTGTCAGGTTAGTTGAAATACTGATTTCTTATGGCTTCTGCTCATTAACAATCAAAACCCAAGCGACTGTCTGTCTGTCTGTGTGTGTGTGTGTGTGTGGACAACCCTTACCACTATGCAGCCTCCACACGCCAGCCAATGTTGAGGCACACTCACGACACACCCCGCACATGAAAGTAATAATAATTTTTTGGCTTATCCTTATTATTACATAAAGTATGCATACCTTTTTGTAGCTGGACACGCACGTATCTGCCTCACCCGCTGACCAATCGTACATCAAAAATTAACGCACACTCATGAGATGTGTGACCCTTTTTTGTGTGCGTATGTATTTGAGCCATTGTCGTAGCTGCCCTCTCCCACACTGCCATTGCAACCAATTTCGAACGCTCTTTTGGTCACTTTGTTCGTAGGCCTTTTCGGCAACATTTTTGAAAACACAACACAACGCAACAACAACAACAACAACAACAACAAAAAAAGTAAATAATTAAGCATTACACTGACCAAATAGCACACACACACAAAAAAAAAACACACACAACAGGGGTGTGGGATGGGCGTTGATGTTGGGGGCTGTGGGTCAGATCAAGTCAAGGCACACACGGTCCAGACAAATACAAATAAATATATAACTCGTATATGCATGTGGGCAGTGCGGGGCCATACAAATAATGATTAGAAGTCCCTTCTCACACCCCTCTGCGCAGCCCACCCACCCCTTTCACTCTTTCTACATGTGTGTGTGTGTGTGTGTTTGTGAGTTTGGCTTTTACTTTGTTTTTTTTTTCTCATACTGTGTGTGTGAGTGTAATTTTTGACATTTTTATGCGGGCCTCAAACTAAAGGCAGCTCGACCAAAAAAAAAAAAAAAAAAAAAAATAAAAAGCTT
The DNA here is from genome assembly GCA_035041535.1 of Drosophila cognata. Taxonomy (NCBI): domain Eukaryota; kingdom Metazoa; phylum Arthropoda; class Insecta; order Diptera; family Drosophilidae; genus Drosophila; species Drosophila cognata. Next base: position 3,204,413 of record JAWNLC010000235.1, read on the forward strand.
TTCAAAGTTAATGTGCCTAAAAGGGTGAGAGGTTTGGGGTTTCGACGTACATCCGGGTTGTGTGTGTTGGTGTATAACATAAATTTGACACTGTAAAATTGTAAAATCTAAGAGAAAATAATGATTTCTATTTGGCTGCAGGTACAGTTGTGCACAAAAATAGCAAAGCGCAGGAACCAGTGTTAATAATAAGCTATCCTGAGTCCACCCCACCTAACTGCTCATCTATTTATCCGGGACATAGATATGAGCATTGTTATTGAGGCTTAAAAAAAAAGGCAGACAATGCAAAATATTTCAGGGCCTAGCCCAAGGCATCCTTTTATTTTCCAACCCCACTCTTTTCATTTTTAATGAGTCCCAATCTATGGATATGTATGTATGTACAAAAAAGAGTTTAGTTTGGACCTTAGTCCAATATTCCAATATATATGTAAATATATGGCAATTAGCATATAAAAATGCTCTGATTTTGCAAATGTTAAGATGAATGTTAAAGCATTCATCGAAATCGATGGGAGACAAGCCGAAGACGGAGGCGGCTAGCCTTGGCTTCGAGTCTTGTGCCGCTGTGCTATCTATCAAATCTTTAATTAAGCCAAAAATTAAGCAATTAATTTTGTTGCTTAGACTCTGCGGACAGACGGAGAGCAAAAAGCCTTTTGGCGTTGCCATCCTTTAGTATTTTACAATTTCAATCAAAATTTCCAATCAATGTCAATTCATTATGCGCCCAGCCAGCAAGCGCCAAGGACAGCCACAAAAGATGCCCCCTACCCACTCACCACACACACACACACACACACACACACACACACACACCTCCACATTCACCTCGAAGCAAGCACCAAGGCAACACCGTCTGATGGAAACGCTTGAAAAGCAACCCTGAGCGAGCGATGGAAACACGGCGCTGGCATTTTTAATGAAAGCCACGCACAAAGTTCCCTGTCAAGTTTTGCCTAATCAAAATCGACAACATTTTATAGTTTGGCCGGGAAGACAGGCAGACAGACAGACAGACAGACAGACAGAGAGACAGACAGAGAGACAGACAGAAAGTCAGACAGTCAGACAGACAGAGGAACAGAAAGACAGTCAGACAGTTAAGACACCACCAGAGAGAGTCTGTAGCTGCGGAGGAGGCAGTGTGGTGCGGTGCGGGAAAGGGGCGTGGCAGCGAGTGTGTGACAAACAAATATTTGAAAACGTAAATCAGAAATCTTTCACTTTCATTTGGCAATCCTTTTATGCCCTTTTACTGATGCTGGCGCTGGAAGCTAGATGCTGGATGCCAAATACTGAAATACTGAAATACTGAATGCTGGGGTAGGTAGATAGTAGCTTGTCCTGGGTCTGGGACAAAATCGAAAAACATTTCGTGTATTAAAACCGAAACGAATTAATTTAATTAATTACAATCATGTCTTATTAGAGACGTATGAAGACGATGATTACGACGAAGACGACACAGTAAGAAGGGTTCCCGCTCAATAAGGGTTGGGGTGGTGGTTTGAGCGGTGGGAGTTGGGGTTGCCTTGTATAGCTGAAAGACAAATTTTGTTGTTGTTTCCAAAGAGTTGCGAGTTGTGAGAGCTTGTGAGCGAAATGCTTTTGTTTTAAGTGTTGTCCTGGGCATAGCATGGCTTTGGCTAGAACTGGGGGGGGGGCTAGTGATTCCCTTTGGGTTGAGCTTTCAGTGGTTGCGGGGGTGGGTTGTGGGTTGGGTGATGGTTTGGTGGTGGTGCTCTGTTTGCTCGATACGTAATAGCGTATATCTTATGCTCACATCATTTATAAATGCCTGATTTGTTATTTACAAAACGAGACAAGTTGCGGCATTTTGGATTGTATGGGATTTCACTTTGGGACTGTGTGTGTGTGTGTGTGTGTGTGTGTGTGTGTGAGCGTCTGTTTTGTATGTGTATGCGTGTGCTGCCACTTAATTTGAATTTGAGTAATTGCCAAGATGTTGGCGTGTCTTGCGGCCAATAACAATGGGCTAACAGTGAAGCACTTACATAGTCTGGTTAAAGGCAACTACAGCTGACAGTCGAGTTTTATGGCAGCAGTGTTAAAAGTGCTTTAGCTTGGTATTAGCAAATTTTAATATTTAACACTAGAAAATTCAGCTGGCAACACAAAAAAAAAATGGAGTTAATGCAAATCCGAAACTGATTAGGTACAGTTTAGGCACAAATTTATGCTCCAGTCAGCAGTGCTTTGACACTCACTTAGCCGTAAGGTAAAACAACATTTTTGCCCGCAATCACAAGGAAGAGTGTATGTGTGTGTGTGTGTGTGTGTGTGTGTGTGCTAGTGTGTGTCTAAGATAGTCATACATAATTTGTGTAACAATCACAGCCCGCTGAAAAATGACAATGCGCTGCCCACATGACGCATACGCAATATTTATTGGCAACAGCAACAAACTCAAGCAAAACTTGCTGCTCAGCTGCAGCAGAGTGTGTGCGAGCGTGTGTGTGTGTGTGTGGTGTGTGTATGCCTGCGTATATGTCAGACAAGTTGCACACTTCTTTTTCCACTTTCTAGCCATTGTTGCTGTTGTTGTTGTTGTTAATTAATTTCTGTAAAAATATTTATTATTATTAGTCGGCAAGCGACTGCGGCAAAGCGGCAATGCACTCATCAGCAGCACACAGACAGAGAGAGAGAGATAGAGAGAGAGATAGAGAGAGAGAGAGAGAGACAGAGAGAGAGAGAGAGAGAGGGAGAGAGCGAGAGAGAGACACAGCAAGTGTGAGTGAGAGACAGAGCAGTCGAGAAGTAGATTGCATGCCAACGATCCATGCTCCCCGCTGCCACACACACTCACTCCTCCCTTCTGCTCCTTCACCTGCCGCGCTCCGCTCTCAACGACTTGACTGTCACTAAACGGCTCATCTAACTGCAATGCTTCATAGAAATTTCGTTTGTGTGATGCTGCTCGGGAACGTGTGTTTGGGCAGAAGAACGGCAACGGCAACGGGAATGGGAATGGGAATGGGGTCTGGCTGCCTGACTTATTTTTGCAACAACAATGAATGCTCAGACGGACGCAAATCACAAAATGAAAATCGAAAAGTGCATGGTTCTATACATTGTACGATATATATATATATTTATAAACATATCTATATGAATAAGCGTATATGCATTTATATATATATATATATAAAAAGAAAAATAAATACATATAAATACATATATATATATATATATATATATATATGCTTATTTTTTTTTAAGTGCAGATAGATTTGTATCTGGCTTATGGCAACATCAAATTTACACTCCAACAGACGATGATGTCGTCGTTGTCGCTGTCGTTGTGATGTTGTTGTTGTCGTCGTGCCAGTCAGTCAGTCAGCCGCGTCGGCCGCTGCCCCATCGCAGTGCAGACCCCCCCATTCCCCGCAGACCATGCCCACCCGCCGTGCCACCCCTTTGTACGATTATAAAAATAGGCAAATAATTATTTAAGAATTTCTTGATTAATTGGCAGCGTTGTTGTGGTTGTTGTTGTTCTGGCTCTTGTTGTTGGTGGTGAATGCAAATTTTGCGTTGCCGTTGCCGTTGCCGCTGCTGTTGCCGTTGGCAGCAACAGGGCCATTTTGGCCAACACTTGATTGCATTTTCAATTGTTTGCCGTTATGCATTTTTGCCAATAATTTACATAAATGGCATCCTCGCATTGTTTTTGGCATAGACAACACGAAAGCAACAACAACAAGCACAATAAAAATAAAAACAGCGCTTTTCTGCTTGTGACTCATTGAATGAAGATGCAACAACTGAAGTTGCAACAAATTGAGTCAATAGCACAATTCGGCCATTGTTAGCAAGCAAAATAAATACGGACAAAACTAGCTTTAAATCCTTTAGAGAAGCTTAAGAAATGATAATCAGCAGAAGAATAAGAGGATCTATAGGCTGGGTACAGACCAGCTTAAGCCTTGGCTTGTAATCAATCGATGCTGCTCGAAATGATCTGCTTTCAACGGCTTTTCAGCACATGAGCCAGTCAAGTTGACTAACCTGTCTCAGTCAACACTCAGCGCTGGCACTCAGCACCGAACACTGAGCAGTCTGCAGCACCACCACATCATCATCATCAGTCCACACTCCAAAGTCTATGCACCAATTAGCATATTTTATATCAATTCCTGTCATACATTCCACACCTAGCCAACACGTACATACGTGTATGTACATACGTTGCCGTTGCCGTTGTCGATGTGGTTGTAGTTGATGTTGTTGTTGTTGTTGTTGTTGTTGTTATTGCCGCCCAAACAATTCACAAGACACAACCAGCACAAAGGCTTGCACTCGCTTATATTCCCTCTCTTTCGCTCTCTCTGCCTTTCTCTCTCTCTTTCTATGTGTCTCTCTATGTACATATGTGTCTCGTTTATTTTTATCAACTTTAGTTTGGATTTTTTTCTTTTTTTTTTTTTTTTGCAAGACACAGGCACACGCAATCAGCAATTGCCACAGTCACATCCACAGATTCAAATATTCATTTACACACATATATCTACAGAATCATCTTGTCGTTTCGCATAAATAACTGTCGCAGTAATTCCCCCCTACACCCCCCCCCCCTTCCACCCCCTGATAACCCCCTTCGCAGTCTGTCTGGCGTTTATCTGTATGTCTGCGTGTGTGTGCATGCATTATTTCATTAAAGTATTACAATATTAATTCGATTTTCACTAATTGACAAGAAGAAGAATCAGCAGCAAAGCCATCTCTCTCTACCTCTCCCTCTCAGCTCGAGACTCTTGCTCTTATATGTGTTTGTGTGTGTGTGTGTGTGTGTGTTGATCATTTGTCGTTGGCCTTTGTTCTGCCTTCCAGTCTCACATTCTGCATTCCTTAATATTTTGCTGTTCCCAGTCCAATTCCTAGTCGAAGATTTTCTTTTGACCCAAGTGAGTTGTTGACCTGTCGCATGCGGCCTATTAAGTGGCCTTGAGGGCTGCATAGAGGGCTGCCGCCCAGTGGCTCGACTGCACTCCCAAAGCCGCCTTACACTCTCAGCCTACCATCGGCAAACCAACACGCCCACACACAACAAATTGGGCAACTGGCGAAAAACGCGCGCGAAAAAAATAATAATAAAAAACAGACAAAAAAAAAGTCAAATATAAATAAAAGCCAACAAACGAAATTTTCGCGCCGGCATTTGGCTGGGAGGTGTTGCTGAGTGGGACGGCTCTGTAGCTGGGTGAAAGTGTGTGCTGTGTGTGTGTGTGAGGGAGGGGGTGGTTGAGGGGAGTTGGGGTTTGTGTCTGTTGCGGTTTTCATGTTGTGCGTAGCTGTCATCGTTGCCTCGAACAAACTGTTGCTGCCATACCCAGTAGGACACAATTATATGCCTGAAGTACATTCGGCGCTCAGCATTAGGCAACAAATTAATGAAAATTATTCGAATCTCGATTGGCATTTAACTAAACTAGAATTGGGCGCTGCTTTGGGCAGTTAAACAAGCAGCAACACATTGCATCTTAAGGGTTTCTGTTTAATGCATGGCATTACTGTTGCTGCACTGTGCTTGACAGCTTAAAGTTGCCACAACGGTCCAACTGGGTCTGCTTTGCAACTGCTTACTTTGCCTTGGCGTTATTGGCGTGTTTGGCATTCTGTTCTTGTTATTGTTGCTGTTGCGGCCGTTGTTGTTGCTGGCTGACCCCAAAGTACAAATCAATGTGCATAAGTGCCTGTGTGTGTGTGTGTGTGTGTGTGGGTGTGTGGGTGTGGGTGTGGCTCACTAGTGTATCATCGTCATCATCATCTGCACATCACACACACCGAACTTGCCACGTGCGGCTTGGCGTGGTCAATGCCAGCTGGCCGGCCGGCCTTGTCGTCGTGTTTGAAAATTGTGTCAATTGCAGTGCCCACTGGTCGGTCTGTCTGCCCGCCGTTATCGCCATCCGCCCACCCCCCCCTACCACCACATTCCTCCACCCACCCGGGCCAACCATTGGCAGTGTCAACAACATGCGACATGTCGCGCAAAAGTGCTGCACGCATTTGGATGGGCAACAAACCCCAGAACACTCAACAGCCGCCACCAAAACAAAATACTAAACTGCATTTTGGGTTTTCAATGCTTTGTTCTCAATTCAAAATTCTCTCCTCTTTCAACAGAAATTGTGAAACTTAATAACGCATCCGGTTGGATGGTCTTCTGATCAACTGAGTCGACTTTGTGGGCCAACAACCGTCCAAACCAAACCTAGCCTAAACAGCTCAAGCACTGCATATCTTTCTTTGAGTTTCTTTTCAGCAATTGACAGCTTTCCTTAAGCATAGCAAGTTGAAGTGATAGTTTAATGCCCGCTCACTGTCAAATGTCCTCACTCCTGACTCTGTTGTTGCATTATGCCTTGTCATGGACTGACCTCCGACACGTCCGTCGTGTCGTCCGTTGCAGCTAAAACCACAAGCCCCCAACACCCAATACCCAACCACGCTGTACGCTAAATTGCTGTGAGACGTTGCGATTGTTCCAACTTTGCCAGAGTGTGTGTGAACGTATGTATGTATGGCTATGTCTGTGTCTGTGTCTGTGTCTGTGTGTGTGTGTGTGTGTGTGCATGGGCTGCTTGTGAGTGTATAAATTTCTAACGGCGACTCTTTTGGTGACACATGGAGCTTAGAACTTCTGGTTCCGGCAGGCAGCAATGCTGCATTTCTGTTGCTATCATTGTGCTGTCTGCAACAGCAACAGCAACAGCTATGTTCCACATGCCTGTGTGTGTGTGTGTTAGTCAGTGTGTGTTACGTCTGTCTCGACCTGAGCTGCTATGCGCGCTCGCCTCTGACCTTCAGCATAAATCAAATCAAAATCGATGCTCCCACGCATTTTGCCTGTTAATGCGGTTGATCAGCAAAACAATACAAAATTCCAAAACCAAAAACAAAAAAAAAAAAAAAAAAGAACCAAGAAAAAAATAAACGAGACAAGCGCTTAATTTAATTTCCTCCCAGCTTGTGTATGTGTGTGTGTGTGCATGTGTGTGTATGTGTGTGTGTGCGTGTGCGAGAGAATCGAGGCCACAATTTTTGTGAAATTCGATCGAAAGAATTATGTCGAAAGCGAACAGCAACAACAACAACAAAAACAACAGCAACAACAACAACAACAACAACAACAATAACAACAATAACAACAACAACAACAACAACGGCAACGAATCATTCAAAGCTCTTTACGCTTTTTGCATATCGGCAACAGGAAATCCATGTTTATGCTTAAATTAATAATAAAAGAGCAAAAACCAAATAATACAAAAAAATTTCAGATATGTAATATATGTGTATGCATATATACATATGCATATATATGTATATATATGTATATATATATATACTTTCAGTTGGTTTTCGCCTATTAGGATATTAATGAGATGAGAAATTGAAATGTAAGCAACTGCTGTTGCCGCTGTTGCCGCTGTTGCTGCTGCTGCTGCTGCTGCTGTTGCTGCTGATGCTGGCGTCGATTTCGATGTCGCTGGCGACGTCTTGGCAACGCGTCGGGGCAATATTATGAGGGGCATGCGACGCATTAATACAATAAATTATATTATGGCTCTTCCTGTTTGCCCGATAAAAGAGCCAGCGACAGAGCCACAGAAATTGAATTGAACGTTTGTCGTTTTGCCTGCTGATCGTCAATGGGGCAAGCCCGCGCAAGCCGCCGTTGCGGGGGTGGCGGTGTGGAATTGCCATAATGAAGTCGATGATGATAATAATGCGTCGACGTCGTTGTCGTCTTTGTCGTTGTTGTTGTCGTTGCGGTTGTTATTGCCGTTGATGTTGTTGTTTTTGTTGTTGTTGTTGTTATATGGTAGATCTGCGCGTCTGATTTGTGCAAATAATTGAAATTTGCATATAATGAATGCAGGCAAACAGGCAGGCAGGCAGGCAGGCAGGCAGGCATACAGGCAGGCAGGCAGTGCGGGGGCGTCTCAAAGAAAGAAGCAGAGAAGAACTAGAATCGAAAGAGTGTGCGCCTGTGTGTGTGCAAGTGTGTGTGTGTGTGCTGCACAGTAGCTGCAATCAGAGGTTGCCCGGAAA